>CM030374.1:24394473-24514571 GCA_003604175.2 Clonorchis sinensis
AAAGTGAGGTCTTGTATAGGCGTTTCGGAGACACAACATGCATTGACACAGAGGCAAAGTAAGGTTTCATCAAGGGATGCTTGTCCAATTTGACATAGAGCACGGACAGTAGAGGCTGCACCGTGGATCCGATCTTTTTGGCAGGTAAGTGATTATTCTGGTTTATTTTACTGCGTGAAGGTTTAGACATGGAAACGTGGCTGGGAGAGTGGCAGATGGGTTGATTGCACTGCATTGTACGACGGGCGAGATGGCTCAAGTGGTTAGAGCGCGAATTTGTTGACCGGAAGGTCCGTAGTTCGAACCCCACCTCTGCCTCTCGACTTCCCCTGTCTAGGCTTGGGGAACCTGGCAGTATCCCAGCCCTCGTGTGGCATGGCAGCTAGGCACCGGAACAGTGTTACAGCTGAACGATTGTACGATGGGTGGGGAAGGAGTATGGGGAAGGCCGGTTAGCGAAAAGCTGCAAGGTTAAATGATACGTCCCGGCTACCCAGGCCGAAGAAGGGGGGTTGGCTGAGCCTTTGACTCAAAAGTCTGCCCCACAAGGCAGTGGAAGGATATAGGGTTTTGTTCGGGGACCCCGATCCTAGCCTCTGACTCAAGAGTCTGATGCGTAAGACAGTCGTTTTTAGTTTGTTTTTTTTTGGGGGGGGACGTGCCCGGATTCGATGACTCAATAGTCTGGCCTAGCCCGACGGCGCAGAGAGTAGGGTATTACTGTCTCACTCCTGATGCGGCTGCGCACGGCAGGTGTCTTTTGAGCAGCACTGGGCTCTTTGGTTCTCGACTGTATTGAATAATGCGCCGGCAGTCACGGTCAACCGTTGGACGATCGGGGGAAGGTATCATCACTGCTTACATGAATATGGATGTGCTCGTCACCTGGGGGAACTCCCATAAACATGGACATGCTGATTGCCTGGAGTAAACGCTTTACAACCTTCACACTCCTATCGCTGAGGACAGTAGACTTTACCTCCAGACCACCTCGTAATACGACTCATACTAAGTTACCACCTGCCGAGAAGAGTGTTATTTTCCGTGCCTAATTCGGAGAGGCGGAAACTTGGAGGGGAGCCGGACTTGACATGACAGAATGGAACGAACGATGATAGGAGTTCAGCTGCTGTTTGCGATATAGTTCAGGTGACCGTTCCTATACTTGGCTGAAAGTAATGGCTATCAGTTTCTATTCAGATTGTCTGACTACATCTGAACGATTTGTTTCAGATTGTCTGACTGAGCGCTGATAGTGTGGACATCCCGAATTTTTGTGGTAAGCCCCCCTTCCAGTCACATGACCTTTGTTTCTTTCCATTATAAGGCTTCATGCAAATAAAGTGACGTGGCTGTACGGCTCTTCTCTCTCTTTCAGCTGTAGCACCCTTACGGCGCCACCAGAAGGAAGCACGAGGGCCGGAATACTGCCAGGTTGCCCAAACCTAGCCAAAGATTGCCCCAGCCTAGACAGAGGGTTGTACGGCAGTCAAGCACCAATATTCTCATCTGGTGTTGCTGTCCATGTTATCACTAGTAAAAAAAGCACCCTTTCAGTGCCTAAC
The DNA here is from genome assembly GCA_003604175.2 of Clonorchis sinensis. Taxonomy (NCBI): domain Eukaryota; kingdom Metazoa; phylum Platyhelminthes; class Trematoda; order Opisthorchiida; family Opisthorchiidae; genus Clonorchis; species Clonorchis sinensis. The sequence goes on from CM030374.1 coordinate 24,396,039, forward strand.
TGTCATGCCACCAGAAGGAAGCACGAGGGCTGCCATGTTGCCCGAAACTAGACAGGCGAAGTCGAGATGCAGAGGTGAGGTTCGAACCATGAACCTTCCGGTCAGTAAATCCGCGCTATAACCACTGAGCCATCTCTCCCCCCAGTAGTATTAGGAGAAATGGGTATTTTTCCAATGGGTACTTGGTCTTGCACATGAGGCTAGTCTGTACCAAAAGCCGATAAGCACTGTGAAGCTTCTCATTGGGAAGTGGGTTGAAGGTGTTTTAGTAAAAAGGATCCTATTGACTAGTCATTCTGGCGTGGTTCAGTCAAGTTCAATGCGTCCCGACACGGCAAACGATATTTATTTTTGTCAACATACGGCCCGATGGACAATGGCGCTGGAGCTGAGGAAGGCAGTTTGTATCGTGATCTGTCATGGCCGCTGCGGTCAGCGGGAGGTACAGATATAGTGATTCTGGCAGGTGATATCGGCCGACTAATTCCTGAGGAGGTCCGTTTTGGCAGCCGATTTGGGGTTGACTTTTTCAGTTAGGTGATGAACATCATTTGTTTCTAGCTAGAAAGCCTTCAACTCAAGCGCCCACTTCGCGTGACTTGGAGGCCAACTGCAAACCAGCCATAGGCCATGAAACAGTCAGCTACTGGTGGGCAGATCCGATACAGGTGTCGTTTATTTTGGAATCCGGTCACGGTAGTGTGCGGGCACGCGGTTGATGTAAAACAACTCCGTTTATCACCTGAAAAGTGTCTCTGCCGCCCAACAATATCGAGTTATGTTGGCTGAGAAGCTTCCCCAACTCGACGTGCACAGCGGCAGTAATGGTGATATTAATGAGGACTGGAAAAGGGGGAAAAGAGTCATGCACACAGCTTCTGAAATCGCGCTCCCAGGGTCGTTCGCAAACCCCAATGCGATCATCAGCCCTAAACAGAGACTGGAAAACTATACCAGCAACAAAACACTATGATGGCACGCGCAACACCATCATCATCGAAGCTTAACATCAGTGTTCAACATCGATGCCGTGCGGCCCTTAATTTGAAAGTCTTATTGTGAAGAAAGAATAAAAGTGGATGGGAAAGTAAACTACTGCTAGCCCACAACAATCAGTCCGATGATCTATACCACCAGACACTCATTCGGACAATCTGGATAGAAACTGACAACAGAAGTGCCACCGGCATCAAACGGCAGACATAACTTGCAGCATCTCCAACCAGGTACACTGGAGAGCAGGCGGACCCCACCCTGGAAGCGAGTCGCGCCGACAGTATCCAGATTTTCCGTAATTTGAATCATTCCCCCTGTCAGTGGCTGCCCCCTCCCCTCTCTGCTTCCAACACTCCGAATTCGGCACAGAAAACAGCACTCTCCTCGGAAAACGATGAACGAACATTACAGGGGGGTATTTTTATGCTTACTTTAGTCTGATACAAACGTCCATTGCGGCTCGGAGATGTATAGTCTTGCCACCAGAGCAAACGCGACCCGCGGCTTACAGATTCACGCACTGACCTCATCTGTCACACTGGAATCGGGATTAACACAACTCCTACGATATATAAAACACTGCACAACTTCGAGTGCTTCTCTTTAGAATGTAAGTAACAGAAAAAATAACACGTAATCGTTCAGTTGTAATGCCAGTTGGGTGTGCCACCCGAAGGAAGCTCGGAGGCTGGGATACTGCCAGGTTGTCCAACCCTAGACAATAACAATCGGAATGCAAATTTTGGATTCAAACCACGAATCTTGTTATCACTAAGCTATCTTGAGCTCATGAAGAACTGTTTACCCAGCCCCTACCAACTCAGCCTCTGGAAAGACCACATGAACCCACATGGAACGTTAGCACCAGTCGGGCAGCGAGAGCGGATGGCCAGCGTTCAAAATCATTGCTTCAGCGCAACAAAACACCTGGCACAGATGATTTGAACCACGCACTATTCAAAGAAGGCGAGTGTCTCGTAACTAGTCTGACGACTTTACTCCGGAACATCGAAAACGAGAATGCAATAATAATAGTAACATTGATGAGCGTTCAACTTTAACGCCCTTTGGGTGTCTAGCTGCCATGCCGCCCAAAGGAAGCACGAGGGCTGAAATACTGCCAGGTTGCCCAAGCCTAAATATTGAAAGTCGAGATGCAGAGGTCAGGTTCGAACCACGAACCTTTCGGTCAGTAAATTTGCGCTCTAACCACTTGAGCCATCTCGCCAACAGAATGAACCGCCTTGACGGCGGCTCCTGTATTCAAAAGGGTGCGTGAACATCGTTGGAAAATGATCGGGGTATCAATATACTGGCCACAGCTTCCTAGGTGTTTCCTGGTACTATTCTACGCAGGCTGATTCATCACTGGACAAGTTCGATTTGCGAGGATTAAGCTGAGTTTCGCACTGGCCGGGGTTGCATCGATCAAATCTCCACTTTGCGACAAATACTGGAACTGAGCCACTCCTTCCGATTAACAATGGTCGTTCCCATCGACTTCAGATCTCCCTTTGACACTGACACTTCGCTGCCGTAAAACCAAAGTTCATTCGATTATCCTTAAAGTCACAGGGTGAAAAGACGGAGGGCGGATAAGGGAGGGACTTGGTGCTAGCCCATGACAAGCATCCTGAGGCGTTTACACCCTTAACTGTTCAGTCAGACAATCGGAAAAAAACCGAAAGCACAAAGGCTATCGACATAGATTAGCCGTCATTTCTTAAAATGTCTCCAGGGTGCCCCATCCTGGAAGGCGGACCGCAGTAACTCTAAACTCCTCTGCATCTCTCTTGGAACCTTGCGATAATTCAACTCCACAGATACGTAAAATTCTCCGCATCATTCAGTGAGTCTTATTGAACTGCCGAGCATGTTCAAACACTATTTTATGAAGCGTGACTTTGCACTCTGAACGTACAAGACACATGTAAAAAGGCAGCGTGATGGCGGCCAGTTTATACAACAGAGCCTGCTCTTGGCCTTCGTCTTTTTCAGAGATGTTTAGTTTACAAACATTCCGTTAGTTTTGGACATCCTTAATCACCGCTTTCTGGATCCACCAAGCTTCTTGATTTGTACAGATGCTCTTTTCACCTAAAGCCTGACAGTCTCTTTTGTGGTATTGTACTCCCGATCGGGAGGAATGTATCCAAGCTCCCAGCAACTCAAGTGTCACTCGAGTTCCAATGCTTATATCCAGTTAGGTGCTCTCAAAGGTTCCCAAAGAAACCGCAGAGGTGAACATCAAGTGATAGCCACTCAAGCGGAGACTCTTCAGTTCGAAGGCTTAGAACGATGCCGAGCCCCGCGGAACCAGACACGGCGTTTACTGGGTCACCAGGGATGAGCAGCCGAACCCGGAGGGAAACCGATGGGGTGGTCACTTTAACAACCTTAGTTGGATCTTGAATCCCCGTTTCAACTCAGGGGAAGTCACGGGGGCCCGTGAAGTCACCAGCACCTAAACTCTTCGTAAACTCTGTCACACCTACCAAGTCCCATGCACTGACATTACTGGCCGGCTACATTTTACCTTCGTGTACCTTGCGCCCACTATTCACGGATTCACGGATTGATACACAGGATTGCCCAAGTTTCCCGGGTCGGTTTTGTTCTTGTCGTTCAGCAGCTGTCGTTCACCTGAAAGGCACAAGTGAAAAGGGTGTAGCACTGCTCTTTAAGTTCTCAGCGCGGGGCAGTATGTTTGCCAGCGAGGACTCACGTAAATAAGTGTCTAATAGTGTTTTGAACTGAGTTCTAGAGGGAGTGGACAACCGTCTCAGGAAGGTTATTCCACGCAGCAACTACCCGAAATGAGAAAGTTTGCCTAATGAAGGTGTGCGCTCTGAGCTTAAAAATCTTCTTACCGTGTCCCCGCCGTGTGTTTGCTGGGTCAACGGTGAAAAACCTGTTGGCCAAGCCTTGTTCAAACAGGGCGTCAGTAAGAATTAAGTCCCCTCGGAGGCGACGATACTCCAAGGGAAAGAGGTCGAGCACCACGAGGCGCGTTTCGTAGTCCATGGACTTGAGACCGGCAACCATTTTCGTAGCAGCTCGCTGGACACGCTCAATGAGGATTACGTCTTTCGTGCGTCCTGAGTAGACAACCGGGTTGGCATATTCAAGGAGCGGTCTGACATAGGCCCCATAGAGTATTTGGAAGTCCGTGCGAGTAATACGAGAGAAGGTACGCCGAATCATCCGTAGAACAGCGAATGCCTTCTGAGCCGATTTCTCAAGGTGCAGTGAGAAGGACAGGTTTGGAGAGAGCCAGATACCCAAATCTTTTGGCATCTATCCTCGTGATGTCTTCTGGTCCTTTCTCACCATGCATGACAAAGGAGTTCGCTGAGTCTCCTCCAAATGACATATGGACACACTTTTCGTCATTCAGAGGAAGGTGCCAGTCCAGCGACCACTGCTTTGCGGCGTCTACATCAATTTGGAGGGCACTGGCATTGGAACTCCACGATTTCAAGTCGTCCGCAAAAAGTAGACATGGACTTGAAAGAACATCTGGAAGGTCATTGACGTATATCAGAAACAGAAAATCCCAAAACGGAGCCCTGAGGAACTCCAATGGAGACCGGCGCCGCAGAAGAGTAGGTCGAGCCTACTTTCACTCGGATCTGATGGGAATGCCTTGATCCAGTGTAGGATTTTCCCTTGAATCCCGTAAGACTCGAGTTTGTGGAGCAGAGGGACGTGTGGGAGTCGATCAAATGCTTTTGAAAAGTCGAAAAATATGGCATCCGATATGAGTCCCTCGTCCTTGGCTTGGGTTGAGCTGTCCATAAATACGAGCATGTTCGTCAGGCAGGAACGGTTTGGGAGAAATCCGTGTTGAGTTTGAGAAATCAAGTTGTTGGAAGTAAGGTGATCTAGAATGGCTCGCTTCAGAATGCGTTCCATCACCTTGCATGGCACTCTAGTGAGGCTTATAGGCCTGTAGCTGTCAGGCGATAGTCGGTCACCAGTTTTGTATATTGGCGTGACAATCGCTTGCTTCCAAACAGAGGGAAGGTGGCCTTCGTCAAGCGACTGACGAAACAGCAGGTGGAAATGGGTTGCCAGTGTGTACGACGTTTCCTTCAGGATCCTTGGGTGGACTTCGTCGGGCCCCAACGAGCAGAATGGGTTGCTCTTATGCAGGAGTTGGCTAATGTCCTCCACCGTGAATACCAAGTCGGTTAGATGCCGTTCGTAGGTACGCCTTGACAACGTTGGATGTGACGAGGACGCTGGGACTGAATACAGACCTGCATAGTGATCTCTGTAGAACTCAGATACCACTATTGGGTCACTCGTGGGTTCCCCGTTCCTGTCCCTCAGGGAAGCTCCGAACACCCGATACAACCAGACGGTTCAGAATCGCCAATAGGAAGTAAGCTTTCCTATGTATATGCCCCGACCAATTCAAGACCAAACAGCTGGGACAGAAACCGGGAACGGGGATATCGGTGACAGTTTCGGGACAAATCCTAGGCTGTGGAACCAGCCAAATGTTTCAAGGACGCCACAGCAGACGTGTAGTTTCGTTTTTCAAGTCAGCTCAGCCAATGTACCTGGGGCACACGCAAGATGTTCCAGTTGTCTCTGTGTGCCGCAAGGAGTGCAAAAGTATAAGAACATGTATTCTCAACCGGGCGGCCAAAAGTTCGCAGATTCGCATCCCCAGGGTTCGGAACTGGACAAAGATTCGTGCGGTAAGTAAAAAAGGCGGACGGGATTGTGCATTACCTATGGCTACTGTCATAAGAAAATCCATAAAATGCACTTATATGCAAATATCAGGTGGTAATTGATTATTTCGGACAGTGACACAAAATTTAAACCGGGTCTTTTAAATTTTAATTTTCCGATCTTTTGTGGTTCTTTGTATATTTCTTTTGATTCCATTATAACGTTACGTATTTTGTCAATTGTATAAACGTTTTTTGTTTAAATACGAAAAACTACAAAAACGCGCACTTGTACAGTTTTTACGCAATACAAACATGGTCACTTGCTTCGACTCCCTCTTCTGGTTTCGCTCGCGCTTACAGCTGTCATTCGCGAGCATTGTGTGCTAACTGTGGCATCAAAACATTTCAGCCTATTTTCGGATCTTATTACGTGCGAGAACTGTTCACCAGAAGACCCCTGGACAACCATGATTGAATTATTATTTATTCTCTGACCTGGACCAACGATTAACTATGTTGAAGGTAACAATTTTTAGTGAGTCCGTTCCGTCTGACCTCATCATTGTTGTGTACTCAATCCAGAGTTATTATTTTTATTTATTTACCACACACTCCTGGCAAAATAGCTTTTGAGTAGCCAGATCACTACACTCTTCACCTCAGTTTTAGTGTCTTGATCCGTTCTCCCGTAATTTTAATGACACTCTGGATGCCTGATATCCATCCAGACTAGGCCTCACCAACCCTTCACAGAACCAGGCTATTACAGTTTCACTGGCTGTACTACATTCATTTGAAACTTTATCCGAAATTCATGGTGTCCGCGGCTCCGGACAGCAGTTTCTACTCAACCACCACAGACCCCTCGAATTCTATAGGCAGTGACGCTCTGGAGGTGGCAAGCCTCACGTGGACGGAGCGCCCAAAGTACGTAGAGCTATCAGCACTTCTTTCCGTAACAGACGTCAAAGGTGCAACAGTAAACTCCACACGCAAGTCACAACCGAGTTGGATTGGGTCAGACGAGCGGAGTCAAGTAGTGAAGCCTACCGGCAAACCAACCACATGCGCTGACGTCGACATCGGGGAATGCTGCGAGAACCGTACAACCACTGAGGCTGTGAAATTGCCAATCTCCAGCTCCATTCCGTAAAAGTGGCCTCTTTGATTGTGGACACAACTGTCACCCAGGACCCTGACAGTCAAAGCCTCAAACCTGACCACGGCGAACCGAAAAGTCCCTCATACACCCAGTTAGTCACGCTGGTCGCGGGTGACTCGGATGTCCACACAAGCGCGAAAGAAAGGCGACTGCAGCCAAACAAGCCATATACGATTCGCCAAATCAGAAAACTGCTGGCTGGCTACAAGGTGCAGTCCTCTGCGAAAACCGGCCTCATGGGAGCACCGCCAAAGGAACTACTCGGTGCTGCCACCCAGCGCTCAAAGACTCACAGAAACACCTTTCCGATCAAACCGCGCCAACATGCCCAAGAAACCAAACAGACGCAAGATCGTCCCTTGAGCAACAGCAAATCTGGTCGTATAAAAGACGTCACTGAGAGGGCTGCAAGTAACAGTGCTCGAAATTTTCGCCCACGGGGAAAAAAACTTCGTCCACCAAAGACAATAGGCCCGCGCGAACCCGGCTCTCACAGGGCGAAAAAACCCTGCAAATGAAAAGCAACCCACGAAAACCACCAATCGAGGGAGCAGACGAGTATTCCTTAGAGGTCCCTTCAGAGCCCCTGACTCAAACCCGACGTACAGCTATTAAGTCTGCTAACCCCCCTGGTTACACAAATCTCGGCTCCTCACCTTCGGAGGCAGCAGAGACAGTGTTGAAATGTTTGTTCACAAACTGCCTTAGCCTCTTCAACAAGCTTTGCGATATTAAACAGTCAGTTTATCTTGAACAGCTGTCCGTTATCGCACTCACAGAGACCTGGCTCACACCAGATGTCTCTGATGCGGAGATCTCAATGGACGGCGACTCTATTTTTCGAGCTGACTCAAAACGAGGGGGGCTGGTGGAGTTGCTTCGTACTTACATGCGGCCCTGCCAATCCCGGTTGTCCTCTCTGATACCACTCCTGCACCTTTTTGCGATGCACTTTGGCTTCAAGTCCCGCTGCGCGGGTCCGATTCTCTCCTTCTCGGTGTGGTCTACCGTAGCCCCTCGAGTCCTCCGGAAGATGACCAATTCCTCATACGAACCCTTGGGCAACTCTCCTCCAGCTACCACTTCACTCATCTCCTGCTGGTAGGTGACTTCAACGCTCCAAAGGCCCCCTGGACGGAGCTCCAGTGCGTCGGATCAAGTGGACCCTTTGCAGCGGCGTTGACCGAAGTCGTTCAACAGAGCGCTTGGACTCAACATGTCGTTGCACCCACCAGATACCGCGCGGGCCAACAACCGTCCCTCCTGGATCTGGTCATCACCAACGAAAGACATTTCGTTGATCAGGTGACAATTAACGCTCCACTGGGACATAGCGACCACTGTGTGCTCACCTTTGATTTCATCTGCTATTGGGCCAGAAATCCCGAACCCCAAACGTGGATTCGAAACTTCTGCCGTGCAGACTTTTCGGGAATGCGCATCTTTCTTAACCAAGTTAAACTGGGGCCAGCCTCAGTGGAAGACTTATATAGGACTATTGTCCAGAAAGTTCACGAGGCTGACGCGATGTTCGTCCCAAAAAAACCAGCACGCAGTCGGATGAGCCGTAAACTACCCAAAAGGATCCGGCGTCTTCTGGAAAAGAGGTCACAACTATTTTTCAAAAAGTTGACTACAGGAGACACAGAAGATGAGCTGGCATTTCGTAAAATGCGGAACCGCTGTAAATCGGAAATCCGCCAATGGAACATACGAAAACAAGCCACCATTCTAGACCTCGCCCGGAAGAACAGAAATGTGCTGTTCAAATACATGCGGCATCGCCGAAGAAACAAACCATCCGCGTTCTCCCTGAGGGACAGGAACGGGGAACCCACGAGTGACCCAATAGTGGTATCTGAGTTCTACAGAGATCACTATGCAGGTCTGTATTCAGTCCCAGCGTCCTCGTCACATCCAACGTTGTCAAGGCGTACCTACGAACGGCCTCTAACCGACTTGGTATTCACGGTGGAGGACATTCGTCAACTCCTGCACAAGATCAACCCATTCTGCGCGTTGGGGCCCGACGAAGTCCACCCAAGGATCCTGAAGGAAACGTCGTACACACTGGCAACTCATTTCCATCTGCTGTTTCGTCAGTCGCTTGACGAAGGCCACCTTCCCTCTGTTTGGAAGGAAGCGATTGTCACGCCAATCTACAAAACTGGTGACCGACTATCGCCTGGCAGCTACAGGCCTATAAGCCTCACTAGCGTGCCATGCAAGGTGATGGAACGCATTCTGAAGCGAGCCATTCTAGATCACCTTACTTCCAACAACTTGATTTCTCAAGCTCAACACGGATTTCTCCCAAACCGTTCCTGCGTGACGAACATGCTCGTATTTATGGACAGCTTAACCCAAGCCAAGGACGAGGGACTCATATCGGATGCCATATTTTTCGACTTTTCAAAAGCATTTGATCGAGTCCCACACGTCCCTCTGCTCCACAAACTCGAGTCTTACGGGATTCAAGGGAAAATCCTACACTGGATCAAGGCATTCCTATCAGACAGATCATTCCGAGTGAAAGTAGGCTCGACCTACTCTTCTGCGGCGCCGGTCTCCATTGGAGTTCCTCAGGGCTCCGTTTTGGGACCTTTGCTGTTTCTGATATACGTCAATGACCTTCCAGATGTTCTTTCAAGTCCATGTCTACTTTTTGCGGACGACTTGAAATCGTGGAGTTCCAATGCCAGTGCCCTCCAAATTGATGTAGACGCCGCAAAGCAGTGGTCGTTGGACTGGCACCTTCCTCTGAATGACGAAAAGTGCGTCCATATGTCATTTGGAGGAGACTCAGCGAACTCCTTTGTCATGCATGGTGAGAAAGGACCAGAAGACATCACGAGGATAGATGCCAAAAAAGATTTGGGTATCTGGCTCTCTCCAAACCTGTCCTTCTCACTGCACCTTGAGAAATCGGCTCAGAAGGCATTCGCTGTTCTACGGATGATTCGGCGTACCTTCTCTCGTATTACTCGCACGGACTTCCAAATACTCTATGGGGCCTATGTCAGACCGCTCCTTGAATATGCCAACCCGGTTGTCTACTCAGGACGCACGAAAGACGTAATCCTCATTGAGCGTGTCCAGCGAGCTGCTACGAAAATGGTTGCCGGTCTCAAGTCCATGGACTACGAAACGCGTCTCGTGGTGCTCGACCTCTTTCCCTTGGAGTATCGTCGCCTCCGAGGGGACTTAATTCTTACTTACGCCCTGTTTGAACAAGGCTTGGCCAACAGGTTTTTCACCGTTGACCCAGCAAACACACGGCGGGGACACGGTAAGAAGATTTTTAAGCTCAGAGCGCACACCTTCATTAGGCAAACTTTTTTCTCATTTCGGGTAGTTGCTGCGTGGAATAACCTTCCTGAGACGGTTGTCCACGCTCCCTCTAGAACTCAGTTCAAAACACTATTAGACACTTATTTACGCGAGTCCTCGCGCTGGCAAACATACTGCCCCGCGCTGAGAACTTAAAGAGCAGTGCTACACCCTTTTTTCACTTGTGCCTTTCAGGTGAACGACAGCTGCTGAACGACAAGAACAAAACCGACCCGGGAAACTTGGGCAAAAGCCTCGCTCCTGTGTATCAATCCGTGAATCCGTGAATCAACGCCACTTGTGCTGTTGGGAGTGACACCGGCTTATTTCCCAGCTTCTAAATCTTAGCTTCCCATACGCGCCCCACCATCATCTGCTCATCTCCGTAACGTCTGGTGGATCGAGTTGCAGCGGGTCTGCCGCCGGAGGCACTCATCTTTGTGCATGTAAACCATGGTTCGACGGAAATTGCAAGGGGCCTTGTACCATGCATCCACGCATATCTGTGCCTTCATGCCCTGAACCACTTACTGTCGAGCTCACGTAACTACGTGCAACCTGTCCCAACCACTTGCTCCGGAAACGTTAATCCGCTACCCCCTACAAATGCTGAGTCCCTCGTGCAAACATCCGGACCATCGTCTAGCGCACATAGAGAAGAAAGGCGATTTTAGCGCGAATGCGGGTGATGGTGTAGCAATTCTCGCATGTTGCAGCGTCCAGAGAGATGCTTCATACATCGCCTTCGTGTCGCGGCGTCAAAGCATATGCCCTACACTGCTGCCTCAGCCGAATCCGTTTTTTGGAAAAGATGGGAGATACCTTTCGTTGACTGTTCTGACCATCCATCACTTGCCCAGTAGGCAATCTGATACAGCGACCCGTGTTGCCTCCGTGGCCCTTCAGTTGGATAGGAAGAGCATCAAGATCACTGTTCACTATATTTTCTACCACTGGGGAGTCTTGGACCCACTATCCCGCTCGTTGATACGTTGCGCACTATCTCCAACTCACGGTAGGAAGACTCCCCTAGCGCCCATCTGAGCTACATCGGGTGTACTTCTTATAAATTTGCCCCTCCGTCTCCCCTACTCCAACACGTCCTATTCCCAACGTGGGCGATTTCAGTAATGAGGGGAACAGCTTAATCTTCGTGATAGTTACTTCGGTTATTTCTTCAGTCCTTGGCTCGGTACCCGTCCTACCCACGCCCATATTCTCACATTTTTAAACGGTTCCGTCTTGGTCAGGGGTCCTTGGTCTTCGGTATGATTTTACAGAAAAACGCTGTGGTTGACGCCTAACCTACGAAACCAAACAATGCTTTCGTGAGACGTGCCAAGCTTATCGCAATCCACTAACATTTCGTACCCTAACATTCGTCATCTGTCGCGGCAAGTATGCTTACATGCGCCTTCGTCAGAGTGTATAAGATTTGAATGCGCTGTTGTCCTTTACCTCTCAAGGCCGGAGAGGGTGAATCACCCTCTAGATTGCGGAGAAGGATGTTCATTACACGCTATCTCTGGCGTGTTAAAATGACGCTAACCTGGTCACCACCACGAGTTCTCAACAAGAGTCGCTTATTTTGGACTGACACACTCGGGCCAATCCCCAGACACCCTTTGCTAAATAGCCGTATCTTCGCCGCAGGAAGTCTCAACTATTCGTGACTGCAAGCGAACCGTCTGACGCTACATGCTGAGCCGCTGAGCTCGCAACTCCCGGGGCTCGCCCGCAACTTTATCCGATGGCAATGCAAAAACAAATATTCGCCATCTCGTTTATTCACCTCCAAACCTGACTGGGTTCGTCGCTAAAAGCTGTGTGTGCGAACTTCATTAAAAAACTAACGAAACTGCTTCTCAACATAGGCCCATCAGACCAACGTCGTTTTCCTCCTTTTTGATTCTCCCGAAGAGCTACTATGTTTGCTTTCATATCCCCTGCGTATACAGTATCCTTTCATCGTTTTGAGATCTCGAGGTTCGTGTGTCATGCTTTTCCGCAAGAAAGGCAACTTCGTTATTATCGAACCATACTTTAATTTGCATTCTCTCTAGTCTCCATCCTGATGCCTTGAATCATCCCGGAAACTAGTGGCCATCTGTCCGCTCTACAGAGGTGGAGAACGCCATATCCCGAATAACTATTGACTTAGTACTTTCTTCACCATCCGATATGCAACTTTATGAGAAATCTGCGAAGAAGTCTCTGATATCGCGTGGCCTGTTTCGTCAAGCTTGGCACGGATTAACCCCAGCCCGTTCGTACGCGAGGAATCCTAACTTACTACTCTCCAACGCAACTGGCGAGAGCACAAAAGTACCGCCGTTTCCCAACATTACTAGGGGCCACTGACATCGACAATATAAGCTAATTGCAAAAAGCAGGAGCCCCCTTCGACATCATTGTCCGCAGCAAGAAGTTGTTTATCGCTGACCGCCTTTCGAGTTCAAGGGTAAGTGAATGTTTCTCTCCAGAATCTTAGTCTCTGCAACAAGCTTCGCACTGATCGGCCGTTGGTCGTGCCTTGTGAATTATGTTTGTCCACTCGTCAGCATTTCTTGGAGGCTCCCTAAACATCCCGTCTGCTTAGGCCTCAAAATGTTTTCCAGTGCTCCGCTTACTCCTCAGAAAAAGTTTTTGCCAGTTTTCGGTGGTTCATGTTATTATGAATCCAGACAAAAATGTACACACGACAATTCCAAAAGCTGCGCGTTTTTGCCTCGTATCACTCACGCGGTCCAGAAGGCTACCCAGTCCCTACTGAAGAGCAGCGTGAGTTTTTTGCTCTCAGTAGTCTAGATCCCCCTTATTTTTCTCACTTTTATTCTCACAGGAGCTCCAACGGTAGAATTAATCCCCACAATCTGGCAGTCGCTGTACAAGAAATGCACTTTTAACGCTGCCTTTCGCCTTTAAACTCTCCTTATACCAATGCAAAATCCTTTGCATCTGGTGGCCAACGGATTAAGATAAAATATTTGAGAACGATATAATAATACCGCGTTTGTTTTGTAACTTGCGGTGGGCTTGCTTATTAACCCGTGAACAGGTTGTTACAGCTTGAACGCGGCAGACAATAAAAAGCAGAGTGGTATGTAAAGACATGGAGACATGTTTATTGGTAATTTGGTAAATTTGGAAAATAAAACACCGAAAAAATAGGACGAAGAGCTGCGGGCACCCGTCCGATCGTCAGCCATTTTGAACGTATGTTAAAATCGCTGGTGGCATTGGATGACGTTGCACGGGTGTTTTAACGGTCAGGGCAGCAAACATCGCAGCTGAGGATATTAAGGTAAAGGAGGCCGCAGTTGAAATAACTGACAGCTTGCATCCCAGAATTGTGGTTTGCATTGAAATTGGATAAACTCGCTGGTTCTTTTGTTGAGCAGGAGTCGCAGGCAAGAGTCCCCTGAGTGCTTGAAACAGTACCAGTGCACGGGCCAAAAACACCTTGCAGGATCCCAGTGAATTTGTTAGCAGGACAAACTGCGAGTGCATCAGAAAAACTAGATTGTTAAATCAGGATGAAGGGTTCGGAGGATCGAAACAAAGCCATTGTTGTCGTAATAAGCATTTCTTCCGTGTTGTTAAGTAAGTGTCTGAGATGGCGGAAAGCAACAGTTGAGGGCGCGATGAAAAAAGTCGCAAATGTGTTATCAGACTGGGGATAGCAGTATCGTACCATATCTACTGGCAAATTATGGTTTACAGGCAGCGCCGCAGCGGACGCTAAAGTTCAGGTGATTGGACATTCCTGTGGTCAGTGGCTAGTCAAGGGGTTCAAATAAAATGGAATCACGCCACCGAAAAATCGAAGGTCATTCCATTTCAAGTAATAACCCGCACGAACGAAGAGCAATGACCAAGAAGAGTGAGTTGCGGCCAAAGGGGGCATTAGGCGCAGCAACTTCCACAGGTAAAAACTTGGGAAGGGAAGAAGCATCATTTACCCTGTGCAACTCTCCAGTTCAAATCACTGTCCACTCAAATAACACACACTTCATGGGTAGCTGATTTAGAAATATCGACTATTCCAAACTCTTATCTATCGCTAACTTCTTTTTGGCACAAAATTCACCAACGAGGCAGTGCTTCTGCAGTTTTCTCCAGGAGTTATGACCTGATTGAGGCAAAGCTTCTATTCCCAGGTTGATGTTTCTCCGTAGAAGAAGCTATCGGAGCTTATCGTCTCAGTCTTGCACTCAGCACTTTTAACCACTTACTTAATAAGAGTCACATGACTTGGTCTTCTCTCCCACCGGAGACCGGTGGCCTAATCATTTGCCCACGAGCATCTGGTTAAAAAGGTGACAAACATGCATTTTGACAAGATGAAGAATAATTAATATTCAGTTACCAAAGCTACATCGTCGCCCACGCGTCGCGTGGATACTCTAGTGATGTCGTCTAAGTTGAAATATTCGCTCATTGTTTGAAAGATGCTCCTTTCCGGATTGTGTATATGTCTTCGGTATTAGAAGGAGATTTTGAAACTTTCCAATGCTGGTTTCTTCTGGCATTAAAAAACCGTCAATGGGAAGCTGATATAAGCCCAATAAACTTACCGCTTGCTTCTACACCTAATGAAAGGGAGTAAATTCAGCATCAGAACGTCGATGAAACTAACGCACCAAGACTACCTGATATTTGCTGGAGGGCTGAAGGCGGAAAACAAACCCGAGTAGGGTGGAAGATAGAAATAGCAGGACTGTCGACTGCCCCCTTAAAATCGCGAATTATTGGAACAAGAACCGCGGATTAATTAGGTCTGTTCCGGAACGGAGCCATCACAGGGAGAAGCATCTTCTCTGTAGCCATGATGAAACATGCCTAGATAGTGGGTTTCTGGAAGGCATACGTGTGAGGTAACCATGTAAGCGACGACGTCTGGGAGAGAGCGGATTAAAGTAGGGCAACCTCTTTGGGTCTACTAGATAACACGCAAAGTGTACAAAATTCGTGGTTCCCGCTAGACATTTTCCAAACTTCTCACTGCGCTTCAGCCGGAGGTCAGATATGGCCAACATTTTCCTGGAGGAGAAACACAACAGAAGAATAAAAAACAACGTTTGTGCAACCGTTGGGATCTATAAACACGACAAAAGAACCTAACCGGTTTGGCGGTCTGAACCGGACCTGAACACTATCCAATGGGTGCAGACTGAATGTGATACGGTCCTCAAGGTTAGGGACAAACAGCTGGTTTGATATAAGGTTCAGGCGAAGACCATAGGAACACGCTTCAGTGCGATATTTAAAAATACTTTTGGATTGAGTCGGGAATGACAAGCATAAAAACAAGCGCTGGTCGATAGGGGGTAATTTGGAATCGCGGGAAGAACAGACAAGTGCGTGTTAGTGGAAATGCTAAGCATGCGATCCAGTAAATATCCCACGGAGAATATTTAGGTTGCGTGACATTCAGTCGGAACAATCCAGTAAGCCCTCATACTAGAGCTGTAATAACTGCAAACCGCGGGCCTGGAACATCAGTGACGAGAAAATACTAGCCTAAGGATGGCAAGACAGATCCACTGCCAGCTGGAAAGTGGGAGATCACAGAAGGCTCCGCAGAAATTTAGACCCTCCTAACCGTGAATCTAGACCATCCTTTTGGTTACGGTTGTTTATCTGGCGTCGCTCCTTAGCAGGCTAGAGCACTCGAGCACCGTTGATTATCGCCGATGGCTAAATGAAAGTCCAGTGAGTAGTTTTTTTCTCAGTTCGGTGGTTTGTTGGCGTTTTTGAGGCACTTGTGGATTAACTGAGGGTGGTTGTAGGTTTTGGACACCCTGAATCACGTTTAGTTATCCGATCTACCTGAGGCCTTAAATTTTAGTCCTGCTAGATAAAAACTGTAAGAGCGTATCAAATTAAATTTGTCCTAACTGCCTTAGGTCTGTCGGTTCAAACTGTCTGCTGCGGCGCTTGGTCCATAGTCGTCAGGTGAAGCAGTAGCTGTCGGGACTATTTATAGACTACCGAAAATTCCCGGTAATAGGTTGCATTCTAATAGCTATCCTTTTACCGTTGAAAGCAAACATCCAGTCGGCCAACACTAGCTGAACTTTTACTTTTTACTGATGGGTCAACTACAACACTGGAAACCATCTCAAATTTCCGTTACAAGGATGCCAACTTCTCAGAAGTACGTGGCTTCTTGGTTGAGAGACAGACTTTTCTTCTGATGTTGATTGATAGTGAATGCATTTTGGCAGAATGGCGCCCTCGTAACCACCTGTTAATCATCACTTCTGCAAAATGGCAGTTACCAGAAGGATTTGGGGTTAAAGCCCCCTTGTGGTTCAACGGGAAATTGTACAAGACCCTTTTCAGCGCACTCTTTTCTTTCCATTTGTCAATCCGATCTCAGGGGTGTCTTCAAATATCCTGGGTTAAAAGCTCGACTACGGGTTAGAAGGCAAGATTATGAAGCGGGTGAAACACGGCTTTTATAGAAATCACCATTTGGTAAACTGTAAACTAGGAGTCCTTGGAGGACTCAGTAGTTGCTGGGAGTTAGAAGGTTGTTACTCATTTTTGCTGTCGTTGCTGTACCAGACAAACAACAGCCGAAAGACACTCACTAAAGGCAAAAATGATGGGGCTTTAACCGCCAACCTGTGCGACAAACTTCACGCGGATGTGCAAAATCGGATCTTCTGGTTGCAGCCAGGGCTGTGGAGACTGTCAGTTACACATCTTTTGGCCCCCGCGCTCCTGGAGGTTTCTTGACAAATCTCTTCCTTACATTTGACTATACTGGATGATGATACTGGCTACATAAAAGGAATTTCGTGCGGCGTCATGCACTCCTGAGGCGAGGAATGACTCAAAAGTAAACATTGTAGGAAGAACTATTTTGTCACGGAAACTTAATTTATCGTCAGCAAAAGGAAACGGAGTTTGTCGCAAAAGCATCTGAATCAGTAAAAAACGGTTCTCCATCAGCTGGCTTGTTGGTGCTTTACAGGCTTCTGCAATACGATGTTACATTTGGCTATATCAAGAAACACACCCAAAAACACCAGCAGTTGAACTACGCCCTCAATCACCACAGCACTACCTTCTAGCTGCCGGCAATTTCCGCGTAGTCGGTGCCTTCTCACTGCATTGTTTGAAAAGCAGTCAAGCTGGGAAACCATTGTTGAGGTTTTTTACCCTAATGTCACGACCAAGTAAGCCTTTGTCTCACAATCATAAACGGTTGGGGGTATAGTTCTGGACATGTTTCCTTGAACCAAACGTTGGCACTATATTTCGATAAATAAAAGCGTGAAATTTCGATAATGAGGCCTACTGCGAAAAATCCTCACAGTGAAAACGGATATCAAATACTCTTTTAATCCGACTGTATTTTATTCTTAATGGGCACGTGTGTGGCCATTTTCTACATATCGCCAGACTTGTAGTGGGTTAATGCTAATCCAACTTTACGGTTTGCTGCCCCGATACTAAGAGAGCCCGCTTCCGCGCAGTCTGCTATCAGTCGCCTTTTTTCGGACTGTACTAACCATAATCATGCCTAACGTTATGCCGTTCATCAGCTGAAAATCAGCGTTATTTTTATAGACTGTTCTACAATCAGAATACCAACTGAGGGTAGCAGAAACACTTCCACCTGCTTCCTTATGTCGAAACCTACACCAGGGGCGCAAATAGCAGGAATACATTAAAGAAGCTGAGCGCACCTATATTGACCTGATATTCAAAACTGGGTGGCAAGAGCATTTGCGTTGTTGCATCAGTACCGGATGGGTAAGACCGACGTTCAGTATGCCACAACTAACATGAGGTACACGAAGGAACATGAAGTCACATGAAGTTGGCGGGCGGACATAATCTCCACACACCGTCAACAAATTAGTTTTGTGGTTTGTTACCATGTTACCGACATAAATCCAATCCCACCAAAGTGGTCCCCACGTAGCTTACTTTAATGTGCGTATGTGGCCTATTAGGATATGCAGTTAGCGCGCACTAAATAGACAGGGCACAAAATGGTAGCACAGATAAGTTCAGCAGAAATCTTTCTAGTTAACAAGACAACTTTAAAAAAAACTCAGGTTTAGCTGCGTCAGTAAACAATGTGGTTTTATCAGTTGGGCAAGTGACAAATAAGAAAACGCGCTAAATTATATTGGGGGTTAGCCAGCCGACCAATGCTGTGTCCATAGTGTTCTGGTTCACACAAAGCAAACGTGGATATTCTGCACATTGTCAAAGTGTTTGGCAGCCACCCGTGATAAAAATACTCTTGAAAAATTGCTGCATCAATGGGCCTCTCAGGTTTCTGATACTCGTTCTCTGGGCATGTATTGCAGAAACCTCAAAAAAATAGCTCTAGAAAAATGGCTTAAAAGCACGGTGAATGCGTTAATGTCCAATTTTAACGTCAATTGATAGCTTCAAAGAGTTGGCCACCCCACAAAAAATCAACAATTTTCTATACAGTTCACGGTCCGGCTCGTGTTTTTCCACCATATCACTCTTCCAATGGAACTATTATGCCCAACTCTACAACAGCGACACCAGTGAGCCTCTACAGTTTCACTGTACACCATGTTTCTGGGATACCTGTTACCAATAACCCGCTTTGCTAGTCCCTCCATTTAATCATCCCCACATAGGCATTTTTGTGACCCTGGCCATGAGCCCAACAGTCCAAGGCCATGAGGCCGCAGCGGTTGTTTCTGACTTTAGTTCAACTTGGTCGGCTGGACGACGCCAACTCTGCTGCTTCACTGGATCTGATGTTCTGGTTCCTCATTTTCCGCAGTTTACACTTCTATTGTCATATGTCAGTCAAGAAGCCTCTTGTTTTTCTTTCCCTCGTTTTGTTTTTGCCCGCCAGCTTCAAATCCTAACCATCTGATCGTGCTCGATGTTCTCTCCAAGAAAAGGGCGTCCCTGCTCGTGCCGGTTTAATGGTGACCACGTCTACATCGGATAAAGCTCACCGCCTAAGACGGTTTCCCTTTTCCCAAAACCCCCTGTACTCACAGTCCCCGCCAGTCATACCCTTATTCTGACCGTAACCCTATGATCATGCCTGACGGCATGCCTCCCACAAGTTTGGAACAAACATTATTATTATTACTAATATAGTGTTCTTAAATGATTGAAGTGGCCTACGACAAGACACTTAGCATACAAAGCTTCGTGCGCGAGAATTTCTTTCTCATTGTGGTGGACGTAAAATGTTTAAGGGTCCGGGAATTGAAATAATGTTTCCAATATTGCTACTAAGTGCGCGAGCTAAGCACTCAAGCGGTGAATTTATCACCGGCATCGACATTGGATTTTGCGTTTTTGTGTGTGAAAAGCAAAAAGACATACCACACATGGTAGCCGAACTGTTTCAAAAATTGGTCCCATGAATTCAGCCAACATTTACCGAGGGAAGCCTACGTATCACCACAGTAGCTGCACTATGACACGCCCGTTTGCTCCGTAATACAATTATGGAAAGCATTGGGCGGCGGGGATAGTAATCCGGAAGTAACTAACACTGCTACTGCGTATCAGGTTGGATGGTTAGCGGAAACATTCTGTATCTCACAGATAAGACTTGTGAGAGGATGACGGGAGTGAGTCTTTAAGGAGAACCGCACACAGCGTGAAAGAAAGTAGGAAATTATGCTCAGGCAACATACCCATGTAAGAAAATCTCTCAAGGCCTCAGCGAGTCTAGAGGAGTGAGGCACAGGAAGGTAGGACCAAGGGGCAGAGAAACCTTGTCACTAGGGATGGTGACCGGTGCACCGTCATCGAGATTAATGTGTACTGTGTCAAACGACTAAGCCCTGCAAACAATGTTACATGAACTTCCAAGATGTGTAAGATCAAGGGTACTTCTTGAGGGAGATAAAAATTTTGCTGGCACCGGAAAGGATTAGCCGAAGGGTTACAGCAGTATAAAGCGCTTGAGTTCCATTCTGCGGACGTTACAGGAAAGCCTTGCTTTACGGTCTCAAAGACCAAAATAGACTCCCCACTCTTACCATACTCTTGATTATTTTTGGCATGTAAAACAAACTTAGCGCAATTCGACTAGGGCGTCTCAGGCTATCAGGGCCTCCCAAGCTACCCAGATAAGACAAGGACTTGCGGCTAAGCGGAATCAGCGTACGAGACCATTTACACTAGTCAGCAGTAGAGAGGTTACGAGGCACGCTGACGTCAGGTCCTTTTCGTATGACGGAATCAACTGCTAAGCACTCTCGCATCGCTAACACACATGCAACATGGGATGGCTGATCGGCAGCGAGTAACAGCACTAAGGATTTCAACATGACGAAACAAACCTGTTAAACCATCGAGTTACATCTTGGGAAACGGATACAGGAGGAGGCGCAAGGGGTCAGGTATGCACAACAGAAAAAAGCGCGGCGTCACAAAAAAGCCAAACAAGCTAGACCGTTGCCAGCTAGAAGCAAACATATATATCTTTAAAGTTAGCTGTGTAGATCGCCGCCTAGATGACCTACAGTATCACGGAGTGGATGAGGGACAGTGCTAAGTTGAAGTCAGGATAACTGTAACCGCCAGCCGGCATTTTCCAGCGAGTTGGTGGACATCACTACGCCTTAGACAAATCCTAGATCTCACACATACTGTGGCACGAACATAAATAATGTGTATGTTCTTACAAATTTACCGCAGCCTCAAGCCCCTTCAAACTCGTATGCTTACATGCTGCAAAGCAGTATTCAATGTCACTCTTTCTGAGGCACGCCAAAGTAACGACCATGCTAACTACAGTATACAAGATCTACTGTTTACTAGGCTGTCCGACGGTTTGCAGAAACTCTTATTGGAGCGTCGTTTAGAAAATAACAGTCACATTGTTCCGCACTTTCCAATCTCTTTTGGGTGGTTAACCCCATCGGGGGGATTGAGAGAATCGTTTAACAGGATTGGAGGTTGTGTAACAACCTCCACCTTAAGAGATAACCTAGTATAGATTGACGTCCCGGTCATGTGACCTGGATCAGCTCCTGCGCCGGGAAGCCACGGAAGCCATTTTTTCCTATAAGTTGCATCTTCTCGTCCGGTTAAGTAAGTAGATAAAAAGAGGCCATTGGGAGCTTTTCAGCTCTGAGTATGCGCACAAACACGCAAAAGGTCTTTAAGTTTCGGCCGGCTGGTATTGCGAAGACAAACCTCGAAGTTAACTTTGGGTATGTCAGTTTCGGTGGTTTGCCGGATCTGGAACACAGTGGTTCCTATAGACCAAGCAAAGGAGGTGTGTCTCTCAGCTGTATTAGTAGAGGGGTGACAAAATGCCCCGCTTTCATGGCCGGTCTGTTCAAATGAGCTGTTCAAATAGCAGCCACCGGGCTATAGAATCTGGTGACCATCGACAAAATGGAGGTACTCAAAAACCCCATTTTTGACAGCTGAGCACTATGATATGGGATGTGCCTTCCTCGTGACAATAACGAACTGTACTGTTCTTCTTGCGCTTTCGCACAGCCAAATAATAGGGGAGAAAAGACTATCTAAAGAATAAAGACCTGTTATTTTTGAGGCTATACATTAGGTTGGGGACAAAGCAGCGCCTCTATCGTATAGGCAGTGTAGTCCAACGCGTACACTGTTGGTGAGAGCCATGTAGGGTAATAAACTAGGCAAAACTTTGAAGTTATCGCCTGCGGCGACCAAACGCTGGCCCTCGTCTTGCCAAAGCACTGTGTAACATTAATTTTTCGTTGACTTTAAACAACTGATCCACGCATATTCTATCCCAGGGCAAATTTGCGGTGTATCGTTCAAACCGGCTACATAAACTGAGGCCAAAGAACCTACGAGTCCACGGCACACTTCAGCCAATTAGTAAACACCTATGCTTTTCACAAAAACGTCAATTCTTAATTCTCAAGATGCGACTAGTGTGTGGTGTACGATATAGGGAAGCCTCCTCAGTTGGCGACAACATCACTCGCGAAATGTAAAGGACTTTCTTGAGCTTAAAGTAACCCCTCAAATGAATATGCTTAAGCCAGTTTCTCGATCCCATTTCTGAGAGCTTAGAGTTTTGCAGCTGACTACAATAAAAGCGCCACCACTCCTACCGCAATTTCCGTATGGGTACGAATATTCACCAGATCCCTCTTACTGTTACGAAACACGGTGAAACCGCTACGACCACTAATGCTCACAACTGACCATGATAATGTCCCTGTTAATCACAGAATTACGGGTCACTAACGTATAGTGATGTCTGCAGCCGAAAGATTCCTTGCACTTTGTAAGAACCTGATAAATCTGATTATGAAGGATCTCTTGTTGATTATCAAAACGTCCTGGTTTTCATTTCAATAGTTCCTAGCAAAATTTCGTGCATTATAATCCATCTTTACAACACCATGGCGCGCAGTAGGTAAACGCAGCTTTGGGACAGCCAGTACTGTTAGAGCCAAACGGTGTCCTCAAGTGACTCGTAATACTAAAACCTCCGGAGAAGCCGAACAAAGTCTATATACGGTGCCTATAATGTAAGATGTAAATTAACAAAAGGTACAAACCTCACCAGTAGATACTTGTCCAAAACAAATGGTCCAGTTGAACTATAAAAGTATAAACCAGGTGAGCAAACAGGCTTCTACGTGAGACAGCCACATGTGTTTGAGGTCGGTTGCAAAATGGCAGGATGACCTCGAGGTCAAAGGAGTGAAGTGGTAGGGACGAACAAACCCGAGTCCGTGTGCCCACACTAAACACGAAGGTGAAGCGGGGGTTAC
This sequence comes from Clonorchis sinensis, assembly GCA_003604175.2. Taxonomy (NCBI): domain Eukaryota; kingdom Metazoa; phylum Platyhelminthes; class Trematoda; order Opisthorchiida; family Opisthorchiidae; genus Clonorchis; species Clonorchis sinensis. The sequence goes on from CM030374.1 coordinate 24,418,973, forward strand.
AAATAGGGACATAAGGAATGGCCGAGCCTTAGACAGCCACCCAAAATTTCTCTGAAACCATGGTTCGAAGAAGAGAAATTTTAACGTAAATTTTTAGCATTTGATGGTACTTATTCGGGCCCTTAAGAATTCCCCATATAACCGCTGTTTTGTTGGAAGTTGTTTAAACTTACTCAAGGCCCACTGTGGGCGCGGGATTCATATTTTTAATAGCTGTCATGGCTGAGCACGTTTTGTCCTTGAAGGCGGTGGATGATTTTGTAGAGAAGTTGGTTCGTCCAATTTTTTTCTCCTTCAGTGCATTCCAAATCGCTTTGAGAGAGTATATGACGAATAACTTCTTGGTTTTCGTACGCATAAACTCCCAAAAGAGCGGCAATTTGAAACTTATGTATGAAAAAAACGCTCTACCGTTGTGGCAGACGTCCCTGCAGACAAAGTCAAGGCCGCGGTATTCGTCGCAGCCAGTAAGTTTATGGTTATTTGGTTTTACTCGGTAGCACACGTTGTACTGTTTGCCCGGCAAGGTTCCATGCTCGCCGGTACAACGACCACTTGATGGTTACTTCCTATTACCTGGAGTGCAATCATCCACGTAGCAAGTTTTTTTGACGGGCTCCCTGTCAACCGGTGCCTGACAAATGAGGAATTAAAGAAGTGTAGTGCCCTTTTGAAGTATGGCGCTCCTTCGACGGAGATTCGGCAATACGTCGCTGACCATCTTGGAAAGGTACTTACTATCCAGGATGTGTACAATTATCGCGTCAAATGCCGACCCCCTTTGTTAAGTAGGTCGGTAGTTACCTTTTGTTTGTTTTTTAAACGACATGCAGTCTATTATAACGCAGCTTCGAGAGTGTGGTCGCGTACTGCTGGTGGAATCCGAGGGTGGCAGTTTGCGCCACCTTTGCTTCTCACGCACGCAGCAGATCGCACTCTTCCGACGTCTCCCTGATATGGTAAACTTTGATGCCACACACGGGATCAACTGTCTTGGGTAAATTATTTTAGAGGCTCTTTCACTGTTAAGGTACAAGCTATAAACATTCCTTGTGACGGATGGCATGGGCATCGGTCGACCCGTAATGTATGCCTTTGTCCAGAGCATTTTGCACATTTGCGCAATCTGTTCTGCTTGTTCAAGGAGAGGATGGGTGGGCAATACCCGGTCAAGACGTTCGTCCTGGACAAGATGACGTCGCAGATGCGGGCTGCCAAAGCTGTGTGCGGCTGCGACATAATGCTGTGCTATTTTCACGCACGACAAGCCATCCGGAAGCACGTACAGTTATTTGCGTTGCTGTAACTCTTGTATAAGATTTCTAACCGCAGCCGACACATATTTCACCGAATGGCCCACTTTGATAACGCAGCTGAGTAAGTGACGGCGCACCAGACAATAATCACGTACGTTTCGCCACAATTTACAAATCCTGCGGAGAACCGACCCCGGGTTTGTCCCCTATTTGACTGCCCACTGGCTGTATATCACTCGAAAGTGGGCCATTCATGCACAGCATGGGCTGGTGCATTTCGGGAATATGACCAATAACCGCCTGGAGAATGCCAACGGGCGTTTGAAGAGGCCCGTGCATCACGCCGATAGCCAGGAACACGCCATTCAAAACGTCTTTCAACACAGCTAATGGCTCATGCATGAGTATGAAATGCACACCACTTACTACTGTGACCGCCGAGAAATCCGCAAGGGAGACAGCTACGTTCTACGTGTGGTTTCCAGGATGACAACGTATGCCGCCAATCAAGTCCTAAGGCACATTGGAACGTGCACGCCAAATCTGACATACCATCGGACAGATCGATTTAAGGTGAGAAACCTGCTGTTGGTGACAGTTAGTTTGTGGTACAAACCCCTAAATGTTCTCAGACGGTTACCACCTCGGATGGAACCCTCAAGTGCACATTTTGCTAATCACTATGGCTACCCTGCGTACACCTATTGTCGGTATTCAGAGGCCACTCGTTCCCCTGCGGTAAGTTGATTAATCAAACCTACAGTACCTAGGTCAGTTTCCAATTCATCAGCGGTGGCTAGCCGAATACAACCTACTGGGGGGAGGTATACCTATATCTCTGGTTTCCAGGCCATAGCCATCACCAGTAGAAGGTTTGCACAAGCAGCTGGAATGGTTGGTTGGCAAACTGAAGCTGCTGGAGCCACGTAAAGCTCTTAGATGCATGAAGCATCTGATTGTCCAAACGCACCTCATGTTACGTCGAAATTCAGCCACTGCGACGGACAAGCAGCCTGTCTTGTTGGAGGATAACCGTTCCCAACAAAGGTTGCGTTCTAAGCCGACTGACGATGTCCCTTGTGGTCCTTGTGGCCAACCAACTGACGCTGCTGACTGCTGGTGTCCGCGAGATCGATTACCATACCACCGTTATTGCTGCGGTAACGAGCCTTGCCCATTATGTGGAGATCTTCAGGTGTGTCCACCAGGTAAGTGCGCACGTATCAATTAAACTATTTCCTCTAGCCGCCCGTACGTCGAGTAAACGCAGCCTTTCGTCCATCAAGCGGTCAGCTAAAAGAGCATGCTATGATGTGGATCTCGATCGATCCATGGAGACCCAGCTGACTGTGGCCCGTAAGACTGCTGCGATAAAATTGTTCTGCCCAACTTCAGGGCAGATGCAGACTGGTAATTTGAAGCCTAATTACAAGCACATGCTTTGTAAACATTGCTTTTGAACCCCGAGATGACGAGAATTTTGTGTGACTTCCGTATTGCGACATTTTATCTGATGTCATGGGTTGTAAATGATCCCCAAAAAGTAAGCCAACTTGTAGGAGAGCCCCGTTTACCCCTCTTTAGCTTCCTCATCCCTCATTAATGATATTCAGAATCACGAAGCACAAGGTAAGTAAGCAGATAAATTTCCATCAAATTAAGATATTTTGATGCTGCTACCGAAGAATAATTGGTTGTGCATGTTTCCTTTCAGAATCCTTGTTCTGTGAAGTTGATCTTCAGAAAAAGAAAACTGGAGCAACTACCCAATGCGCTTGTATCGACCAATGTAACGGATAAAAACGCAATTCGTCAACGGTATTCTCGTGAATTTATCGCTAACGCATTGTCAACGCGTACAGTTATGAGTATGAAGGGCCATCGTCGGCCATTGCATTAGGTTACCGTGCGTAGGTGAGGCCTCATAATCAGCGTCGCACATAGACACGGGCCTAGCAATTACGATAAGTAGTCGAGATGAGTGACAAGGCGTACAGTCATGAGTATGAAGGGCCATCATTGAATACCGTTATCATAATGGCCGCTTTATGACTTATTCTATCTATGACGTATTATATTCCTAATAAGAATGATAGCATTTCGTTGGTAAGTTACCTACAGTTGGCTCCTGATGCTGCATTATCCACAGCCTAATTATGCGTGTCTGGGATGAGCATTCATCCACAGATATGGCCCTCGCATCTCCACTGCACAGTTTATGCTGTTTCCTGACAATGTTGTACTTAATGGAAGCTGAGCTTCATAAGAAAATATGTTGTGACTAAGTTCCATGAGCAAAATAATCTCGTGTGTTAAATCTGGGGAGTATAAAGCACGCAAACATCAATGACCAAGTTTTCCAGATGGAATTTGCATCGGATATTCTGCAGACGTTACTTTTATCCTTAAAGAACGCCGAAATATGCTAAACTGCGATTTTGTGCTTCATCTCTCTTAAACCGGTAACAACATGCGAATCATTGATGGTTTGTGACCTTGAACATTCGCTCACTTAAACAAAATGCTGTGAGCAACATATCGCCCACAAGTGCAAATCGATTACGCTAACTCTCCGTGAAAGTCTCAACTTCGGAAACCCTACAGTTACGGCGAAAACAATTTGGGTGTGCTTCTTGTGAGCGGCTAAGGAATGTGGAGAATTTCCAATGTTAAAGTAATGGACGACACAACTACCACCTGGCGATTTTCTGAAGCTATCCTCTTGGGACAACCTTGTGCCAGAGTTTCCATTGATGAATCATTCCGAGATTCAGCCAAGTCATTTCGCGTTACTCTTCCCGGTAATGGTAACTGTCAAGGACAACACGAACTCACGCAGAACTCCCCATTTCTCTTGACAGCCTTAACCTTAGCTTGGGTTCCAAAGCCAGTTGTAACTAACTGATGTTTTGCCGTCTTGCAAGTTTTAGAAATTTTGCACTAACAATTACATACCTCATCAAACCCGGCCACGACAAGGCGCAACTACAAACAGCGTCTAAACAAATTGATCTTCAGTTCCGCACAAGACAAACCCGTTCAGTGTTTTGGTGCCTAACGAGGTTCATCTAAGGATCCTGAAGTAATCATCCCGCACATTAGCGAAAAATTTCCATTTGAACCCGTCAGTCGTTGGACGAAGGCAAAAATCCCTCTACTGGGAAGAAAGCGACTTTTACGCCAATCTAAAATCTGATGACCGCTTATCTCTCAGCAGCCACAGGTCCAGTATACACACTAGCGTACCATGCAGTGTGATGAGACACATTCTTAGGCGGGCCATTTTAAATCGCCTGTCTGCAAACACATTGTTATCCTTCGCGCAACACGGATCCCTTTTAAAACCGTCCCTGATTGACGAACGTGCTCCTCTTTAGGGTCAGCTTAAATCAAGCCGAAGACAGAGGCCTCACAGTGGATGCCATACTTTTCGACTTCTCAATGGCATTTGATCACGTCCCACACGTTCCGCTGCTTCACAAACCAGATTCTATTCGGGTTCAAAGAGAAATTCAGCGCTAGTTAAGGTCTCTCGTATCAGATAGAAGAAACCCAGCATTCAGTGGAGTTCTCCGAGACTCCGTTTTTGCACCAGCCTTTCTGATTTACGTCATCAACCTTCCCGACGCGTTCCTCAATCCATGTACACACTTCGCGCTCGACCTTAAATCCTGAAAGTTGAATTTCATGGCCCTCCAAATAGATTTCGAGGCGGATAGCTGCACGACGAACGTCACCAGACTAACATTATCTGAATGACATAAAGTGCGTGCATATGCTGTCCGGAGGGGACTCCTCGAAAGCCTTTGTCTTGCAAGGTAAGAATGGACCAGAGGACTTTACAAGGATAGCAAAAGCGACTTAAGTATCTAGCTCCCGTCAAACCTTTCCTTCTTTCTTCACCATGAAAGGCTCAGGTTGTTTGGGAAAGCAAAACCTGACCCGAAAATTCTTTTGTATAATTCGGTGTATACGGAAGCGTTCTACAATGCGTTATTTATAGGGTAACGCTAATCAAGTTGTCTACTAAGGGCGCAAGAAGGACGCGAGCCTTGTTGAACGTGTTTACCGAGCTGCTAAGGTTGTTGACTTCAAATTCGTTGATGGTGAAATGTATCTTGAGTTTATTGTACTTCTTTCCCTGGAGTATCATCGCCCTCGAAGGAACCTAATACTTCCATAAGCCTTGTTCAAACAAGGTTTTGAAGGTTGAACGAGAACACGGTAACAAGATTTCTAAGCTTAGACCGCTAGTTTTATTGGACAAATATTTTATCATTTAAGATAGTTGTTGCTTGCAATAACCTCCGTGTGGCAGTTTTTCACGCTGTCGGTCATCGAGTCTGAGGGCTTACTCTCCAGCACTGAGAACTTCCGGAGCCTTGTTGTCCCCTTCTTTTGCTTGTCCTTTTCAGGTGAACGTAAGCCACTAAACGATAAGGACAAGGCTAATCTTGGAAGCCGCGGCGGCAGCCTTGAGTCTGTGTATCAGTTTGTGATTCCGTGAACACTTTTCGGACTGAGGTATCCAGTGGGGTTCAGAAGACCATGCTTGAGCAAAGCCCAGGACCAAAGCACCACAGTGACTCACTCCGTGCGTACAGAAATTTTGCAACCAAGAACAACATCAATGGTGAAAATTGACGATGTCAAACTGGAAGCTGTAATAGCCTCCTTAGAATGCAGAGAACTTGTAACAATCATGTCATTTGAAGCAGGTTACATTTTGTGCGGGAACGGGATACGAACCCCAGGAAGACGGCTGATAACAGAAGTACTCAGCAAAGGCAAGGTGATGGTATGACTGAAGAAGTCCCGGACTCGTACTTATTTGCGACTTCTAGTAGGCTCATCTTTGACAGAGGAGTAAATGCAGGGCATGATGAAAGTCAGTGTGCAACTGTCGAGCGATGAAACCAAGTTAGAACTTTCTCGGTGGAATGAAAGATTCTCACGAGACTTTGGAAAAATCTGTGGCTAATTCACTACACTCGTGAACGCTTTGATGCTTGAGACGACGTACCTACTCTGCCGAAACGTCGCGAGCTTTGGTGTTCGTTTTAGTTACCCACAGGAAACCCTGCAAACGAGAAGGCGGAAAGTCGATAAAAAGAGCCACACCTCCAAACGTTAAGTCATAACTTGGATAAGCAATACACACTACAAACTATTTGATAAGCTCCCTAAGGGTGCAGAAATTGTTTCATGAAGTGTATCGCCAAAAAATTTGCAACAATAAGTATAGATGTGGATGGCATAAATTTGTCATTATTTATTGAGGATAACTTAAGAAAAATTCCATAAGACTGGGGGAGGGGGGGGGTGAAAATTCAAAAGGGGTTACAGGTCTGGGAAAAAGAAGGAGTCACCATGATTTGGCCGGTTTCGAGCCATTAGTTCCGCAAATTGCCTACCGTTGTCTGCTCATCGAATGTGGGATGAACGATTGTACACCTGTTGCATTTTGGTCCCCGAACTTTCCGATTCACTACGGCAACCTGAATGCATCTGCTCCCAAGGATTCTGGCAGATCATGCCATTTGGCAACCTGGTTGTTACTATTGGTCCTATATGGTGGCTATCACCAAACAGGACTCAAAAGCCACTAGCAGCGTGAAACGGACATCCGAATTTCTGGAAAGTCGTCCAATCCTATGAGTGTCAAATAACTTTCTGAAAGCATCTACCGAAGTAGTTTTCTGCACGTAAGCTCAAACGACACTCCTGCATATTGTCACTCCAGTTCAAACAGATCAAGCTGACATTTTCATTTGAAACACAGTCCTGTCGGTCAAGGTCTTCAACATCCACCCCAGAAAATTCTGGAGTTATTCATCCACCGGATTTGGCTTACCACCGCCGGAAATGCATCCAATGACAAGCGGTTTACTAGCGAGTGGTTGGCTTACACGTCTCATTATAGGACAAAAACTCCGTTCCTGGTGCATCAAGGTTCCCTTGCTGTGTAAGCAGGTCGTGAACCCCTAGCAAGCTCCACGAACCCCTAAGCTAGCTGAAAACAAGAAACCAATCAGACTTCTAGCAAGCTCCACGAACCTCTACGCTAGCTGAAAACAAGAAACCAATCAGACTTTGACATGGAGTTCATTTTGCAAGCCTCGAGAAGTGGCTCTTGGAGTGCATAGATTCAGAGGCGGCAGTTCTGGAGTGGGAAAACGTAGGTGCGGGTGTACTTTTACATTTCCAAGACTACGCATAACGTTTCGAAGACAGGGACACTCCTAGTCCCCAATGTCTCTTATGAGTCGACGACAGATTGTAGGTACGATCACGCGTCCACCTCTGCAAACCGTTAACTTCAATATGAGATGCATTTGCTTAAAAATTATCTGTCTACCCGATTTTTCCATCAGCAGGTTTGGAGAGGCAGTCATTTTAGACCGGATGATGTGGTCTAACGAACTTATACGCTGGTATTAAAAGCCGGGAGAAAACCCATGTCCGTAGGGTAACAATACCTCTCCGTACACCCGTGGCCACCTGAATTGAAAATCGACACTAACGTATGACTAGCATGAAATCAAACGGCTCTTTGTAAGGTTACCGATGCAGAAAATGGCTGCTCATGCATGCAGAAGCCAGGAAAAAAGCGGCAAAATAATTCGGTCTTGCGGATCCCATTACCTGGAGGTGGTGTCAAAACCTAGGTGACTGAATGCTACTTAGTGTTTGTATTATCCACTGAAGCCATAAAGTTAAATATGTCCGGTAATCTGTGGCTACAGTGGGCCGCGAAATTGAATGAGAGCATCAGCCAGGCAAGCAAGTCTTTAAAACACCGCTACGTACCGTTTTCCGAAATACACAAAACCAAATGCGCGGTGATGCCGATTGCCCGACCTTTAGAAAGGTACACATGACGGGCCAATCGACCTGCAGGTCCTCCCTCAAAGTAGAGCATAGGGGGTGTAGTTACGTTTTTGAGGATTGTATCTGGAAAGGTGTACACCCCAAGCGAGTTGTTCCGTGTATGGCATCAACGTCTTTGTCTAAAAATCATCAAGATAGGACGCGTTATTGATGTCTCTTAAAACAAGTGGGTGAAGCGGATTATGCCGTCTATATTGATGGAAACCCGACCGAAGTACTGCAGAGGCATATTTAGTTTTGGCAGGGTATTCAACAAAATCCAGCTGAGTCTCTCGTTAATGATGTCCGCTTTAACTGAACGTGTTACACCAGGCCTCCTCAGATTTCAAGTAATACGTTATTCCAGATATCGCAAAATGTTTTTGTCCAGTAGACAATTATAAATGAAGCTCAGCTGCATTCAACTGAGTCTCCTGCCGAAACCAAATTCGTGTGCGTTCTCAGATTTCTGAAAAAATACACTATCAAATCGACTGTGGTGGCGGAAATCGCTGTAACAACTTCAGAGATATTCTCATAAAATGCATGGACCAATCGCATTAACACATTTAAAACTAGATACTGATAAAAAGTTTCAACTATTGGCGATATGCACTAAGTTGAGAACTAAGTTGATGTTAACGGGTGACTTAACGGAATTCCGGTTGAGTCTCTCGTTTGTCACGTCCTCCGACTGAATATACGGCCCACAGACCGTCTCATGCTTCAGCCTACACGATATTTGAGATGCAACACTGCTGGGAGCTCTTTGGCAGTCCACGACTTCGTCGGGTACGCACAGTTTCCGAGTCTCTGTCAATTCTATTTTCTACTTGTCGAAGAGATTTCGGGAAACGTGTGCGTAAAGTGGTCCGTCAAAGAGTTCAAGCTGTTGCCACCTGAAGTATGAGAAATTAACTTTTTTATTCTAAATATTACAGTGAGAACGGAGGTGTTTGAACGCTTTTCTCGGTGAACGTTCAGCGGTCGGGATTCCTCTTCGTGGGCCAGCAAATTGTTGAGTTTCCTAATGAGTGAACTGCGGAATATTTTGCAGCTTCGTAATCGATTCCCCCGTAAGCAACTCGAATTACACGCCTGGCTCACGAAATTTCCCCATTACTCCATGCGTGTGTGTATTGTCCTACGCATGTGCGAAAAATCCGCCTATGTAAAATCCTATTACTGCATGGAATTTTTGATGCCTGCTGCATCTTTGTGTGGCGAACTGCAAGCAATTATGTCGTAGGATTAGTATATTGATTTGGATTCGCGTAGCACAGCGCTCTGAACGTTAACTTGCTGCGTTATGACCGTCCCGTATCCAATTTGGTTTCTCAAGTTTGTCACAAAAACTAGCTGAGCTGCGCCAAACGTGTACATATGAGCGTTGCGTTACTTATAACGCAAACGACCTTCGAACTACTTGCTGGATTTAAGTAGCTAAATAAAAGAATCAAACTGCTCAAGCATCTTGACATTCATGTTTTCGGAAACACCGCAAGTACATAAGTCATTGCGAAGGCACGTTGATTAGGTATTTGTGTGTTGGAAGGGTTTTTTTGATGACTGACGAAATTTCGCGTTTCGTTGCGCCGCCGTGTGGCCATCTGTCGCTCTGCACTTGTGCACACCCGAGTTCGAATACGGTTCGTTTTGTCCAAATATTTCCACTGAGATTGTTGTTCATGACGCTTGTGATGTTTTACGGCGCCTTGGTAGGCTGGAATTCCTAGAGCTTCGAGCACAATTATTTGTTCTATTGTAAGGTGAATAAGTCTCAACGTTCTGTTCACTGTCTGCTCGTGCTAAAAAGTGAATGACAGCTTGTCGCAGCTGAGAAGCACAGACAAACAGGTGCGTTGACTCGGACTGACGGCGGAATATGCCTCACGGATGGGAGGTTGTCACAGGCTTTAGGAAGATTATAGGTAAGCATTCGTATGAGAAAAACATGTCGCGGTTTTCTTTTTGGGTTTTCACATGTTGAAACCAGTTGAAATGAACAGAAACGAAGAATCGTTTGATGTCATCGTACGCTCAACAAGGGGGTTTTCAGTGAGAAACCACCAAAATACACGGTTGGACAAGACTTAATACTACATAATCTCGATTTAGAAGAAGCCATAGTTTCGAAAATTTATTTTCGGTTCCCCCTAGTGGTCCGTTACTAGAGCGCAATGTTTGGTCCCAAAACCACCCGATAAGTCAGCGGCTCTATGACTGCGATCATCAAGCGCCTGATAGTGAATAACCTCAAGTGTACTAGATATTTCACATAATGAATGAACCTTCCTTATGAGAAGTCGTCATGTGACCAAGCGATATGGTTTCCGCGATTGAAGGATGAGTGGAGTTGTGTCCTGCCCAAGTGGGAGTTGATCACACTGCTGCTCAGTCAGACGCTCGTAGCCAAACGGTTGATCGTTGCAACTACTAGGAGGGATGTCGCGGACTCCCTGATGGAGTTTCCTAAGATGTGCACAATTTACGATTCCCAATAATGTCTGAAAAGTTGTACAGTGCCTGTCGACTTTTCAGCACAGATTATCCTCACTGACAGGAAAAATCCTCAGTTGAAGAATATCTGGGTCAGTCCACTTATGAGTAGTGCATTACGTATATACATGTATCGCGATATCTCGAATATCGTAGCAACTGGAACATGAGGCGGCCTGGTGCAGCACATTCAGTTGCCTGAAAACATCACAAACGGGAGATTCAGCTGGGTTCCAAATGAGTCTCTCGCAAAAAAAAAAAACAAACCAAATTGATATGCAAATGAGTGTATTTCTCGAAAACAGTCCAATTTGGGTTCAAGTAGAACAGAATGTTGACGGAAACTCGGGACTGCGCCTACCTGATGAGCCCCAAGAAGGGCGAAACCGGTCGTGGGCTGTCGAAGAATTTTCAGCAACCTTATGAGTAGTGCATTACGAATATACATGTATCGCGATATCTCGAATATCGTAGCAACTGGAACATGAGGCGGCCTGGTGCAGCACATTCAGTTGCCTGAAAACATCACAAACGGGAGATTCAGCTGGGTTCCAGGCGAGACTCTCGCAAAAACCAAATTGATTTGCAATGAGTGTATTTCTCGAAAACAGTCCACTTTTACTTGATGGATACTGCAGATAATATTTCATGAACTACTGCACATAACCGCTTCCACAATGCTCAGACGTGACAAATTCGTACAGTCGCTCCAGTTTATCACAACGTCTGCTTTTCATATCCTTTCGACCCAGGAAGGTTGTTTACCAATCCGTAGGATTTTTTCACAAAGAACGTCTCATATACTTATACACGTATCTGCATACTACTTTGGTTTTGACGGGAACAGTCACCTGGAACCCAAATGAATCTCTCGTTTATAAAGCTCTTTAACTGAATGTGCTGCATTAGGTCGCCCCATGTTTCACTTGGTACGATAGTCGAGATATCGCGATGTATACACAGAAGTAATATACTACTCATAAGGTTGCTGAAAACTCTCCGATAGCCCACTACAGGTTTCCTCCGTCTTAGTCACTGGATATATCACTGGATATCTGGGCATCAGCTTGCCAGATTTTCGTGGAGCCAAAAGGATGGGAGACCACGTACATGTTCCTGTGGTGAGGAGAACCCAGCGAATACGAGTGACTTTCGAACAAGCGAAGACTTGTTGATGCCCATTAGCCAGTCTGTGTACGGTAACTAGAAAATGAACAGCGATTCCTTTTACATCAAAACCCTTGTGTCATATGTCAGTTTCTTCAGGCTTCAGCTGGAAATCGCAGTTCCCCCTAGTTAAATTACCATAGTGATGCTACCTGTGGGCATTTCAATCCCCCTTATTTAGGTAGAACAAATAGCCAGGCGACGAACCAGTGACTGGGGGCTGCTCTCTGGTGGTTGTATGAGAGTTGAGTTGAGCAGGTGTTGATTAGTGAGCAAAGCGGACCTACTTTTGGCAGATGATGGTAAGAAATATCCGGAAATCCCTCCAGGAACTCGCTGGTGACTTCCTGGTAGTTTAGATCGAGTCCCATTCCACTCAGCTATCTGGTAAAACAGGTCCACGTGGCTGTGGTTGGACTCTACATCGCGAGGCCGTTGCAGATGAAAAGCTCCTGTCTGGATAGGACTTCAGAGCAGGAGACTGTTCGCCAGACCGTTCTGTCTGCTTTTTCCAACATGACAGTTCCTCAAACCTATTAGAAGGCTGCAGCAGCAGCAGTAGCAGAATTTCGACTGTCCTCGACTTCGCAGGCCACCGTTCAAGGAAACACAAATGAGTTGCTTCGGGATTGGCCATTGGTCTCACGTGATTTAGCTTGGTCGCTTTTGCACAAAGGCACAATCGATTCGACTGACCTTGAGTCATCTGACAATCCCAGTGTTTGGAAGTTAATTTGACCACCGCATTCGACGGAGGTTGAGAAGGTATTGCAGATGAAATTCGTTGAGCATCTGAATGCGTCTTCCCCGTATCGTTGCCACACATTAGTGAAGACAGTATGAAAACCAGTGCCGCGTCCTTGGGACAGGCCTATGGTGTCTAAGCCACCGAACGCAAGGCTTGCCCTGGTAGCCCTAGTGTGTAGCTCAGCATCGATTGTCAAGTCTATAGATGGCGTACCGCCGAAATAACTTAGAGCCTCACAAAACACCCAGCCTGGGCCAGTACTTTACATGTAGATCTACTGGTATAAAGCTCGGGGCAGGTTGCTGGAAGAAGGCTGTTTACTCAGATAGAAACAGCGGTTATTCTCTTGGACTTGCCTCCAGATGTACAGATAAAGCGTCATATCCCCACAAGGCTGCACACAGTGACCTGATTCGTGAATATTCGTTTCAGCAGTGTAGTGTTCTGAGGTGCACAGATGACTGCCTGAATGGCAATCGATCGGTACGCCAGCTTCGAAAGTACGAAAGGCTTCCATATAAATCGAGTTCAGTTATAGGTTGAACAAAGCCGCATACAGAATGCATCGTCGCTTCACCCCCCTGAGAATTTCGAGCTCAACACAAGTGGTCCTGCAATCACGAACTGGTTTTTTTATACGGGGAAGGAGGAACTTGAGAATGGTGGCAATTTTTTCGGAATATCCCAGGCTTTGGAGATAAATCCCTGTCGTATCCCTGTTAACCGAGCCACAGACATTAATGGATTTTCAGAAGAGTACAGAGCGTCCAATTGTCAGTTGCGTCTCCTGCATTTTCCTTGTAGCTGATGCAATGCAGCGACGTCAGTCGTGTTGTGTTTGCTTCCAAGTCTACACACTATTCATTACGGATATTTTCATCTTGAATACGAACACTCAGTCGGGTAAGCAGGATGGGTGGCTAAATTTTCCTCGCAGGGCAGATTAGCTATTCGACTTTGTCGACCCTTTTTCCGTTTGAATAGTGGTGTGACTGTGGTCTACTCGAACCACTCTGGGACACTTTCAGTTTCCTTAAGTTCGTTTCTTAATGCTAATGTACCATCTGGAACACTGTTGCAGGTTATCTGTCTTCCCTGAGAGCCGTTTGCATTTCGTTTATCGGCCCGAAAATTTCATCCTTCGTAGGTAGCTTGACCAAATTCCTTCTTTAGGATGTGTGTAGGATTGGTCCCATCCGTGTTGGATGGGTTGCTGGCTATTGTGTCCATAAGATGTGTCTCCCAATTAGTCAGTCTCTGTCTTCGGACCTATTGAGCTTCCAGTTAACTCTGCGTATCCTAACTGATATAGGGGTTATCAAGATGGTCAGATTCCTAAAAGCAACCACTGAATGCCTGAAATCTACTGAGACCCTCAGCTCTGCTAGATGTTGACCAGACAGACAACGCCCCCTCAATACACAGCGCTTCACAGCCTTCTATCAAACCCAGACAGCGCCCCCGCAGTATGCAGCGCGTCGCAGCCTTGTACCAAGGCTGGACCGTGTGCGTCAGCATTGAACCAACTTAGACAGTGTCCCTCCAATAACCAGCTTGAGACAGTTGTATTCTCGCACTCGCTTGTTCGGAATATAGCTGTTGTGTCCCCTTCTGTCTTTTTTCCCGGCATTAGGCACTGGAGCGGGTCAGCAGTCAGATACAACAGGTTGGCGAGTCAGTAAACATAACAGAGGTGTTGCGTCTTCGATCCGCAGATCTCCTTCATTTCTGCAGAGAATCTCCTCGGACATCATCATCTCTGGACGCTTTTTAGGTCACGATTCACAAGTCAAACTGCGCAGATGTCTCGTTTTTTCAGCTTCTATTGTGAGGCCTTCCAGCGGCTAATGAATCTGAACGTTGCCGGATGGACTTGACAAAAGCCGTTCTATTCGAAGGAGTAAATAGATGCATCGTCTTCGTCATTCTATTATGTAAGCCATCCTGTTTCGAACCTGATCGATATTCTCGCCGCCTTGGTCCCAGTGAATCAGCCAAACTTTGAACGACGGTCTACCGAAAGTTTTGCACTGCTGACTGCAGTGACAGCCGTTTGACAAAATCCTCCTCCCATGAGGAGGAGGGTTTTCTAGGCTTAATCGCAAATTGAGTCGTAACAATGTTCAGTTCTGAATGCGATAAGCGGCATACATAATTTTCGTTAGGTGGAATTCCTCGAGGTCCCCCAAATATATCGTTGTCACTTACTTGGGTGTACTCAAGTCACCATAGGCATTTCACTGCATTGGGATGCGTATTGCTGGTGACTGTTGCAACGTAGGTAATTGCCGACCACCTATGTTTATGGCCCTCACCTCGAAGGCCAGGTCTTTCTCTCACATGTTTATCCAACCCATCAGAAACGGCTGCTCGTCGACAGAATAGGCGCCTAGCTATGGGGTCAGGCGTTGTGGGAATGTACACACTGAAAAAAGTAATGAAGAGACTTCTGGACACTAAAAAAGAATTGCCATTTCCCTCTCATTGTCCCAGCTTGGTTCATGCAAGCTGATGGCCAACGTTCCAAGCACCCGTACTGCACAACCAGACAAACAAGAACTATATCTGCCTTTCTGTAATCTTTGTCGATGAATTAACCGATTTACGCTGACGGTACCAAAGTCCATACAACACTATTTCAGCACCTTGACAACAAGACCGTCTGGGTCTGCAGCTTCTATCCTTGTTCAAAGTGTTTCTGATGCCCCCCGGGGTTACAAGTCTTAGTTGGCACTACCTGGAGCCATTTCCCAATCTTTAGTAAAGTTCAGCCTTTCCTGAACCTTTCGCTAAAGGGTCCGAGCGAAACACAACAAATGGTTATTTTTTCTGGAAAGTTTCTCGAAAGTTTACCTCATCAAGCCGCACAAAGCATTTGCGTTACGAGCCAAACCAGACTCATGACAAACGAAAGTACTCCAATCGTAATATCCAACGCCATGGAAGGTATGGTTTACAACCGAGTAATCGGGAAGTGCCGATACTAGGACCGAACTCCTTATCTTGGAGAAGGTAAAATCGATGCTTCCTTAAACGCAAAGATGTCGGTCACTTGAGCACATCACCCTGCTATCCTCACCTTCTACCGCAGTGGGTGGTACAACTATATCCTCACACTGACTCACAACACGATTGGACGTTTTGCGGTGACCCGCGGGTACTGAAGTCCGACAATCACGACAAGGTGACAAATTATGATGAGTAAATCAATAGCGAGAGCTGGACGATGACCTATCTTGGCGTAACGAACTCCAGGAGTGTTCGAGTATCATGTGACACTGAAGAGGAGGTCAACTACAAATCAAGCATTCCGAATAACTTGACGATTGCGGCCTTAGCGCAAAAAAAAACAAGAAATTAACATCAAGAACAAAGTGACTTAAGTACATGAATCTCCATCAGAGAAAAACCGATTTGCTTCTGACACAAACCTGGTCAATGGTACTAGAATATTCAGGGATTTAGCGATTCGGCGGCGATCGATAAAAGGGCACCAGGCGATCGTCCACGTTTTCTGGGTGGAAAGGATCAGCCGAGTTGTCTTTTTTCTCTTGAAGGTCACACATGGAAAGTAGAGCTGCATTTTCAACTAGAACAGTAACGAGGACAAGTATCTAGAAGAATATTCAACTGTGTTTTCCAACTGGCGCCAATGACACCTTCAAGCGCTCACAACTGCATACCAGAAAACGTGTTGCCATACGAACGTGCATGCCTTCAAATCGGACAGTTTTCATTCGTCTCCCTACCTGTTACCGGTACAGTGAGCGGTGAAGTTCGATTCAACGGAATCATTTTCAAAAGGTGATCGAGTTAGGATTAGGTCACCATGCAGACTTCGGTTGTCCGGAGGGTGGAAATCTGGCGTTTCTAGGCATATTTCATAGTGCATAGATGGAAGACCGGAAACAATTTTCGTGGATGCGAGTTGAACAGGTCGGACGTGGGAGTCGACTGTCAATCAATTTAAGCATTACCCTTTATTTTCTCGCAGGAAACTACTCCTAAGTTTGCTGAAAGCTCTTCGATAATCCAAGACCGGTTTCGCCCTTCCTGGGACTCGTCGTAAACAAGACTATCAGCCGGGATTCAGATAAGTCTCCCGTTGAAACCAAATTGTTGCAGAAGTGCACTTCACAAAATCCAACCAGAACACAGGGCTGACAAAAACTCGGGGAAGCGCGAATCCAGTCTTAGGCCGTCGAAAGATTTGGGTAGTTTCCTTCGAGGAAACGTTCCGCAATATTCCGACCATCGTACCATTTGAAACAAAGACGGCGTGGTGCAGTACAGTAATTTAAGGAAGACCATCAAAAACGAGGGATGCATCTGGAACTCAGTTGAGTCTTACATCAAAACTAAATTAATGCACAAATGCATTATTAATTATCTCGCTTCTGTTTACTTGTGCCAAAACATTAGCTTGTCTAAGCCTCTCAGGCAGGTAACAATCATGATATGATCACCTATCGGCTTAAATCTAACGTCAGTCCCGCTTCTCATGAAGAATTATACAAAAGGAGTAGAGAATAAGGATGGAATTATGAACACTAATGTTTTTTGGATTTAGCCGACAAGTCAGAAAAAACTTAATAGTCAAAATAAGAGTAAATAATGAAATAAACAAGGCTAAAATTGATTGGCAAATTAGGAAACGTGGAAACACGGAGGACTGGTTGTCAGCGCATTCCACTTGGCACCTGATTGGACGACCGTCAAATGACTATGCTGATCGATCCGTGTCACATGACCAAGACACACTCAGCGCTTGTACAAGCCGTTTTTGACGGCATAGTACCGGATTTCGCCAATGTATTGCGACTGCTTCGGGTGCAAACAGGCAATGCCGCTGGGTCGATATTTGCATTCGGGACGATAATGCTTTGTCCCCCCTCACAGCCAGGATTCTTTTGAAAGCCTCTTTGTTAGAAAGATTAAAAAAATGGATAAGGAATTGACCTTGCGCTAGGCTAGCACAATCATTCCGAGGCCCACACACCTTGTGACATTTATTCAGATAATTTGGATAGAAACTGACAACAATAACGTCACTGATACCGAGTAGCAGCCATAACCTTTGGCGTCTCCAACGATCCACAATCAGGACCAAGCGAATTTCATCCTAGAAAATGAGTTCCACTCACAGTGACCTTCCTTCATACCCTTCTGCCAGGTTGAAGGTTGACCATCCTGATTTGGGCACGGAAACCCGTACACCTTTCGGCAAACGATACTTCGACAAGCGAAGTACCGTTGCTTCGTGTGCTGGTCACGTGGTCCCGTACAGAATCTTGTTTTCCATGTTACTGCGGATATTCCGCAGTGATCTCCCTCGAGTTCATTTCATCATGATAGGTTGATACATATTTATCAAGATAAACTACTCATAGTGTTACAGAGGTTTGCGCACTGCGGCAAATTCTTCCCCAGAGAATATCCGTGATATCGAATTTTTCATAGCGCAACACGATTGGGCGTCCTTTTAAGAATTGTTTACAGTGTGAGCATGATTGAGCAGATTTCATCGGAACTAGTTATTGTAGAGGATAAATCAATAATCCATCCAGGGGATCTGAGGTTTACTCAACAATCTATGTAGTGATCCAACGCTGGTAACAAACAGAAACGACAAACACCACGTTCAATTCGGTTTACAGCTGAGTGGAAAATACTGTGCAATAATCTTGCATAATAAGTTGTTATTGATGGAACAAATGCACTTTTGGGCGGTCCAATAGACACAGAAACACCATGAGCACGTGACTTTTGTGTGGTCGCACTATGGTTGTTTGCGATTTGGAGATGATTACCACTCACAAGCAGCCTAATTTGATGAATTGACTCCTGATCAGGAAAAAACGGGTATTTTCGGACTTATTTGACAAAACTGGTTCGGAACGATGTCGGATCATTAAAAAACAACGAAGATCTGGTTGTTTCTTGTTCTAACAGTGCCGACAAACCGAAATAGTACCGATCCAACCATCTTTCAGCTTACCACAGAAAAGCCCAGGTACAAACAAATAAAGATGTGAGCAATTATTTTTTACAAAAATGAGTGAGACATTTAAACTGTCCGACAGCCAAACCGCAGAACCTGAAATGTCCGTATATTTGTAGGAGCGTAGGATATCAATTTATACTGACTATCAGATATTTATTTATTTTATTCAGTTGGAAAAGTTTGATAGGCAATTCAATCACGAAAAATTGAAAGGAACTATATCGGGCTCTAGAGGACTGCCATAGGAGAACAACATGGGGCCGTGTATCATCGAACCCTCGAACTCCTGGACGGTAGGTTCAACACTTAACCGGTCAGCTGCGAGCGGCTGATTAACATTGTGACTTCCTCGTCACATATCCTCTAGTCGTAAAAACCATTTCACGTGGTTACGTATTGATCGGATCTTCGAGTGACAACTCCTCAGAAGGAAGTTTCACCCGACTTGTGAAATTATTCTTGCACTGTACTACTGGTAGATTGTTGGTAGTGTGAAAGTTATGGCAATTTTCAATTGGGATTTCGCCCCGCAACAGAGGTGAACCAATGCTGAAAGGAAATTCCGAGCCATTGACCTCTCGGAACATTTAGCCGTTCGGTCAGGAGTACTCAGGTAACATATGAGATGCGCACTGCCGATTATTCCCAATAGGGACGAAACAACTATTCAATGCTTCTAGAATTTTCAGCGTAGACTGGATTCACTTACGAGACTTACGTTCAACATAAAATCCCCGATCTGCGCAAACTACCGACAAGCACACACAAGCAATTTCTTGTGCAGAATTTGACACTTCTGTCCTTTTGTTCCAGTCTCTTAAAAAAACAGCACACAAGTTCTCTTTTTATGGTAGTTTGTTGTTTCTAGCCTTGTGGCCTTGAGTCAGTAACAAGTTGTTTTGCGGATCCAGTGAATTAGAGGCTTCCTGGCGACCCAAAGAAAGCCTCTGGAACAACCAAATCCCCCAATGGAATTGTTAGGTCAGAGGTCAGTCCTTTTGGAGGCCGGTGAGATGGGTAAGGTATTTCTTTAATAAATGGGAGAGCCAAGGATAAGCAAATATTTTATTTACTTATTTATGCATTCCTCTTTTTATCTCATTGGTTTTTTGTTTTACAGTTTTGGTTCCCCCTGGACAACCACGTTGCCCATTCAGTTGGTTCAGCCTGGAAAAATGAAAGAAGAAACACCAAAAGTGTGGAACTGCCGATAAACAGGAAAAGTGCACGATACGGCGAAACTAGACTGCCATGGCTCACTATAACTAATTACTGTGTCCTGTTGGCGTTTTGAGATTTCAAGGAAAGTGGAGGTCGGATGAATGTCTGAATGACAAGGTGCTTTCATTCATTACAACGCTGGCTGGCAGAGGGTTGCAGGTCTTAATATCCCCAATGATAAGGCTTTTTCTCTCCAGGGTTTTACTTTGGGAGATAGGTCTCCCAGTTGGGTATGGGGGGGGGGTTATGACCTTTATCGAAAGTGGGATTTTGGGTTATTTTTAGGCCTCAAGCAGCCAGAACTATTTGGAATGACAACGAATTAGGTGAGTAATTCTGTGGTCGTAAGACGTTAAGCATAGATAACTTATGGTCTTATTGTTACTGAAGTTTGAGTAGAGACGCGGCTTTTTAAAGATGGGATGCAGGGCCAATATAATTACCTAAATTAGAAACCTGAAACGGCCTGTGTAAATTGCTTCTGCTCAGGTAATCCAAACGTCCGCCTAAGGGACCCTAATTTTACAAAGTTTTTATTCGTTAGTCGTAGTGAGACTGTGGGCAAACTTACATTTGCAAGGATGGAACGAGCGAGGGTTTGTGACCGACCCGTTGTGGGATAGCGCAACGTTAGATAGCAGTAATCCGTATCTTCCATTTGAGGAAGAGACCTTCATATCTTGATACCATCCGCGTAAACTGCTAGTAGGGGCCATTTTAGTATGAAGACACCAGTAATAAAACAACAAACAATTTGCGCTCTAGCATCGAGCCTTGGGATACAAAGTTTTGCACTGGAAGTTGGTTGGGTTGACAAAACGAGAAATAATCCACCACGGCAAAGCGGTCGAAAGTTGTTTGTCAACGGTTGGACAATGTACATTTTATGTTGTACTTGTTGACTGTGAAGAACATCCGGTCGCACTGATGAATATCGATTTTCACCATAGAAGCTAAATAGTTATCCACAAAAGTTTCCTAGGACACACTAATTTTGGATGTATAGGCCGGGAAACGTAGGTAGTTTTTAGACGCGTTGACGCGTGCGTCGATATCGGCAGGTCTTGATTTGGAGGGCAACAGCTGGACCTCGTGTTGACATCAGGTGTTATTGCCAACTGATGCCTTCCGGTGGCGGATATGGTGTAGAGGAACCACATTAGAACCAGACTAAGGTACGGTAGAGTTCGCCATTTCAAGACAGTGATGTTAAAATCTCTGACTACAATTAGCTGAGTAATGATTTGTGAGAAGGTCAGGAGGGGAAATGTGTTACGCTCTAAAATGAAGGATTTAGGGTGGCGGGTAACCATTTTTTCAAGGAAAACTAAGCGTTTTGATGCGACCGAACAGTGGAGAACTTATATGTGGTTGAACAATGTGTATTTTCTCCTGTATAAGCTCATACGCTATCAACTCGTACGCGCAAAGAAGCGGGCCAGATTACATCGATAAAGAGGAAACGATTATCACAAACTGGGCGGGAGACAAATTCTGTTAGGTAGGCAATCCCGCTGGTTTTACTGGCAGGTGAACACGAGTGAAGTTTCATTTGTGAAAATGAAAGTGGGGTTGATTCGCTGTGTGGGAAGCGGCCAGGACAAGTTACTGGAGTATAGATCGATGACAGATAGATGAGTGGGAAAGAGGAGATTTCGTTTGTGTAAATGTTTGGGCGATTTTATCCACTAGCTGTAAAGAGTGAGGAGAGTGTGTAGCTAGGTAGGGACGGAGCATAACTGGACAAAGTTTGTGGACACCAGGGTGGAAGTGGACATGAGGTAACACGGTCGAGCTGTCATTCCGGATGATCTGGAGGCAGGAGACACCCTGAGGAAGTGGGTAGCTGCCCGCCGGCTGCGTGAAAGAAGACGGTGAATGGATAACGCACGACTATAGAACAGGAGTTGACTGACAAGCAGGGGGCAGCTGTCTGTTAGGAATCCATGTGGAGGTCTTATACTCGGTAACGGTTGATGGAAGTTGGGATGGAGGCTGCCGTTCTTTTGGCCTAAAATCCTTCTTTAGACCAGAAAGATGAGGATTATGCCTCATGGCCGATGTACCGGTGTAAACAGATGGAATGGGTACGACACCTGTTCTTCTAGTGTAATGAAGAAAGTCCTTCGACGCGAAGTTTTTTAGGAAACAACACCTAAACAATTACAAACTATTGGACAAGAGAGTAAAAGTCTCATATGCACCTTGTTTTTACAGACTGAACAACCACACGCGTCTTCTTGAACTTTCCTGGATTTTCATTAAATATCACGTAATTGTAAACGAACGCTACAAAGCAGTCCCGCAAGTGCCCTAATAAACCCCACCTTCCCGAGGAGGAGTTACGAGCAAACCACATACTACTCACATGCCTCATCAGTAGTATCCGCTGTTACACTAGAAGTGACGCGTCAGGGAACGAGGTTAAATTCGCCAATGGGCATCAGGAGGTTCGAAGTCAGAAAAACTGTTCTCGACTAGGAATGGACGGAATGGTACTTTTTAAAAAGCGTGGATGTAAAGCGTGTCTCAAAGCGATATTGAGCTGGGAATTTCGCTGAAGCTGAGGAAAGCAAAGTCGGATTATGAGGTTGCAACTGGAAAAACGGAGAGATCAGTGAACTCCAGGATATCAACTGCCTTGAGGAAAAGCACTTTTGAGTTTGATCTCACGTAAAAAGAGAGGCAAAAGGAATGGAAGCCCCCTACCAATGGTAGGGGCACAGCGGAATCGAGGGGGACTAATTCCGCATGTGTTTGAAGCAAATATGACCAGAAAAGGGGTGATAAAGAAGACTTATTTCCCAAAAACCATAACACTTTTCCGCTTCTCAATGCATGGCCGAGATTTGGTCAAGAACGCGTTTGCTTTCTTGCTTGATTCCAGTTCACTTCCGTGGTAGTGAACCCGTAGTACTAAAGACTAGAGAGATAGAGCTTCAAGCGTGTCCCCAAATACCGTGAGTGAGGGATGCAATAGTACGAACTAAGTTTTTGGAAGAAACTTTATCTTCGTGACTTTATCTTCCATGAGCTTTGGAAGAGCCTGCTTAGATTGTTAGTTTAGTAGGTGGGAGTTTGGCGAAGATTACCCCAGGAGGAGGCACTAGACTGTACCAGGATCTCGGTATCAGGTAGAACAAATGAAGGAATTTACATTATGGATGCGGATGAGATAGGCGATGAGCGGCAAGTTTTCTGGGTGAGTAGGTGTGAGTGTTTGTCTGAGTGGGCACGCGTGATGTGAACTCCGAATCTGAATTCGCATGTTGTTTCTGAGTTGCGAATGCGTCACAAGTTTTCATTCAAGGCTGGCTGGCATAACGGAACCAACTGCAAGAACTCTGGTAGAAGTCGGGAACTGAAACCTTTTGACGTCCTCGAAGATGTCGAAGACAAACCTGAACAGAGTGGGTGGAGAACAACTCTCCGTTTTGACTTTAAGCATTGTTCGCCGTAAATGCCAGTTAAACCCCTGGAAATGTTAGAAGTCGTGAGTACGTACTGTACAGGGGCACTAATGTACTTGACGATGGAGATGCTACTGTTGTTGCTAATGATGATGATGGTAATTCTGGTCGTAGTGTCGTTGGTGGTGACGAGGAAGATGTTGGCGAGGTAGTCGTCGATATGATTGATTTGCTCGCCGACTCGAACGCCTATCCATTTGTTCAGACGTGAAAATTCAGATGTGTCCAGCCTGCGCTGGTTGGTTAGTGGGACCAGATGTCCGGAGTAAAACGCACGGCTGCTACGGTGAAGGACATGCACTGGTGATGAGCTCTAGTGAGCTGACCAATGCCTCGCCCTTTTGGTGTAAACTCACCAGAATACATTCGTCAGGACTAGAGGGGGACAACTGTACCGTTTATTTCTGAGGAGCATAGTCACAGACATAAAAAAGTATCTAAAAGCGATGGATGCGGATGGGTTACAGGATCAGAACAACAGCAAAACAGTGTGATAAGATCAATCGGTGCTGCACCGCACGCCGTATTGGCAACCTGTCTGGCTACACACCTTGACTTCTATTCAAGTGTGATGTGTAGGCTAGTTCTTCATCCTGCCACCTCTTACCATTTATCTGTTAGCCGCTGTGTGATAGCATCTAGTCAGCCTAGGGTTGTGATGAGCGGGAAATTCATTGTAATATTTACGGGCGTCTTGGCCACGAGCCATCAGGAGACTCAACCGAATCCAACGGAACCTCGCGTTTATGATGGTCCACTTCGACTGAATGTGCTGCACCAGGCCGCCTCATGATTCACTTGGTAGAGTACCGGAGATATCGCAATACTGCTGTTGTTTAGATGTGGCACACTACGCATAAGTTTGTGGAATACTATTCGACAGCCCACGGCCGGTTTCTACCTTGTTGGTGCTTTCCAGGTAGGCTCGGTTCTCAAGTTTTCGTCGACCTTATGTTCCACCTGAACTCAAACTGGACAGATTTCGACACACTCTCATTTGCACCCAAATTTGGTTTTGACAGGAGTCCCAACTGAATCTCGGGTTTATGATGGTCCAATTTAACCCAGTGCCCTGCAGAAGTGGACCATGATGAACGAGAGATTTAGCTGAGTACAGTTGAGTCTCCTGTAAAAAAATTGTGTGCAGAGTGGAGTATTTATCAAAACCTGTCCGATTCGCGTCCAAGTTAAACATAATTTTGACGAAAGCGTGGGGACTACGCCTACCTGATGAACCCCAAGAAGGACAAAACCGGAGTTTTCAGCAACCTTATGAGTTGTGTTTTAGGTCTATGCATACAACCTGTTTGAACACATGTATGCTCTCGGAGGTGGGTTTCCTGTGTAATCAAAGGATTCAAACAGCAATCGCGGGCGTACTACACCTCAGTACTTTGCTGGTACACCAAACGCTACGTACCATTAACTAGCGGTCAACTGGGTATGTCGGGACGGACCAGGTGTATTCAGCACAGCTTGCTATATGCTTCCTTGTCGGGCAGTACAAAGGCAAACGTGGATAACTTATAACCTATCCTAAAAGAGAATTTGAAGATTTTGGCTTGATCAGTTGCTAAGCTGTTCCACTGCACCCACTAGCTACAGATCTGTCACTCACTGGATTAAGTGACGTGCAATCACACTTGGAAGTTAGGTAAAGTTTGATAAGCCAACTCAGTCCAACCATCGCTTGACTGCTTATCAAACAACACCCCCACTCTCGGTGTTTCGGACGGCTTTACAAGATCTCGGTTAGAAGTCTCTACTGAATAGGACTCTGGGGTAAGCCGTATAGTGAGAAAGCGTACACTAACTCGATATGAAGTGATCGGTTGGGGTGCATAGTTTATAGATGTAGGTATATTGCTAGGACCATGGCAGGATCGTAACAGGCCGTCGGTGGAGAGAATAGCATTCTACCGCGATCTAGGTTCACATTTGAGTGTTACACTCCCCATACGGTTTTCGTGTAGCTAATCAAAGTTTTATAACATCGCACAAATTCTGAGTTTAAAGCACCAGTGGGAGCGCACCCTCTTGCTTGTAACCTGCTAACTTGTTCGTCCTAATTTTAAACCCAGAGGAAGAGAACAAGACAAATGTAATCTCGTTTTACTAGTGAGCGCAGAAACCTACACACAGTTGTCCAGTGCTTCAAGCACGAGGGTAACTTCTAATTCAAAGATCAGATCCCCCTCCAAGGGGTCCGTTTGTTTACTGAAAAACAACAGGTTTGCTATTAGGCCTTGTTGCCATGTCACTCCTTTATATAATCGCTCTTGTTTGCTGTAATTTCCAACTGAGGTTTCATCATGTCACCAAGAGGAAATCTATGCTGAAAAGCCGAGAACCGCTGTACAGCTGTTTCCTCATTATTGAAGATCTTTAGTAGTGCGTATCTCACGAAACACCTGGGAGATTACAACTCGCATCATCCCGGCTAGTAGTTTGAAAACGTAACTGTTTGACCAAGGGTGGCTGAACAGAATTGTGATTAGCTCATATTTAGACAGGTTTAAGCAACCCTCACCCCTCGATCAAGGAAATCCCATAAAATGGCCATGAACTGACTGGTTCTTTGAGCGATGAATTCGCAGATGAAAGTTTCACATTTCTTGTGACATTGTTCTTCCTCTGAACTACACCTAGACAGATGGTAGTCTGGGAAGGCTTGACAGTTTTCAATTGAGATTTTGTCCTGTCAATGAGCCTAATCGATACTGAAAAGCCGAAAGTCACTGTACAGCTGTTTCATCCGTCCGAGGAATCCTCGGCAGTGCGCAACTCATGAACCTCAGGGTGTTTCGAACCTGACACCTTCTGGCCATTGGTGAACACTTAAACGTCCGGCTTTGAGGAGTTGAACAGCAGTGTGACTGGCTCTTAGACGTGTATAACTGACGCGCTCCCAGGCAATAAAACGAACCCAGTCAAACCGAATTCCTCAGACTTCTTACTCAATAAAACACTGTGGTCTGATTTTATCGCCTCATGTTATGACGACAAAATTCTATCGGTAAAATTTCAACAAAATGCCTTTTAAGTTTCGTATTTCTGCTTGTTGGACTGAGTTCGCTTTACTGGTTAGGATCACATGATGTGGGCAATTACAGACTGAAATTCAGGCAATCCTTTGAGCTGAATTAGAGCAGATTTCAGACCGTGTGCTTGAAGCATAACGACGTCAGTTACAGATCTTGCTGCTTGGTAGTCAGGCTTCAGAAACACTGATTAGCTGATGTTACTGAGATCTATATTTCTACCTACAGAAAATCAATAAAACTTCAAACGCGGCGTTTTTACTCTTTAGTTACTCATAGAAAATATCAGTGAGCCCAATTACTTGCAGAAATGACAAACCACAAGAACCGGGGTTTAAACAACGTTGCGACGTAAGTTTTAAGTATGCTTGGGAACGGTAGGACAGGTGACCTGATAAAAATCGATTTTACTGGGCCCATGACATTTTGAATCTGGGCAACGAGCTTTGCATATCTACCAGACTAGCCTAGGTGAATTAGACTGGTCCTAGTTACTGTGGACCAGATTGGAGTGTTTTCAACTTGAAAACCAATGCAACCGGCGAATCTCAGGGAAGTGAACACGCTGGCAGAATGTATGTGAAACGCTAAGTTTAAATCATCAACATTTGTGTAGGCAAAGGCATTATGTCCCACGGAATTGGGAGACCCAGTTTTCCGCATGCTTCTCTCACCAGCCGTTGGAATATGGGGTGAGTTGTGGTTTGTTGCATAAATGGCACCCTGCTGTTTATGATGCTTGTAACTATGGCGATTGTCGGACATGGTATAACCTTTTTTGAATGAATCCTATGCACAAGATAACCCACATCCCGCAGTTTAGTGAACCTGGCAGTTCCGGGGCTCAACAGGTCAACATCAATCACACCCGCTTCTACGTTGACACATATTGCGTTGGCTTATATCTTAATGTGGTGTTTTCATGCTTCTCAGTCAACAAAGAAAAACGAAACATACTACTAGGTTGCCTCCCTACTTATTCAAAAGTATTTTGGTATCGGATTAATACAGGAAACTAGGGACAAGGGTGAGAACCAACCATATATGACTATAGGACCCAGTTTGGATTGTTAGATGTACAGTGGTGGTTTCAGAAATTGTTTATCCTGCTCTCACCTCCTTAGAGTCAGTAGACTTTTTATTTCGTCAGCGCCAAGCATTTCAGCACGCTACGTCGCAGGGACAGAGTAGATCCAACGTTTTACTCAACTTTTATTGAAACGCAATTTCTATCATAATCATCATCATCATCATCATCATCCTCATCCTCATCATCATCATCATCATCATCATCATCATCATCCTTATCATCAGCCTCATCTCTCATCATCATCATCATCTCATCATCATCATCATCGTCATCATCATCATCATCATCATCATCATCATCTCATCATCATCATCATCATCATCATCATCATCATCATCATCATCATCATCATCATCATCATCATCATCATCATCATCATCATCATCATCATCATCATCATCATCATCATCATCATCATCATCATCACCATCATCATCATCATCATCATCATCATCATCATCATCTCATCATCATCATCATCATCATCATCATCATCATCATCATCATCATCATCATCATCATCATCATCATCATCATCATCATCATCATCATCATCATCATCATCATCATCATCATCATCATCATCATCATCATCATCATCATCATCATCATCATCATCATCATCATCATCATCATCATCATCATCATCATCATCATCATCATCATCATCATCACATCATCATCATCAAACAACAACATCAATGTTGATACTGTTGCTTCACTGCCGTACAACCATAGGGTTCGTCCAATTATATATATATATATATATATAATCATATTTGGTGCTCTAGAGTGCAAAGCTTGGAAAAAGGTTGGGTGAGGGAGTAGACCTACTACTGGTCTGTGTCAAGCATTCTAAGATGCCTACACTTCCATCCGCTCAATCAGACAATCTGGAAAGAAACTGACAGCATGAACGCCACTGAAATCGATTAGCCGCCATTTCTTGCAACGTCTCCAGCCAAGCACCGACGGGGTCACGGGGACACCATCCTGGAAGCCGCACAACACCAACAATACCCAAACTCTTCGTAATCTCTTTCACGCCTTTCTGCTAAGTCATGCGCTGTCCACCTCGCGGTTTGCGCCATTCTGAAGGAGGCACGGAGAACAACACTCGTCTCGGTAGACGGTGTTTCGGACATGCGTAGCACATGACCGAGCCATCGTAGTCGGTGGTGCTGGATGATTCCCCCAATTGAAGTACCTGCCGCACAACCAAATACCAGTTTTCTAATCACCTCGTTAGTAACACGCTGACGCCATCCAGAATCAGCCACGCTTCTGAGGCGTCGGTGGTCGAAGACCTGGAGAAGCCTCATAACATCTGTCCGCAGCAATGAAGATATGTTCCTCCGACCGCTTACGAGTGGAACTGAAGTCCTTAGGAACACGCACATTCCTGTGGAACGGATATCGTGTTTAGTTCGTATTTAGAACTATGTACCAGCTACGGCTAGGAGTCCAGTCTTAGAGTCTGCCTTATTGTATGGTCGCCAGATATGGCCTCTGCTGACAGGTATTGCGAGGCTTCTTCGAAATCTTCACCAATGATGTCTTCGAGGCGTTGCTGGTGCCAAATGGCGTCCATCGATTCATAAAGGGGCAACTAGAAAATGGGAAGTTGGCTGTGCAGTAGGCTCTTCAATCACAGAAAACAAGCAGCAACATCAGCTGTGGTGGCTCGGTCGTTTGCCACGCATGCTGAACTATGGTTCATGCCTACGCGTCTCCTTCAGAATGGCCAAGATCACGAGGTGGAAATACCCGTGACTATGTCGAAGGATGTGAAAGAGATTACGAAGAGCTTCGGCAAGGTTAATGCCGCCTACCTTCCACGATGGGGCCCACTGACTCTCACCTGCGTTTGGCTGGAGACACTTCAAGAAGTAACTGCTGGTCAAAATCGTTGACGTTTGTGGCATCAGTTCACTTCCAGGTTGTCTGATTGAGCGGTTAGAGGTGTGGGCCCCTCAGAATGCTTGCGATAGATCAGCATCAGGTCCCCCTTTCACCCACTCTTCTCTGTTTGTTTCAATTTAAATCTTTTGTTTTTACGGCAGTACAGCACCAGTGTCAGTTTCTGCTGCTGCTCCTGATGATGATGCTACTGTTGATGATGATGATGATGATGGTGATGATGATGATGATTTTGAAGATGATGATGACGATGTTGAGGATAATCATGGTGATGATGAGATCCTTCTGCTTCCTCAATGCTAACAAACCGTTGTACTGGATTTCTGTTGTTATCCATGGCACATCAATGATAACATTGGACAACCTCTATGGACCTTGCAACGTCATCACGCTGACTAAATGAAGTGGATTTCGGTAGAACATGTATAGTGCTATGGTAGAATAACGACGGTCCAGTAACACAATGCCCCTGATTGTGACCTTTCGAAATGTAACTGTCTAATGTGACGGTCGTTGGGAATACCCACTGGTGATTCGTATTTGTTACCCTCATCAGGATGTCATCTATAGAAGAGAGGAGGATCGCCCATCACCTATTTGGCGTTGGTTTGCGATCTGATCGAATACACTTCATTGCATTGGCTCGAATCGCTGTTGTTTATGGTCTGTATGACTTGTATCTCGAACTACCTGGTTTCTAACGAATAGCATGCTAGTCGGTGTAAATGTCAGAGACACAGACTTTGAAAAAAATGGCTTTGTACACCGGGCTCAATACTTATTCAACTGTGACATCTTTTCAATGCCTGGTCGCCTTGTCGGCCAAAGAAAGTACGAGGGTTCAGACACTGTCAGTTTGCCCAAGCTCAGACAGCTTCGGTCGAGACTCAAGTTCACTCGGTGTACATTTAGCAAATAGTTGAGTTGTTCAGCATCCAGATACACCTTGTGACTCTCAATATCTCCAAGCATGGTTTCAGCTTAGCCCTTGAGACCATTTCCATTTGAGTAGTATGAACGTCACGTTATGTTTGGTTTCTTTCTGTCGTTTTGCAGGATTGATCAAGGCTATATGCATGATCCTTCCGCCCATGGATTTGCTCAAAGGTTCCCCGTACAAAACAGGAAGGTGAGTTGCTTTATGTTATTTCATTTGACTACTCTTCCAAACCACTCGGAATGCAAGTATTAACATAACAACCTGTCATTTCTGCCAAAAAAGATTTGATGAGTCTAACGAAATTCTACGATGAAAGGTGAATACTGAACACAACTCAGTCCACATTCAACCACGATCCCTGTAGCCAGGTTCTCTGAATTAATTCAAACTCCGCTGGAGGGGCCATTGGTGCTGTATCCCGTCTAAGCTCGAGTTAATCAGAACGATCAAGTTTTTAAACTAGTAATCAAGATTTTTAGCGAGATGCGCACTGCTGCTGATTCCTCGGAAGGATGAAACAGTTATACAGTGTCTCTTGGCTATGCAGAATAGACTGGCTTTCTTACAAAAATGAAATCTTGACTAAAAAGCATCGCGTTTCATCACGCCATTAACAATTTATGTGTAGCACAGAGGAGGAAAAATGTCACCAAATGAGTGAAACTTTCATCTGAGAATATACGTAATGCACTACTCATAAGGTTGCTGAAAATTCTTCGACAGTCCACGACCGGTTTCGCCCAAGTTGATTTGCAGATTAGTGTATTTCTCGAAAAACAGTCCAATTTGGGTTCAAGTAGAACATAAGGTTGACGAAAACTCGGGGACTGCGCCTACCTGATGAGCCCCAAGAAGGGCGAAACCGGTCGTGGGCTGTCGAAGAATTTTCAGCAACCTTATGAGTAGTGCATTACGTATATACATGTATCGCGATATCTCGAATATCGTAGCAACTGGAACATGAGGCGGCCTGGTGCAGCACATTCAGTTGCCTGGATACATCAAAAACGGGAGATTCAGCTGGGTTCCAGGTGAGTCTCTCACAACACCAAATTGATTTGCAAATTAGTGTATTTCATCTGAGAACTTTTCATTCAAAGAGCCAGTCGATGCGTGACCACGTGACGTGGCTTCAATCATTGGAGGCTAAGTGGCGCTTCGTCCTGTCTGGGTGCGATCTAATCACAATGAGGGTCGGCCACTCTTGTCTGAACAGTGTTCAAACTAGCAGCCGGAAGGATGCGAATGGGAATCTCTTAGGAGTTTCATGAGATGCGCACTAATGATTCTTCCAAGTAAGAATGGAACAGCTATACAGTGTTCTCGGCCTTCCAGCATAAACTGGCTTCGCGTCTAGGACGGAATCTCGTGTGATCATTTCGTTCGGTCAACTGAAATGAGCTCGTCCGACCCAGAGATGAGAAATAGACCTCGAGCTTGTTAAGAACACTGCGCTTGACAATAGACCTATAAGGATTTTTAGTTTCTTACAACTCAGCGGAAGTAGTTGAGCTAGATGGCAATGCTTGACTTGACGACGTTCGCCTGCCAGTTTTGCCTAGCGTTTTTTCTCAATTAGCCGCTCAGAGCTCGGACACGAACCAAACCAGCCTTGTCCACATAACTTGTTTTAAATTCTTTAGTTCCTTTACACTGTGCATTTTTCTAAGTGAGCAAAAGTGGAGGTTTGAGTGCGCTTGTTGAAGTGGTCATCAAATAGTCTATTGTGATTTCCTCGACTGGTGACATCTCTCAGGTGATCGTTTGAGCTTGTAAGCGATACCTTGTAATGAAGGGACTTCTAACATGCTGCCGGGGTTGATGATGACATCATTGCCATAAGAAGTCCACTTCTGCTTGAAAGACTCCAAGAAGTGTGTCGCACTTGAATTCCACAAACCCGCGTTTTTCTAGTGGCGGCAACTTTTCATCCTCCTCAAAAAAACCACTGCCACACACCGGCGATTGTGTTTGTCTAGTCCGATATGGATACCCGTCTACTTGTCTCATTCAGGTGAAACCTTTTATGGTGAAAGACTCATTTACAAATGAGGCTTGGGGGTACTTGGGGGGGATCCAGCTCAATTCCTCGTTTGTAACATTGTCCAACCGGATGTGCTGCACAAAGTTTGCTTCATGTTCTAGCTGGCACTGTATTCGTGATAACTTAACATATTTCTTGACGTAATACACTTCTCACAAGGTTGCTGACGACCAAACGATGAGCCAAGTGTAGCATGTGCGCATACGAATCGGTTGACCGGTCTGTTCTTTTGACACGCTTGCCGACCAAGGAATGCCCCAGAAGTTCGTGAACATAATATGCTGTTCGTATTCCCAGACTTCCGGACGTGTGAGAGTAAACGGTGAGCTCTAAAAAAGCTTCCGTACACGAGGTGTCCGTCAGTGAAGCTCTCTCTCCCCATTCTTGTTTAAATTCGTGATCGAGGAAATAATGAGACGAACGCTGGAAGGTCTCCAAAACCCCGGTGTTCAAATAGCCCGTGAAGAATATTCAGACGACACCGTTCTCGTCTTCGAAGAAGAGGAG
This sequence comes from Clonorchis sinensis, assembly GCA_003604175.2. Taxonomy (NCBI): domain Eukaryota; kingdom Metazoa; phylum Platyhelminthes; class Trematoda; order Opisthorchiida; family Opisthorchiidae; genus Clonorchis; species Clonorchis sinensis. The sequence continues at coordinate 24,451,750 of CM030374.1, forward strand.
AAAGCGCAAGTGATTTTAGATGAACTAACCAAAGTCATCCCGTCCTTTGATATGCACTTTGCACCCACAAAGAGTAAGGTCATTCTTCTGCACATGTAGTCACTGAACACGTCACTTACAATCCAGGGAGAAACACTCGGAGTTGTGGAATGTTTTACGTATCTTGGAAGTTGTATTAGTTCTGATTGTAGTGTGACAGATGAGGTCAATGCACGAATCTGCAAGACCCAGGTCGCGTTTGCCAATTTGAGACACCTATGGCGTCAAAGTGGTGTGTCCCTGAATCTCAAGGGACGTGTGTATCAGCTACAGCGCGGGCTGTTTTGTTGTATGTCTGTGAGACTTGGCCTATTCGAGCAGCGGAACTGAGACGTCTTCAGGTGTTCGACAGCTTGTGTGTGTTGGTGTCGGCGAATCCATAGCGAGACAATTAGAATTCCAGTGTTCGGTTGTGCAACGAGGATTTTCATCGATGAACTTGTCCAGCACCAGAAGCTGCGTCGGTTAGGCCATGTACTGCGCATACAGAACCATCGTTTGCCGAAGAGAGTGCTGGTTACGTTGCCCAATTCATAGTAGCGGAAACAGAGTGGTGGCCAAACCTTGACCTGGCGGAGAGGTATGAAGGAGATTACGAAACGTTTGGGCGCTGTCGGTGCTACTCGCCTTCCAGGATGGGGACCGCGTGATCCCCACTGCGCCTGGTTGGAGACGCTGCAAGATATGGCTGCCAACCGATGTCAGTGACGATCTTGTTGTCAGTTTCTATCCAGATTGCGTAAATGAGTGTTTGGAGGTGTAGGCACCTCGAAATGATTGTAGTAAGCTAGCACCAAGTCCCTTCCCCATCCACCTTTATTCTTTCCTTCACAATAACGGCTTTCAAATAGATCTGGTTGCATGGCAGCGAAGCATCGGTGTTGAACACTGATGTCACGCTGTCGATGATGATGATGATGATGATGATGATGATGATGATGATGATGATGATGATGATGATGATGATGATGATGATGATAAACGAGAAATTCACTTGCATGTGTGATTGACACCGATATCATTTGCGAATTAGAGAACTACACCACTTGCGTACAATCTGCTGTCCAAGCATTAGGGAAACTAGGGAACTGAGTCTATCTGATGGACCCCAAGACGTATGGGACCGGTATTCAGCTTTCGAAGTATTTTCAGCGACTCTGTCAGTAGCATACCATTCAATTCGCATAATTCAGAAGCACATTTTAGATGTTGAGTGAAGTCACCGTTCTGTCATGGAATGAAATTGTCGTCAGGGAGTCTGAAGTACCCTGTTCATTCACAAATGCTAAGAAAAAGCGGTAATTCTGGCAACTTCATAGTCAGCCATCGTCAGCCATATGAAGCAAAATAATTTGTACGCAAGCTTACCAAGTGCCGCCTCATCAGCAGAATCATCATCATCATCATCATCATCATCATCATCATCATCATCATCATCCCAAATGACATCATAATGGCACCGTTCAACACTGGTGTTTTGATCCCATAAAACCATAGTTCATTTAAAAGCCTTATTATGGAGAAAACAATGAAAGCGGATGGGGAAGGGATTTAATGCTACGCTACCACAATCGTTCCGAGGTGCTCACACTTCCAGACACTCATTCAGACAATCTGGATAGATGATGACTCTTATATCTACCTGTTGCCTCCGCTCCACTGCTTTAGTACCGAAAAAACCAGCCCAGAAAGAACACAACAGCTTTATTGCAACAAGCTTGTGCAAAAGTTACAACGGCCCCGCTTTATTTAGAGGGCACTTTTTGGCATTGACGCAGGCTGTCTGATGGGCGTTTAGTGAACACCGATCAAGATCGGTCGTGCTTCTATGAAATGCCTGAACACTGATCATAGTCGGTCGTGCTTCTGTGGCGTGTCAGCTTTTGCTGAATTGATTGATTGATTGACTGGCCTGGATGCTTGCCGCCTTCCCTATTGAGGTTTTGGTGGACTTTTAGGGTCTGAGTACGTTCCGAGCGTTCTGGGGTTACTTTCAGGAATCTGACAGTAACAATCCTGACAATAACAAAATCCATGCACGAAGGGGATCAAGCGGTCCGCATCCTGGAAGTTGAGCCGCGTCGATTGTGCCCGGACTTCCCATAAACTTCATTTCATTCCACAAGGTCAGAAGTTGTCCACCTGTCTACTTGTACCACTATACGTTGGGCACGGAAACCAGCACTCGTTTCGTCAAATGATTGCTGGGCATGCGCATTACATGGCCAGGTGTCTTTCTTTGATGTGTTTTGCGTTGCAAACTAACCACAAAGCCTATTCGACACCTCACAGAAGTAATATATTAGTCATGGGGTTACTGGAAAATATTCGACAAAGTTTTCAGAATTTTCAGCAACCTTATGAGTAGTACATTACGCCTCTTCATTGTACTGCAATATCTCGAATGTCGTGTTAGCTTGAACATGAGGCGGCCTTACGAGGCACATCGAGTTGAACAAGAAAGTCATGAGGGAGTGATTCAGTTGGGTTTCAGGTGAGTCACCCATGAAACCAAATCCGTATGCAGATGAGTGTATTAGTCGAATACCTGACATTTCGTTGTGTCCAGAGATCGTTTGAGAGAGATGGCTGCTGATACTGTCTTAAGTGTTAGATGCAGAAAAAACGGTTTCCTCACGACATTAGTAACAGCGTTCGCTCCTGATTACCGCAAGCTATGTTCAGACATGATTCTCCGAATCGACATTTTCCGGTGAAGTTTTCCTTTCAAGAACTCTGGTTCCTTGTGTAAGACCCCCAAAGCCCGCAACATCCGATAACTCTGGTGCACCAAAAATACAAAAACTTTTTAATGGGTCACACAAGCCGGTCTTCAGAGCATGTTTTTCGGTTGATACGAAAATCCAAATACACGCTAAAGGAAGATGCACGAGAGAAAATCGTATGTACTTCTGCCTTTCTCTTGTTCTCTCCAGTTCAGTATGTTTGTACAATTACAAACTTATGAGCCTACATAAAAGCTTGCCGTAAATTTCGGGTTTTGACTGATATTGACCTAGAAGAAGACTTGTATCCGAAACATTGTTTATCGTCTCAACCGACTGTTGGTGAGAGATTCGCCGGGTTACGAACCATGACATGCCAACATGGCAGAAAAGCGGCTGCAGTCCTGGCTGAGACTCACGTGATCCTTCCCACACTTGACTGAAAATCCTGCAGAACACGGCACGCCAACGATCTCAGTGGCGCGCATTCTGTCGTTTCCTTTTTGAACCACCTTGCTGTTGTGCGTTTGGCTCACGTCGTATGCTGGGTCAATCAGCTGGGTCAATCCAGCTGATGGTGGCTCAATTCGACATGATGAATCCTCGTGACGAGTCCCAATCAGGAGAAGACGCGTAGCGGGTTGATGTTTGAAGGTCAGCCACTTTTAACATATAATTATCAGGTAGTCAGATGCACAGCAGATTTCGACGCAAGTGCTGAACATACCAAAATAATTTGTTTGTTGCGCAATTTACATCTAGAATGTCGTTATATCGTGATCACTGCTCGGATTAGCTAAATTTGCTAACTTCTTATAGACCATTCGGTCAAGCGGAATCCGAAAATTTTTTCCACCATTTTGTACTGGGTAGTTGTAAAAATTTTCTTAACACTGCACTCCATTCGTGAGGCAACACTACTTGTAAGGTCGCTGAAAACCGTTTGACGAGTCATTATCGGCTTGTCTTGGTGAGGCTGGCCTTACCTTGATAGACCACGAATTTTCATCAGTCTTACCTCCCCGTGAATGCCAAATTGCACCAACCTATGGAGTGTGATCAGTCTATCTATCGTGGGCGAGTGACTTCTTGCGAAAACCATTCGACTTACTTCAGCAATACTGACCCAACGTTCTTACTCAGGCGTTGATCCGAAGACAACGATGGTAAAACAATGAAAGTTTCGACGTCCTCAGCATTCACTGGCCATGTTTATGATCCACACAGTAGTTTGGAACGAACCGCATCATTGTTAGTTCGAACAATGACGGATAAGCTGTCGTCCTGTTACGCCACAGGTAATGCAGTTTCACGAACATCGATCTAGCCTTCAAACTTTGGGTGGAAATGTCGTCTTTTGCTAGACCACTGGGACTGATGCAGCCGTTCAGGTAGACAAATTTGTCCACCACCTCAATAAGCTCTTTCATCAGCGTGAGGGTATGGTTCGAACTCACTTAGTCCTTATACCTTGCAGGTGTTAAACGCATGCTAAACTGTGGGAGGGGGGAATCGCACTGCAACCGCGTAATCTGTTTGTCCCACCAAGATACTCGCTAGGTATGCGAATTTTGAAGTTCTGTCGCATCAAGTTTGATTTTCCAGTAAATCCCGTGGGTGTTTATTCATGCTGAGCTGCTCCGAAAATGACATAATCCTGGCAAGCAAGCCTTCACAGAGGACAAGAAACGTCGATCAGACAGTCTTACATTTCCAGGTGATTTCATTCTAGAAGTGAAGCTAATCTACACTTAAAAACCAGAAAGCACTACACAGGTGTTTCATCCTTATTGGAAATCGTCTGCAGTGTGCATCCCACGAAGCTCAGAGGGTCTCAAACCCGAGACCTCCCGACTAGTAGCCTGGACATTCAGCCGTTCGGCCGTTAAATGTTCAGGCTACTATCCTGAAGATCGCGGATGCGTATCTTCCTACTGTAGTTTTGTTGTAAGCGTACTCCTGTTGATTCCAAGTAAGAATGAATCAGCTGTTTAGAGCTTCTCGGCTTCACATGCGGGATAAAATCTTCTCAAAAATTCTCAAATCTAGTCACACTACCAATATTTATATATGTATTTGGTCAATTCTGTGTGTTAATCACTGAAAAATCACCAGAGTTCAGTCAGATTCGTTGCACCTAAATTCCTATTTCCCTCCTTCCTCGAACAGTTACCGGAACTGCCGCTGTTTGATCCTGGATGCCGCTCTAGTCTGTGCACCAACCTGTCGGATGTGACACATCGCTGCACGACTGGAAGTGAAACATTTGATTTGCTGCACGGATTTCCAAATTCTCTCTATAATCAGCCTGTGGATTTCAGCTTGGAGAATCCAATGGTCAAAGGAGTCACAAAAACGACAACCGCAACCTGTCTTCCGCCTTGGTCAGGCGTTCATTTGCCACATAAGTTCCGGTCCTCCTCATCTTCACAATCCCGCCTTTTCTCCGTTCTGCCTAATAAAATACCGCATGCGGAAAACATGGACACACTGTGCTTGCGTGGAACGGGTGTCTATCAGCCACAAAGTATTCATAACTGTGCGGCTAGCAACACAGGTCGACTATCCAGTGACGCTTCGGTCAGTGGGGTTTCATGTTTGAGTTCTGGTCTGTCCGCACGAGTGGGAGCACCAATGAGCCCGTTTGTGAAGTACATGAACTATATGCGTCACCACTCGACAAGAGCTAGTCCCGTTACAGTGAGTTGATGAAGCGTGGCACAAAATGATGCGAACAGAATGCTTGGATATGAAGGGTTTAAGTGTGTTTTACTCGAGTTCAAAGATCTCCAATATCAAGTGTTCTAGAAGGAGAGCAATTCAAGTTTCACCTAGTTAATATTTTCACACTATGAAAGTTGAAGAGGAGAGCTAAGCAGTTCACGATCCTTTATATCATGGCTTTGATGAACACTCTGACGTTTATGAACGTGGTGATGTTGTACTATGACAAGATAAGCCACATTTAATAATCTACTAGCTCATCTAAGTAGTATCTGTCTAGAAGCCAATGATTTGTAAGCACTCGTGACTATCGAGTAAACAAGAGTGCAGGCGTTAAAAATGTCTCACAGCTGTCTCGGAAAGGCAATTCTAACTTACTATGATAAGTTCATAGTGCGAAGTACAAACACCAAATGGGTTCCACCTACCAACCTACATACATACCTACCTACCTACCTACCTATCTATCTATCCGTGAAGTGGAAAGGTTCATTGGACATGGCGAATCACATCAGCCATGTAACCTGTTTCTTCATCAACCCCAAGCTTCTACACAGAAACGTCGCCCGGAAACGTAATTATTTGGGTAAAAGAAAAGACTGTCATTGTACAGTGTGGTCCCGAAGAGGGACGCTCTCGTTGGTTTGGGTGCTTTGACGTCCTTCGCTCTCCTCTGTATACATTAGCGTACCTTCCCATATGTATACGGATGTCAACGCAGGATCGTTGAGACGGTGTATTTCGTGGGTATTTCGATTTAGTGGGGATAGAAGAGAGATTTTGACATACTCTGTAATACCTGTTGATGTGTATCTGTCTATCTGCCTGTGTCTGTCTGTTTGTCTGTGTCTATCCTTCTATCTGTCTGTCTGTCTGTCTGTCTGTCTGTCTGTCTGTCTGTCTGTCTGTCTGTCGAACTTGTACTTACTTTGTAGCCCTGCGGAAAGTCTCATTTGGCAGGACATTCGCATGCGGTGCTGATTCGACGTACTTTCAAAAAGTTGTTTAATTCGAGAAACGAATCAACTATTGATGTTCAAGCAAGATGAGCAAGCGTACTTTTGAAAGACAGAAGCTTCCTTCAGCTCATTCGTTATCTGCCTCAGGGGATCTCAGTCCCCTAGGCTGGATGACTTCAGCACTTTGTAGTGAGAGACAAGAATTGTAAGTTGACTGGACTCCAGTTAATCACACAATTATCAACCAAGTAAAAATCTTCCTCTGTTTTGTTTTTTCGATCCAATCATCCGCTGATCGATCAAGCCAAGCTAAAATGTACTCAGATCTACCCCTGCATCTCTGTTTGCAGTTTTTAGAGCACGTTCGTCGTTTTCTATTCCAAATTACTAGGAGCGTTAGATTTTCCTCAGGACGATAGTTTTTCATCATTATCTTTCAGCAAGCTTTAGAATCCCTTATTCCTGAAGGAATATCCCTTTTCTGGCCAGACTGTCCCTCGGAAAACTTCGAATCAATGCAACATTTCAAAAAAGTTTTTATTCTGAACATTCCAGAAAATGTACCGGCCATTGAGCTGCCTCGTCGTATGGAGCTTCCGCGTTTCTTTGTAGACAGCAGGACGAATTATACCAAAATATTTTTGAAGTTTATGCATGCTCGCATGACGTTCTTCTGACCTATTTTGAAAACCAAGTCCTTCTTTTTCAACAAAAGTCCTCTAACCAGCACGTTTTTGGGTGCTTTCCAACTTGGATGCTTATGTCCTCATCTGGTCTGTTTCTCCCAGTGTTACACTGTCGATCTCGCAACAGTTAGGACTCGAACTGACGGACCGGGAGGCACGTGGATCAACCTCCGTCTCAACATGTCGACTGATCCAGCCTAGATTTGGGCAAGCTGGCACTATCTCAGCCCTCTTGCTTACTTTGTGTGACATGGCTGCTAGACACTGTTACCATCCATGTCTGTTTTCTGACGATGCGGTACATCTGGATTCTTCCCACTATAGACCAAATGGCCGGTCGTTTGATTCCCGTCTTTGGAGTTTCTATGATTCTCCATCAAAAGTGGGAATCGCTTCTAACTCCGAAGCACAGAATTAACCAAGTGGTGCATACCAAGCGCAGAGAAATAAGCACACTTGATCGTATTGTAATTTAAATCTCGACTGAAGGTCCTCAAAATCCACGGCGGATACTGTTCATCGCATACGGTAAACGCCTTTATTACAAAGGTATCACTGCTGCCCTGCTCCTAGTAGGTTACATAACTTCCTAAAAAGCAACTTATGAATATGACAATGCAATAAACAATAAGATAATAAGCTCACTATGATCATCATGGACAGCGTGACATCAGTGTTCAACACCGATGCTTCGCTGCCGTCCAACCAAGATTTATTTGAAAGCCTTATTGTGAAGAAAAGAATAAAGGTGGACGGGGAGGGCACTTAGTGCTAGCTCAATACAATCATTCCGTGGTGCCTACACCTCCAGACACTCACTCAGACAATCTGGATAGAAACTGACAACAAGATCACCACTGACATCAGTTGGCAGCCATACCTTGTAGCATCTCTAACCAAGCGCAGTGGGGATCAAGCGGTCCCCACTCTGGAAGGCGAGTAGCCATGACAGAACCCAAGCGTTTCGTAATCTCTTTCATACCCCTCTGCCAGGTCAAGGGTTGAGCACCTGTCTGCTTCCGCCATTCTGGATCGGGCACGGAGAACAACACTCTATTCGGCAAACGATGGTTCGGCATACACAACAAAGGTCCCAACAACTGCAGCTTCTGGTGCTGGACACATTCTTCAATGGAAGTACCTGTCGCACATCCGAAAACTCGCTTTCTAACTGCCTCGTTACGGATTCGCTGACACCATCCCACACGAGCTATGGTTCTGAGACAACGACTGTCGAGCACTTGAAGACGTCTCAGTTCCGCTGCTCGAACAGGCCAGGTCTCAGAGCCCTACAATAAAACAGCCCGCACTGTAGCTTGATGCACACGTATCTTGACATTCAGGGATAAACCACTATGACACCATAGGTGTCTCCAATCAGCAAACGCGACCTGGGTCTTGCAGATTCGTGCATTGATCTCATCTGTCAAACTACAATCAGAACTAATACAACTTCCAAGGTACGTAAAATGCTCCACAACTTCCGGTACCTTTCCCCGGCTTGTTAGTGGTGCGTTCAGTGACTGCACGTCCCAGAGAACGAACTTACACTTTGTGAGTGCAGAGTGCATATCAAAGGACGGGATGACTCTGGTCAGTGCATACCAAAAACACCTGCGCCTCCTCCTCTTCGAAGGAGAGAACGATATGATCTACATATTCCAGATAGACAAGCTTTTCGTTACAGACTATTAGAACACCGGAGGTTTGGAGACCTTCAACCGTTCATCTCATGATTTCGTCGATCGGGAAGTTAAATAGGAATGAAGAGAGTGGGCATCCGTGAAGGACACCGTTTTGTGGACGGAAGCTTTTGGGGAGCTCTCCGTACACTCTCAGACGTCCAAAAGACGGAGATAAACCACTGCCGTTAATCCTGGGTTGTCAACTTTTGCATTCTGAGAATTTGGGTGTACCAGCACTCTGTGATCTAATAAGCTATTTACTGCGTAATGATTCCATGTACTAAGATCGATATTATGATTTTCTTGGAGTTCCGGTTGTTTTTTAAGTTGACGTGCAATAAGAAGTCCATCTTTTCCAACTCCGCTTCAGGTACAGTGGTTGCTTGACAACTATGAGTCCGCAGACGGAGTCAGCCTTTCTCGAAGTGCTCTATACTCGCACTACCTAAGCCATTGTCTGGAAAACTGGCTGGAGCCAATGAACCCCGCCTCATTTGGTAAACTTATTCGATCGATTTTCGTCGGGTTACGGACAAGGAGGCTTGGAACCAGGTAATCAGTTTTACGCTTGCAAACCACTTCAGTGGATTGTTAATCACACATTAATTGCAAACAAGTTTTGTGTAACGATGATGTCGGTAAAATTAGGGCATATGTATGGTTTAGATTTAAACTGGTCGCGTAATTGCCGCGTAATTTAAACGAAGAATACAATTTAAATGGACTAGGTCAGTTTAGTCTCCTCTGAAAAGAGGTGGTTGTCGTATAATCTGGCAACGCATATGAAGCCCACCAGGAAGCGTTGCTCGATTAAACTTCTTCGGACATTATCACAGCCGTCCTGCTTTCTTCGAGTCGCACGGAGGATACGTACCCTCCTCAACGGACAGCTCGCACGCTCAGGAGATTCGTTGGGATGCGCACTGCTGACGATTCCCCAGAAGGATGAAACAGGTGCTTCTTGACTTTCCAACATATATTGGATTCACTTAAGGAAATTCCGTTAAAATTTTTTTTCTTCAAATAAGTGCTGTTTGCATAGACGTATTATACTACTCACAATATCTCGCAATACCTCGAATGTCATACCAACCAAAACATGGTGCAGCACATTCAGTTGCTCATGAACATCACAAACGAGAGAATCAACAGAAAGTCATTTGAGCCTCCCGTGGAGACCTAATTAGTGTGCGAATGACGTGTGCAGATAACATCCAAACATGGTTTGAGCAGAACGTAAATCTGACGGAAATGTGGGAATTGCATCTACCTGTTGAGCCCCAAGAAGGGTGAAACCAGTCGTGAACTGTCAAGGATTTTTCAGCAACCTGGTAAGTAGTGTATTACGTCTATACAATTTATCGCGACATCTCGAATATCGTGCCAACCGAAACCTGGGGTGGCCTGGTACAGAGCATTCATTTACTCAGAAACATCACCAATTAGTGATTCAGCTGGATTCCAGGTGAGTCTCCCGTGAAAACAAACTTGATATGCAAATGAGTGCATTAGTCGTTTCTGTTGACTACGGAGACGTTTGTCCGTCCATCATTTTTGTGCAGTCACACTTACGCTTCCCACCATGGGAAGAAAATTTCGTTCGTTGGAGCCGCAAAAATCTTCGATCCGGTTTGAAACAGCGAATGCAAAGTGCGCTAGGGCGCGTTGAATGACCTCGCGAGAGTTATCGAAGAAGCTGATAAACGGGCCCAACTTGGGCTGATGTACGTAGAAGCACATCACAAGAAGGCTATGTTATATCCAGAATATGTGATCTACCAGTGATCTATAGACATGCTACATATCCTTTCCGTGTGTACATCTGCCTGTCACTCGTTTCCTTAGTGACTGGCTACAATACGTAAACCAGTAAGCTCTCCGCTAATTGTATACAGTCTCAAGCAGTCTCAAGCAGTTTGATTGCGTGGAACTACTGAAAGATGCCAACGTTCAAAATAGGTTGGTGAGTTCTATTGAGGTTTAGTTACTCTGTACCTGGAGCTCGAGACAGATCAGTGGTTAAGGCGCGCATTTACTGACCGGAAGTTCCGTGGTTCGAACCCAGCCATGGAGTATCGACTTCCCCTGTCTAGGTTTAGGCGTCCTGGCATTACCTCAAACCTCGTGCTCCCTTTGGGTGGCATGACAGCTAGCCATGCAGTCATGTGATACAGCTGAACGATTAACTCTATCATTATTTTCTTACGTTATGCAGGTGTTCACATCTATGATGCCGATAGGGTTATTCACGATTTTGACATTTGCACTCTGTGCCCTCACACAACCGGCGTAAAAAGTAAAATTTGGAACTAACTGCGATAGAGGTATACAGACATTCTAGTATACCGTCCAGTTAGGGGAAATTCGATGGGCTTTACAACTATCTTCAGTAGCATGTTGTGCGATGCAGCTAGTGATTTTTCGAAAGTTTTGACCGGAAATTCTCACACCCTACTAAGCTGCTTACAGCTGAGCAACTCTGAATTCCAGTAGATGTGCACATTTACGCACTCAGTGTGACGGAACACCTTACAAGTTCTCAACCAAGCTGTGACCACAGAAGCAGACATTCAATGAGAGGTAATACGGTTATGGAGAAGGCAGCATTTATGACCATTCCTTCGTCTTGCTCAACTGATCCATCCGCCTTCGTGGCAGTTTCTTGAATACAAACCCATAACCTCAGTTACTTCTGGGCTTAACTTAAGATTTCAGAAATGCAGTAAGTCTGGTCTCCAAGAAAAAGGCCAGTAATGATAACAGTCGTTCAGCCTAACACTTTCGTCGCCAAACTACCGTGCGCCGCGAAGGAAGCACGAGGAATGAACTAGTGTCAGGTCGCCTAGACCTGGACAGGAGCAGTTGAGATGCCACGGTTGCGTCCGAACTACAAACTTTTCAGTCAGTAAGTTCCCGCCTTAACTAGTGTACCATCTCGAGTTCAATTCCGCTGTCCGTTAGACCATTTGACGTGTTCAGATGACTCAGAAAGCTACAACAACTCTGGAGCACGAGAAGACAATAGGCTGTAGATAGATCAGGTGACCTCAATTTCAGCTGATGCTTGAATACGCCATAATTGGTGGAAAGTGCCACCAAGCCATGCCAGACTAGCGCCAAAGAAATTAATTTCAGGAGGTAAATGTTCGTATGGTAATACCTCACCTGGTAGGACTTCTGAGCTTCGGTTTTTCCCGGATTCCCGTCCACATAATGAGCATGGAATGACAGGATGGACGTGGACGTCGTCGTCCGTAGATGTGGGGGTAATAGGTTGAAATATTTTAAAATTACTGACCTGATAGTTACCTGGTGTGTCCGACCACACAAATTTATCGTTCACATTAAATGCGACTCGCTCGTCGGGTCAGTGAAATGTTCCAGAAAGTTTTGTAAATCACGAGGTAGCTGAAGCAAGCATCCGCATCAGTACCATTATCCGGAATGTCCAACGTTGGTTAATCTCAGGTGCTTTTCACTTCATCTGAAAGAATCGTGCCGCAAGATTTGCCATTGTCTGGGTTAATCAATCAGTAGTCACACTAGAGAAGATTTACTGTAAGGGTAAAACCCTGAATAACTTACCAGTCTTCTGTGAAGAAAAGAATAAACATGGAGGGAGAGCTGACCAACACAATTCCGAGATGACTACACCTCCAAACAATCTGGATAGAAAGTGACAACGAGAATGCCACTGATATCGATTAGCAGCCATATATCACAGCACCTTCAACCAGGCTCACCGGGGATCAGGCGGTCTCCGTCTTGGAATGCGAGTCGCACTAATCCGTAATCCTCTTCATATCCGTCTGCCAGATCAAACGATAGCTTTTGGTGGTGATCACCGTCTTCGACTGAAGTCTCCTTTGCGCAAGCGAACACCAATTGTCCCGTATTCGTTGAGGTAAATCTACACCAGGTATGGTCCTGAGACTACGGTTGTCGGGCACCTGAGGGCACCTTGATCCGGTTGATCGCAGAGGCTAACTCTCGAAACCACACAACAAAAGGCCCCCAATATAGCCTGATGCACATGTCTCTTGATAGTAAGGATATTCTACTTTGAAGACATAGGTCTTCTAAATAAAAAGGCCTTGCAGATTCGTGCATTGACCTCACCTGTCACACTAAAATCGGAACTAATACAAATTCCAACATACATGAAACGTTTCACAACATCGGGTGCCTCTGACTAGATTGTAAGGTTGGTGTTCAGTGGTTGCGTGTCTATGAGCATGACCTTTCACACTGTGGGTTCAGATTGCATGCCAAAGAACGAGATGACTTTGGTCAGTTCATCCAAAAACACTTGAGGCTTCTCCCATTCGAAGACCAGAACGATGTCGTCAAATCGCTTGTTCCCTCAGAAACAACTGGGTCCAAGTTTTTTGAGCTTTTTGCGCGTTACGGAGTTAAAGGGTAATTTAGAGCGCATCCTCTTTTCTGTTTGAAGTGCCCGTCTTTTGACCAATTGGACCAATTGCCGTTGGTGATTTACATTAGTCTCCTCCCTTCTGATCTCGGTGTTTACGATCGGAAACATAAGTGAGTGTCTTCTAAATGCAACACGCTACTCACAAAGTTGCTGACACTTCGTTGGACCAATCGCCGCTGGTGATTTACATTAGTCTCCTCTCTTCTGATCTCGATGTTTACGATCGAAAACATGAGTGAGTGTCTTGTAAATACAACACGCTACTCACAAAGTTGCTGACACGTATCCATATCCCAGTGCCACAAGGATGGCTACTTAAACGAAGTTTCCGTGCAACTGAACGTCCGACCAACTAACTTTTTTAGGGTTGCGATTGATCACTGAAACGTTGGATGTTAGCTACGCTCATTTCCACACTGATATGGTGGCGACGGGGACTCAGCTAAATTCAACTGAATCTCTTGCGTATGATGGCCTGCTTCAAAAGAACGGGCGATACTTCAACTATCGCCCCAATGAAAGCGTGGAGCGTTCTGGTTCAGTACATTCCGTCGAATTGGACCATCATAAACGAGAGATGGTTATCTTATTAAAATCAAATTCGTGTGCAAATGAAAATATTTGTCGAATAACTGAAATTTCATTCTACGTCAAAGACGTGTTGTATCTTGTCGGCCAATGAAGGCATGGATCTAAGTGCACTGTTGAACAAACTACGCACTGTGGTTGGTCAGGCGACCATGAGGATGCAAACATCAGATTCTTTTGATACTTGGATGGGATAGCCCACGTACATTTACCGAGTATTAGAATGCTTTCCGGCAAATGTGTAACACCCCTGTCCCTTATTCTTGCACCTTTTAAGGGGAAATTCCAAGTACCATTATTACGGAATTCGAATGAAAAGCACATCTTCCCTGAATCAGGTCACAGGTGAAACAAGAAACCAATCGGGGTAAGTAAGCTTCAGATTCGCTATTTTCTATGCATACTACTTTCAGGGGGCTTTCCTCGTAAATATTACCGATGATTCAATTTGTTTGTCCTATGGGGCTATTCCGTACAGTCTTAGGTTTTCCCAAAGTAATATGGTAATCAGTCTTAGTCGGAATTTCCCTCTTGAATTTTGGCTAATTCTCATCAAATGATTAGCCGAGATGCACTCGTTATGGTCGTCCGTAATGGACTTTTAGAATCCAGCTAGTGTGTACAACTTTGCATTGGCAGTTGGTAGAATGAGAGGCGGGAAGAATGTTATTAAGCATGTCGTTAGGTTGTAGGGATGGCACGCTAGAGCCACTGTCACACCGAACTACCGCTCTTTGTAGTATTACTTGAAACACCACTTCATACCACCTGCAGCGACCGTATTTTCGCACACTTTTGAATCCCTTTTCCGTCCCTTCGAGTGATCTGTTGGGTTCATGGGCTTTTGCCCCGTTTGTCAATGTTCCCATCCGTGGCGGGTTTGTGGAACTGATAGTGAAGATCATCATTTACGAAGTCTATAATATTTCGGAAGCTGTTCTGAATTTCCACTGCGATCAGATGGCAAATCGTTACCCTGATCGATAACAGGTTCGCTGGTCGATGACCACGTAACTTTTGAGGAGGAAGGCCGAGCTCTGGAGGTCACCGGCCAGTCAGGACGCAGGATAACAGACCAGCCAATAGAAATGCCCATCCGGACAGCCAATGCTGACCGCAGGTCAACCCAGGCTTGCAGCACTAATATTGACATACACGCACTACTACTCAGTGCACAACCACTGACCCAACGCTATGCTGTACCCCGTCTTCTAACAACGCACTGATGATGTCATATCGATTGGTGATGAAATGTTTGTGATCAAATTACCCAACTTAGCGAACAAACCAACGCAACGTCCTCCCCGATAGTAAATATCACCCTGTTACAAAGACCTACATGATCATACGTTCGCTTGATTCCCTTATTGTTTGGTTTACTTTAGTGTGAGTGCAATGCAAAGTAATAAAACTTGTGTTCAAGTTGTCACAGAGTACTCGCATGCGCCTATCCAGACCAAACACACTGGTCCTAAAGTCGTGTAACACGTTTCGTTCGAATTCCATCCAAATCCAGAAGGATTCGGTGAACGATTGAATAAAACCGTCAGTAATTTATTTTCCTGAGAGTAAACCAAGCATCATTATGACCTTAGTTGTTCGATTATCTCCCCGGTGCTACTTGTTCATCAGTATTCTCTAGAGCTTCATGGTCAATTTGTACTTCTATCTGCAACATCCTCACTCCATGTTCACTAACATTCCTTCAGCCAAAAAAAGGAAGGCAGTCATTCTGGTGGCCGTGCCTGCCCAACTACTGGCATGCCGTCGGCCAAGCCTGAAGAATACAAGTCTGGAACGAATTCACTCGGAATTTCCAACGGAGTTTCACGACAAACGTTTGGGGAACGACAAAGATTGTCCCTTGGAATGAACTATGGTTCACGTTCTCTAGGTCCAGCAGGAACCTGCGTTCATCGATCAAGCTCGGAACAGCGCCTTAGTGATTTGGCCAGTGCTAGCAGTATAAACCACAATGGCAACCAACTGTGGCGTGGATGGGATAGCAGCTCACGTTCAGTGCAACCTCGGAATAGTATGAGGGCGAACAGTCAGAATAATTTACCCGGTCCTATGTGTGTTGGTTCATCCTTACACCGTAGCACAAGCTGCCGAGGCACGCGACCTCTAGACGTTCGCGGTACAAACGCATCCGGGAACACCACAACCTTAGAATCAGAAAGTTTACCAGTGAATATCCCGTCCGGTTCTGGACCGTTTGTATCCAACTGGTAGGTTTTGTGAATACCAAAGTAATGCCTGATAGTGTATTAGCTTTTTACGAGAAGGAAAACAGCGACAGGTGTGTTTTCTACCTACAGGTGTTCTGGATTTCAGACATTTAGATTATACCGACTTCTTTAGTTGAGAGTTCGTCCTGCCGGTGGTGCAGCATTTTAAAGCTATTTCATCCGTATTGGGAATTGTTAGCGCATCTCTCACGAAACTCCAAGGAGCTTCAAAAACTACCGTATCTCCTCACACTACTAGTAGCCTATAAGTAGCTCAGAGAAATAATACAATTCAGCCAGTGAGTGAAGCTTCCATCTGAATGGTCATTGCTCGAGCAGCCAGCCAGTCAGCAGGTGACCACTTCAAGTGCCTTCCATGACTGAAGGATGGATGTTGCGATATCCTACCCAAGTGTGAGTCAATCATACAGCTGATCAGCCACTCGCGGCCGAGTGGTTGTGTACAAACCACCAACGAGAAGGTCCCGGGTTCGAAATTCCGTACTGCAGTTCCGTGAGATTCACACTGTTGACGATTCTCAATAAGGACGAGCCACAACTATAGTGTTTCCCGGTTTTTCGGCATAAATTGCTTCTATTTACAGAACGAAATCTCAATTGAAAATTATCAAATCTCTCTACACCATCATCAATCTATCCCGACTTGCATGGTGTACAAGAGTCCTTATTTATGAAAGTCTAAAACAAGTCTTTTGAGATGTGACATCTACGTTAGCGAATGTGGTCTAAAAGTAAACAATCTTGATCAATCTCGGAAGAGTACAACTTTTGCTTAGTTCAACGGATGTTTTGGCCACAAAGTGGTCAGAAAATTAACAATAAAAATCAGCGAAAACTTCGGAGGGGTTGCATGCGTTCGGAATACTACCAAGGCAGATACTACTGACGGGAGAAAATTTGACCAACACATCCAAACCGGTTATTCGGTCATCGCTCAGCACTCCGGGCTAACCCGATGTTCGCCACTTCAGACATGACAGGAAGAGCCTAAGACATCTACTGGGGCAGTTGCAGTAACACACACGCCGTGTACTTTAGGAGTGCAGTCAAGCATATCCACTACCAACGAACGAAGCTCAGTCTGGCTCATCGCGCACTTTTGGTCCCGGCCACGTGCAATGCACACGCCAGGAATGTACAAAGACGCCAGAGCGATGCAAGAATGAAGAAGGTATGAAAAAAACAACGAAAGAACAGCATCGGGGATAGATACTGAGCGAATTCAGCTATAAACTGTCAAAATTTGCATTTTTCAATCTGCATCTTACACCCCTATTATTTTGTTTCATGAGCCGATAGACCAAAAAATCTTGCTGTAATTTGTACGATGGGGCTAAACGTGGGTAATTTCGAACTTTCAGGTTTAGTAATATGCCAGAATTCAATTTCTAGTTAGGTTTGATGGAATTTTGGGCTTGAAATGTTGAAGCAAAACACTAACGTACGCAAGATTGTTAGTTACGTTTTGGAAAGAGATTTTTAACTGCTTACCTTCACTGGCCACCGGCTACGAACATACCAAGTCAGGCAACAGTAACTTGTGAAACGCAGTGCTTGTGGTCATACCGACCAGCTGTGCACTTCAACGGGTTTATCTTGTTCAGGACTTTGTTCACGATTCTGTGATGTCAATTTACAACGGTTTTCGGACTAGAATCACACCGGAACAACGACCAAAACCAATGTCGCTTTGCAACCAGGTATGAGTTCTTGCCACTCCATCAAACGACTGAGTTCATCTGCAAGTATGTAAGTCAAGGTCTCTATACTTGTGCTCAAACGACCAGTTGTGTTGTGCGCGGAGAAAATTGCCTTCAAATTTCACGACACCTGTTTTATTCAAACTGACGGGGTTATAATAGGAAGTTGCCCGAGTCTCGTATTGGCTGAAAATATTTCTGGCAAGCTCTGAACTAGGAGCCGCACGTTGGCTCTTTACAGGCGATAAGTGGACAAGATTCTAGTCATCATCACATGAGGAAGGGCAGAACTTTTTCGACATTCCATACTCGGAACAGGCAGTAGAAAATTGTCTATTCCTTGGTGTTCTTGCAACTAGACTTAGGAAATCATTCAAAGGTCAGTAAATCACAAGTACATCTGGACAGGAGGGCAACTGCATTTCGTGCAGATAAGCGTAGTCTGGCGAAAACATTGCACCACTGAGCAGCACTAGTGGTAAGTTTCAAACAAAGCTTGGTTGTCTTAGACATCTCTCGAGTCTAACGTTCTATCCACTGGTGTTCATTAACCAACATTAGAACTGGTCAACAATATTCCCATATTTGACACTTTCATTTAATCCAATATCACCATCATCATCATCATCATCATCATCATCATCATCATCATCATCATCATCATCATCATCATCATCATCATCATCATCATCATCATCATCATCATCATCATCATCATCACCATCATCATCAACATCACCATCATCATCATCATCATCACCATCACCATCATCATCATCATCATCATCATCATCACTCATCATCATCATCATCAACATCATCACCATCATCATCATCTTCTTCATCACCATCATCATCATCAGCGCAGCAGCATCATCATCTGCATCATCATCATCACCATCATCATCTTCATCTCTTCATCATCATACCATCATCATCATCATCATCACCATCATCATCATCATCAACATCATCATCATCATCACCATCACCATCATCACATCATCATCAATCATCATCTCATCATCACCATCATCATATCATCATCATCATCATCATCATCACTATCACCATCATCATCATCCATCATCATCATCATCACCATCGTCATCATCATCATCATCGACAGCATGACATTAGGGTTCAGCACCAATGCTTCGCTGCCGTAAATCCACCTCTTAAATTTGATGACGTCAGGGAGATCATACAGCATCGTTTGGACCTACAATGCAAAAACCTTCTACGCGATCAGGCCTGTCTTTCTCTACAAGACAAATCTTGCGTCAGTGCCACAAGCCAGCCTTCTATTACCGCCGCTTGCCAAATCCAACATCGTCCACCAATTCAGGTATGGGTGTACGGCCACATACCTAGACAGGAGAGAATGCCATTTACGCCTAATGGTGGGGTAGCAAGTGACTTTGGTCGTACAAAATTAGTTGGACCATCAGAGGAACTAAAACAGCAGGCTTCATTAGTTGCCAGTCAACTGAGCGAGAGGAAACATCGCACGACCGCGTTTGATATTCTGCTGAGCACAGCAAACAGCAGAGTAACCGAGGTCGTCTTTATCCGTACACGAAAGCCAGATCGGTGTGAGCAGATACAACTTTCTTTTTCGTTGAGAATAACATGGGATACTGTAAAACAAATGGTTGTACACTCTTAAGGAAGCACTGCGAAAAAAATTCGGGATTTCTTGCAAAACGGTGCAGTTCCTTCCCATCTTCAACAATGCTGCTGGTTGTAATGTCTCGTCAAAGAGGATGGAAGGATTCGGGATTGAAGAGCAAGTAAATATGTCTTGTCTCTGGATGGGACTACAAACTCTGGTATTGTCAAGTTGCGTACAATCAATCAGTCATTCAATCAATCAATCAAATTATCAGCTATAAGCCGCGTTCCATAAGCACATTGGTTCCAGCCGCTACAGCTTCGGTCACCGGAAAACAGGACAGTGTGGGACATACAGCCAAGCTTTGGCGGCGATGATATTTTCAATTAGCTTGCGAATCGGGTAGCTGCGCATTGAAGCTTCGATAGCTTCGATACACGAGGGCCACTGACGAGGCGACTGGACCATTTCTACCAGTGTCATTTAACATTGGTGACATGAGTCGCGGAGTCCTCATCCAGGGAGGTGGTGGTTGCGGACCGGACAAATAGGCTTGATCTGACCAACGTTTTATTCATGCTACAGTTAAATGAAAATATCCCACTCAAATTCAAGGTGGACGAGGTGTGCGCCTCTAGTGAGTAGTATATCACAGCCAAAGTTTTATTGATTGAAATGCAGTTAAACTCACGCATGAGAATTCACAGTTAAACAAACCCGTAAAACGGTGGTTGCTGTTGTTGTTATCGTTTCTGAGTCATACACATCTCTCCGCTAAATCCACTCACTTGTAAATTAATTTGACTTCAGTAGGGGATATAACTGATTCACAGCAGCGCATCCCGTTAGGACCAAATCAATTTGCGCGAAATCGTACAGGTTGGGCACAAGTCGAACTTAATAGTGGAGGAAACCAGAGGACTCCACCTACCTAACATTGGTGGAAGGCTGTCAGGGGGGTTTCCAAAAACCTTATGAGTAGTGTGTTTGGTCCATATAAATACACCTTGCTTCGCGAATTCGAGCAGTCGTAAAATGCCAGTTTACTAACGAACGTTTACTGATGAACGTACTTCGTTCTCCGGTAACCGATGTCAAAAGGCCACAATGTACAAAATTCCAAGTAGAACGGGGTTATCGGCTTTGCATGAGGGGCAGTCTAACAAACCGTTGTACCGACCTTCCTAACGAATAGTCGAACAGTCTAGCCATCTGCACATCCAGAACAGATAAGGTCTTTCCAATCGCAGCTTCCTAGATAAAACTGATCCACGAAAGGGATCTTTCAAATGGTTCTGGGAATAATGCAACTCAGATATCCTACTCCAGAGTGGCATCATTAGCATGATGTGGGAAGAAGCTTCAATTGTTACAACTGCCGATGATTCTCCGTTTGTCCTCAAATCTACCGGACAGCAAAGATCAGCGGATAATCAATCCCACCAACCAATCGAATCAACCCACCGATTTGGCGTCAGTGTGTTTCTTTAGAGTTGAGTTGTACATTGTTCCCAGCCCACCTTGAGTTTGGCATCTTACAGTCTTGTTGTTTTTCTCCACCAGAGAAGGGAGTAACGACCAAAGTTACATTTTCGTCGGCACATGAGATAAGTCCTTGATTTCTCTGCCAGTCAACCGGCACTTATTTTTTAGGTATTGTTGCTTGCGGGATTTTGTGGAAAGCACACTCACCTGACTCTCGTTTGAACAATCGTCCTCCTGTCCAGGCGCAATCATTCTGGTGAGTCCATACCAAAAGGGAGAAGCGCTGGACTCGAGTTTCGTTCTTAATAGAGCTCATCAGTCGAGGTTTGAATCCCGGACATCCGACATGCGAGGCGAGCGTGGTACCACTACTCCACCAGCGCACGCTGGACACATCAGAATGTTTACGTTTGAACAAGTGAATATGTTCGCCCTTGACTGACGTTTTAATTTCTAGAACCTGTTTGAGAATTAGAAACATTATAGTCCATCAATCCGGTCGGAAACAATTCGGTCAGTCTGGGATGTCAGCTTCGGTGGTATACTAGTGGGGAGTCACCGGACGAGTAAGTTGAAGTCGTCATGCATCAACTCGGCACATGATTCGAGGTTTACTTCGATCCCTTCTCATCAGCCGTCTCCGACAGACATCCGATGGAATCAGCAAGGGAAAACAAAGAACTAGACTGAAAAATTGTGGGGTTTGATAATCTCGAAATTTGTTTTTATTAAATTCCGCCATTCTGTTGAATTCTATAACTCTGTTTATGCTACTGTGTTCGGTCCGATCATTGAAATTTTCAAAGCTGGTCCAATTTATTGACACTAAGCGGTTTAAGGTGTCATCGATTACCGAGTGTTTTAGAAATATTATTCCATTGTTTTCTATCAGTTACTTATCACGGGTTGTTTCATTATTTCGTTTCTCATTCTTGAGTTTTATTTCAAAAAACCATGTTTTTTTATGTTTGACTGACGCAGAAATCATGAATGACCTTTTTAAATCGAAATTTTTAATTCAAAATTTGATTAACCACAAAAGGGACATAAATTATTATAGATGAAATAAATCGTTCAGCTGTAACACCCTTCCGGTGCCTAGCTGCCATTTCACCCGAAGGAAGCACGAGGACTGGGATTCTGTCAGGTTGTCCAAGCCTAGACAGGGGAAGTCGAGAGGCAGAGGTCGGGTTCGAACCACAGACCTTCCACTCAGCTATCTTGCCCCCGAATAAAAGTAGTACATTTAGTGAAAGCTAAAGGGGCTGACCTCCCACACCTATGGAGTTGCAGTCCTCAGTCGGAGCCCGTCTGATCTGTTTTCCTGCTTTTTGAAGAAGACTGTCCCAGACAACTGGAAACAATCGGTTATAGTGCTCATTTTCAAAAAACGGGGCTCATAGTGAGTGCGGTAACCAAAGGTGGGTCAGCTTGCCCCCGCTTGAAAGGGAACCCTTGACGTCACTTCTTCTTTTGTGGTCTTATGTTTGTTTGTGAAACTTTGGCTCAAGAACAAGCGGGTTTCCGGCCTGGTAGGGTTTGCGTTGACAAAATCCCCACACCCCGTCAGGTGCTAGCAAAACGCCCCACGTATAAGTGATCTATAATTTTAGTATTCCTGGATTTCTAATGCGTATTTGACTTGGTTGATCGGCACCTTCTGCTTGAAACAAATTCCCAGAACGCAATGCCCCAGATAGGTGTGAACACAATGAGTTCTTTGTGTTCTCAGAATTCCTTGCTTTCAAGAGTACATACAGGGAGCTCTCCAAAATGCATCCGTTCAGAAATTGGTGTCCGTCAAGTATGTCCACTCTCTCCATTCCTATCTATGTTTGTGCTAATGAGACAAACACTGGAAGGTTTTCAAAACCCCGGCTTTCCAATAGCCTCTTACGAAAACCTTGTCAGTTTGCGATATGCGGACGATACCGTTCTCGTCTTCGGAGAGAAGGAGAAGGCTCAAGTGTTTTCGGATGAACCGACAAACGTCATTTCATGCTTTACACTCCTAGTGTGAAAGGTCATGCTCCAAGACATGCAGTCACCGAACACACCACTTACAATCCACGGAGAGGCACTCGATGTTGTGGAGGATTTTGTGTATCTTGGAAGTTGGATTAGTTCCGATTGTGGTGTGACAGATGAGGTCAATGCACGAATCTGAGAGGCCCAGGCCATGTTTGCTAATTTGAGACGCCTGTGTCTTCAAAGCTGTATAGATCTGAATGTAGAGAGACATGTGCATCAGGCTGCATTGCGGGCTGTTTTGTTGTATGACTGTGAGATTTCGTCTGTTCAAGCAGCAAAACTGAGGCTTCTTGAGGTCGTCGACAAGCGTAGTCTCAGAACCATAACCCGTGAAGGTTGATGTCTGCCAACCCATAACGAGGAAGAATGTGTACAGCATCGGAAACTGCTTTGATTGGGCCGTGCATTGCGCATGGTGAACTACCGCGTTCCGAATTTAGAGCTGTTTTGCGTATCCAATTCAGAGTGGTGGAATCAAACAGGTAGCGAACCTTTGACCCGCCATAGGTGTGTACAGGAGAATACGGATAGTTTGGGTGCTTCTGGTGCGGTTAGCCTTCCAGGAAGGGGATTGCCTGAATCACAGTGCTTGGATACGCTGGAGGATATGGCTGCTAATCGTTATCATTGGCATTCTTGTTGCCATTTTCTATCCAGATTCTCCTGATGAGTGTATGGAGATGTAGGCATCTCGGAGTGATTTTGTTAGGTTAGCCCTAGGTCATCTTCCCATCCGCTTTTATTCCTCCCTCTACATGGTTGTACGGCTGCGAAACACCAGTGTTGAACACTGATGTTTAGCTGTCAATCCTGATGATGACGAGGATGAAGTGTTTGAACTGTAGTACATACTGGCAATCCAAGCATTAGTTAAAAAGATACCGGCCGTTCTAAGTTTTCAGCGAAGTGTGAAAGCCAGTACTAGCTAACTCAGCTGCGCTGGTCATTGCAGTCTCGCTGGGTGGATGCCCCGAAATGGGCCACACCAAAGGTTACGGACATTATCAGATATGTCCTAGTTGCGTCCTCAATGGCGCTCGTGTATCCAAGCTATCGCCTTCAGTCCACAGCTCCCTTCCGCTAAAACGTCCACTGACACTCGTGTATCCCGCACCAATTTATTGCCTCCAGCCTCCAATGCGCAGCTACCACCCCATCTCCCCAAATCCTCGGTGAACGAAACTGTGGCAGCTACAACCCTGTACGACAAGTACGCGGTTCTTACAGCTGACAATGATGATAATGTTGATAAACGGCCGTTCCAAGCTTTCTTTGTTTGAATCAAGGAGACACCTTTTGGAAATTGAACAGGTTCGCTCTAGTTTACTTTCACTTATGGTTATGAATTTTGTACTTGGCACATCTTGGGATGTAGTTCGAGACTTCTACACCGCCGAAAACCAATTAGGTTTCTTCATTCTCGAAAGACAAATTTCGGGCCCTAAATTCACACAACTAGAACAATATTCCGGCTGTAATTTTTGAGCCCAACTTTAGGGCAAGGTGTGATGCATATTACTGAGGTAAACAGGGCATGGAGCTTGAGATCTGCTGTTAGTCTTACTACAGTCGAGGGTACAGATGGTGTGAACCTATCGTTGATGCTCCTAATTACTTCATATATTTTCCCCAGTTCAAGGGAAATGACTCCGTGGTCGGATGAGTCGACTTCACCAATGTTCCTTAATGTTGATGCTCACGAATGCTGGGCGGAGGTCAGCTCCACACGAATTTGGGGCTAGTTCCGATCCCATCTAACTGGTTTTTGATTATGTGACTACGTGATTATGTGCAACTTAAGCAGCCTTGGGAAATTGCTCCTAAGTACGCTCGCAAAGGTGGTGCATTCCAAACATCAACTCAATTCACTTTATCAGCCACAAACCTTACAACATAGGCACATTGATTCCAGCTGCTAATTTCGATCACCGGAAAACGGGAATGTGGGACTACAACGAAGCCTTGGAGGCGAAGGCATGTTCAGTTTGTTCGGATATCGTGTAGCTAGGCATTGCAGGCAATAGTTTTCATGCATGAGCGCCACTGACTGCACTATTGGGCCAATTCCGCCAATGTCATTAGCCGCTGCTGATTTGAGTCCCAGGGTCCCCATCCAGGAGGTGGCGGCAGATGCCCCTGACTAAGTTTACTGGTTAGTGTTTTCGTACTTCGTTGCCAGGTCATGCACTGTCCACCTCTCGGTCACTTCACTCAGCACAGGGCTGGGGGAAAGAACTCTGTGAGGCAGACGGTGTTCTGGCATGTGGAGTACATGCCCTAACCAGCGCAGCCTGAACCGTGATTAGTTCATCTATCGCGGAGAGTCCTTCTTCCTAAGACCATCTGGCGTACCTCATCACTGTTAATTCGATGTTCCCACCGGACCTGAATAATGCTCCGGAGACACAGATGGCCAAACACTGACATCTTCCGTATGTCCTCTTAGCGCAGAGACCACACTTCTGATCCAGAAAGTAGTATGGATCGCATCACCGCAGCGTAAACTCTTCCCTTGACAGAAAAACTGACGTCACCTCGGCGCCATAGCTGTCGGAGGTTAGCAAAAGCTGCCAATAATCTCATGTCTAGCCAGTCCATCGCAACATACAGCTACCCAGGTAAACAAATTCATCTACCAGGTCGATTGGCTCACCTGCAAGCATGAGGTGTGGGTTTGATCCCACCCAGTCTTGTAGCAACATTTTACACTTTTCAGATGTGAAGCGCACGCCAAACCGTGCTGCAGAGTTATTTGGGTTATTTAGAATCGTTTGCATTTGGGGAGGATCTGAACCAGAGAGAGAGCAATATCGTCCGCGTACTCAATGTCTGTGAGGAGCATCCTGGGAGCAATTTGAATCCCGAGGTTTGAGAGGCAGGCAGAGAGATTTCAAGCAGCATAGCAATAACAAAGTTGAAGAGGAAAGGAGAAAGAGGACAGCCTTGTCTTACACCTCTGGACGTGGTGAACTGAGGCGAGAGCTTCCCTATACACGTACGCGCCCACAGGCGTTTGCATACACCTTGACCGCCAGACACTGCCGAAGTTGCTGACGATCCACATACTGTTTACTTTTTGACCACAGCGCACTGACGAAGACTTCTCGTCCATCAAACACAGGATCGGAAAGGACCTATTTCGGTTCATCTCCTCATGCGAAGTTTCGCATTCCAGACCTGATGAGCTTATGTCAGATGGCCAAACTAACTATTACGGAAGCCGGTAAGTCATATAACGGTATTGTTATACCTTACAGCTATGTACGTCCCACCATATTTAAATGCTATGCTATGCTATATACTATACCATATACTATACTATAGACCTTCCAGGATGGGGTCCCCGTGACCCCACCTGTGCTTGGCTGGAGGACGTTACAAGAAATGGTGGCTAATCGATGTCAGTGACGTTCATGCTGTCAGTTTCTCCCCAGATTATCTGATTGAGCGGTTGGAGATGTGGGCACCTCAGAATGCTTGACAAAGGCCAGCACTAGGTCCTCTCCCTCACCCACTCTCTTGCTCTTCTTTTCACTCTGGGGATTTTAATATATTTTTATATGTATATATATATATGAAATTAGGCTAACTTTATGGTTGTATGGCAGTGAAGCATTAGTCTCAACACTGATGTTGCTGTCCTTGATGATGACTATATATAGTATGCTGTATATACTATATATGCTATAAATGATATATACTTACTGCCACTATATAGTACTATATAAAATATACACCATATATATACTAGTACAAAACGCTTGAGGAATAAAATTCTTTTTATTCGTTTCAAGTCGCTGATGAGGAACTTGATCCACTCGAACTATGGGGAGTTGGCTAACCATTAACAAACTATTAGCGAAGCAGAATTTTCTACTCAAGTATACTTGATTGGAAAGGCACCTCACCGGACCCCCAAGTTATATTTTTCACGCTTGCCTATAACCCCACATACAGGTGATGCAGAAAGTTGTACCGATTAAGCCAAAGGCTTTTCTTCAATATTTACTGTCTGAAATGTAAGGATCAGTTGCTGATTACAAACAAACGTAATAAATGAGTGAACTTACACAAACAGTGCTTATCTGCCAGTTAAAATTAGTGAAGTGAGAGATGAACTGTCTTTTACTAAAGCACCGCCGCCCATTTGACCGCGGCATTAAAAGCTATCGAAGACTCAATCAATATTTCATCCAGACAGTTAAGTCAATGATCAGTGAACGACCGTTTCATCTTCAGCAGTGAACAACTCACGAAACTCAAGGGAGTTTGGAACCCGTGACCAGCAGTGCGAATAACTCGCACTCAGACAGGATAGAACAACAGCCATCTTGAAGTCAACGAAACACAATTTCGAGAGCTGAGTGAAACCACTCTCTGAGTAGTTGTCACTCAAGAAGCCAGTCAATACTTGACCACGTGACGTGCTTTCCGTGAATGAAAGAGGCGTGACGCTATGGCCGTGGCTGAATGGTTAACTGTTCAACCTACTGTTCACAGTTTAGAAACCCTCAGCTGGAGTTTCGTGAGATATTCAATGCCGAGGATTTACGACGAGGTGTCCAGTGAATCTCAGATTTCCAGAATGAAATGACTTTACTTTCAGGACGAAATTCCAATCAAAAATTCTAAAATCTCTCCACATTACCATCAGTCTAACAAGATAACCAACATTAGCGAGATACTCTGTAGTCGAGGAAGAACTGTGTCTGCAATGACTTTTTTACATTGAGTTACGGCTACTTTCACTCGGAGAAACGACTCGGCTTCAGATACTGCCGAAAAAAACATCCCGGATCACTGGTACCCACGTTGCACCATCGGCAGGAAGGTCGAAATACAAAGTTGTCCAGTTTCTTTTCCACTGTTTGACTTCGTAGACGGCCTGCAGACGAAGTAAAGTAACGTCAGACTTAACCATTTACAAAAAGGTTGCAACCGCACTACTCTGAGCATGGAAGCAGCGACAGGGGAATTTCGAGCCGTTTAGAGTCATTTTAATATGGAAGACGCGTTCCGGTCACTTTGGTCTGCACTGCTGGGTCAAATCGGATCACATCGGTCTCTGACGCCATTATGAGATACTTTTCTTTCCACAGTACTTTCAGAGTTTACCTTAAAGACTGGTGCTCATGTTTTTCGAGTCCTCGAAAGACGGTACTCAGGGAACTTCGTTTCAAGGGTCATTTCCAAGCTTTTCCATGGAGTGGTGTTGAGGGGCATGAACGTTTTCTTTGTGTTGCCAATGTGCGTTCTACCATTTGCGAGGATGAGGGAGGAATCGAGTTGGTTTGTGGCTGTCAACACTAATCGAAGAAGGCTGGACATCCTCGAATGTGATGATGAATTTTCTCCTTCGAGAATTTATTTCCAGTCTAACCACAGATGGTTGAAAAAAATTCAAAATAGGTTGTGTTTCACTCGGACAATTAACCAGGACGACAATATCTTCTGTGTAAGCAAGAGACATAATGCAATTGGTAATTGGCAACTGGCACTCCAAGGAGGCCGCTGACGGCCTGCAACATGATTCAGTCAATCGAGACATTGGAAAGTATCGGGAAGGTGAGTGGCTCTGAAGAACAATTTGAAGAAAACACCGTAGTCTCCTCCTTATACATTCAAATTCGGACTTTTGTGCCCGAATAGTAGGCTATGGTGTGATACAATAGCTTACCTGACACGCCTTCAGATTTCAAAATAGAACAAACGTAGTCTCTCTCTCTCAGACAAGCAGTGTTTGGTTCGAAGAACTTGCAATGGTATTCCAAAACAAGATTTAGTGCTGACACTCGGTGAAAGCATCCTTTTTTGCACGGAAATCTCTCCAGACTCTATCGCTTCTCTGAAACGGCGCAGTAGTAGCGCGAAAATTTTAAGCAAGAATTTGTTGTGGTTTAGGATAGATGTTCCCAGTTTGATTTTGTCCGCTTTCTTTGGGCCTTGACTAAGACGATCCATAAAAATTCATTCCTGCAGATTTGTTCTCTTGCAACATCAAAACCGAACCTTATGAATACGAAGCAGATCTGAGAAACACAACGCACCCAGTTGTAACGTCCAAAACGGTGGCACAATTTGTCAAGTTGTATGAAGCGCACTGTGAGAAAATTTACTCGTGCATATTGAATCTGCGAATTGAAGGAATGCGCACCTGTTGGCAGCAATTTTGGCGCTCCGCTGAAGGACAGGTATGAATTTACTGGCACCACACTTTGTTTTAAACTATATGTTACTTGAGCCGGGTACACATAACTCAATCAGTTAAGGTCGGTCGTAGATATCATACCCGAGTACTGCAGCCTCCATGTTCATCAAAGCCCCCCATGATAGCAGCCTGCGCAGCCCTCACCTAAATTCACCCGGCTCTGACAAGTTCCGTATGAAAACTAGCACACCTGGAGTCAATTTTAAGCTTTGACCAGTGAAAAAAAAACATTCGCTAGCAGTTGAGAAGATTATCTAAAAATTCCAAGGTTGTACCGCCACCTAATAACCCTAAATAATTCCGTCAGAAATGGAAATCACCAAAATCGAATGAAGAGTAGGCCCTTTGGGGGCCGACGGATAGCAAACCACGTGCGATACGCTTCACCAGGACAGTCTAATCTGTTAAGTTTTTTCATTCTTATAGCGAACCATCCGAAGTAGGCATCTCACGAAACTCCGGTTTGAAGCCTCCAGCCATCGACCTCCGGGCTAGTAGTTTGAACACGGCCGAGAGCATCTAATCAGCTGTGTGATGAACTTGCACACAAACAGAATATAGCGCCACTCATCCTTTAGTCATGGAATCCACTTTACGTGGTCAAGTGTTGACTGGTTCCTTGAGTGACGGCTTTGATCGATGCCTGGCGAAAAGCTCGCTGTTCAAAGAGCTCATGTTGAGTGACCCCCGAAACCTTTACTGTCATGAAACGAGTTCTGACCGAAATTGTGACGTCATAATGAGAAATCAAACGAAGCAATTTGTACCAGAGTTGCACTCTGAATTTGAAGTGAGTGACTAGCTTGAAGATACCTTCAAGATAGAAAGATCCTTCTTGCAGTTTGAAGAGACCGCCTTCCGGTTTAATGTTATAGATTACACTAATGAATGCTGGTGTGAAGATCTCAAAGCGATGACTGTAATAACTCGTCAATCCAATAAGGTAACAGCAGGTCCAGAAAAAATATTCTGGGACTCTAAGAAACAGATTTTGTGGGAGGGACGAGATGGCTCAAATGGTTAGAGGTCCGTGGTTCGAACCCGACCTCTGACTCTCGACTTCCCCTGTCTAGGTTTGGGCAACCTGGTAGCATCCCAGCCCTCATGCAACCTTCGGTTGGCACGGCAGTTAGGCATCGAAAAGGTGTTACAGCAGAACAATTTTGTCGGGCATTTTGTCACGTATGCACTGATTTTTCGTACTAAATACAAGAGAGCTTAAAGAACGTCAGAGGTCCTGAATTGCTGAAAGAAACATAGCCTTTACACGCTACTCGTCAAGTTGCTGAAAACACTACGACAGCCGACGATCGTTTTCCCTCTTCTTAGGGCTCATCAGATGGGCATAGTCCCCAAGTTCCTGTCAACCTATGTTTTACAGAAAGCTATCGATAAAAACTCTCTTTTGCACACAAACTTGGTTTCCTCAGGAGTTCAACAGAATCATGTAAAACCTCCTATTTGTGATGGTTTGATGCAGCTAGATGTGCTACACCAGGACATTTCATTTTTTAGTTCGTACGATATTCGAGCTATCGCAATACCTTGTAGACTCAAGTGTAACACACTACTCATAAGGTTGCTGACAACCTTCCAACAGGTGGGCGCAGTCCCCGAGCTTCCGTCAACCTTTTTTCTACTTGAACCCAGCACATTCAACTAAAGCGGGCCATCAGAAATGGGGGTTTATTGGAGTCCGTTGAGTCTCTTGTAAAATCTAACTTGGTATGCAGGTGAGTGTATTTGTAGGATTTCGTGCAATTTGGATGTAGAAAGAATATGAGGTTGACGGGAACTCGGGGAATGCGTCTATCTGATGAATCCAGAGAACGGCGAGTCCGATCGTGGGCTGTCCACGAGTAGTTTCCTCCAAGAAAGTCTAGCTATTTTTTAAGTGAATGCTTATTGGCAGTTGTGTACAAGTTGTTGTCCAAATACGACTTGTGGTTGGTGGGAATCCCCGGGCTATATCAGTATCTGATGAGCATCAAGAATAACCAATCAGGTAGTAGTCTGTTCAAGATTTTCATACGATCGATGAGCACTGTCATGTGAATGGCAATACTTTGATACCTTGAATATTGTTCCAGGTAAGACAGAAAATGGTTCGTAATGCAACGAATTTAAGGTAGTCTCATCTTCACAGAGATGATCTCGATACACAAAGGTGTAGGATGGCTGTGTGTGTGTGTCTTTGGAGGACGTAAAACGCAGATAGCTGCCAAAATTTCTATCTGGTATTACGACCAACACTGACATGATTTGAGGAAGGTTGAAATAACTGTAAATTGCTTCAAAACTTCCAGGTCGCAGACACATTCTTGTAATATTCGTTTTGTCTTACGATGAATTAATTCAAGTCAGGAGAGAAGATAACTCACTGGTTACTACGACAACGTTCAAGAAGCCATATCGGCAGTTTTAGAGACTGGGAGGTTTTGAGTAGTATTAATATAACTATTTGCTGCACGCCTACTACTAACATTAAGGTTAGTCCCCGACTGCAATTTCAAAATCAATTTGAACTTCCTGTTTTCAGAGTACAACTTGCAGTAGCCAACTGTCAAAAGAACAGATGATCACGTTGTGTGAAGACAACAGGGTTTGCCATTTTTTAGAACTCGCAGACCGTACACTGTATCAGTCACTTCTTGAGCTGATCATAAACGACAGCCTGAAAGCAATGTCAATGAATATGATTCACGGAATTCGGACGCTCATCAAATTGATGGAGGTGAGTGGATTCTGTGAACTTTTTTTCAGAAATTTTCCTGCCAAGGTTGGACTTACTCAAAAAGATTAGTTTACCCTCATAAAACTATTTACAGCAGTCTGGAGTTAAACAAAATGAAAATGCAAGTTAAGACGTTCTAGGTTAGCATTGCGTACACGACAGGTCCACAAAAAATCATTGATTGAGTTCTGCTAGTTTTAACAAATCTCGTAACGCAAAATTTCGATTTACTGATACATTCTCTGGAGACGAATGTGGTCGCAATTTTGCAGGTGACCTCAGGAGCTTTGAACAAGCTTTTCACGAGGGCAGATAAATGAAATTTGGCAAACCGAAAAAGTGATTTTGTTCCGTAGACACTGACATTTGCAGCCATCCCTTGGCATTATGCAATTTTCCTGACAACTCCTTGGAATCGGAACTCCGTCTACAAAAAGTTCAGTTTTTAGGCGTTTTGTCCCATCAGTTTAGTAGAATCCTCTTTTAAAACCCAAATCCGGCCTGCGACAAATCACATCTTTCTTCCCCATTTGTCTGAAAAATTCAGAACTGTTTTCATACCCATCGTAATGACATATCTGCAGTACTATTGAAAACTATATAAAGTTAAGTTTCTACTGAATTTAACAGAAAAATTTAAACCTAGAGATTTTACCCTGTAGATGAAGCCAATCTATGCATAAAAGCCGAGAAGCATTGTAAAACTGTATCATCCCGATCTGAAATCATCAGCCAATTGCATTTCACGAGGGGGAATAGAATTCACATAAAGAGTCAACCCTTTTTGTGAGAAGTCATCACTCGGGTAGGCAGTCAGCACGTGACCATGTGATATGGATCCCGTGATTGATGAATGAGTGGTGTTTGTCCTATTTGAACGCACTGCTGATCAGGCGCTCGTGGTCGAACGATTAAGTGATTAAACTAGTAGCCGGGAGGTCGCGGGTTTGAAACTCCCAACTGGAGTTTCGTTAGATGCGCACTCAAACTGCTGATGTCCAAGTAGTGTGCCGTTTCTATCGGGAGAATGGTTTTTCAGATATGTTACCGGGGTCCGGTTTACAGCATCTGAACTGGCTGGTTTTCATTCAGCGTGATTCAGTATGCACCGAACTCATGAGCAGACGTCTGCTTGACGCCCCTGTCCCATACCGCTGACGGGTTAACGCATGCAAATTGAATAGGATAGTTTAATTATCATTGCACTACAAAATGCATATAAAGAGCGCTCAAAACGAATTATAGGAATTTTCATACTGATTTCTAATTGTCTCTTATTTCATCATGGCTGCCTACCAGCAACAGTTGTTCACTCGGCTTTGATCATATGCAAACTTAAAGGTATTGAAACTTCATAGTACTTCATCGGAGCCGGGAATCGGACCTCGAGAAGCTGAAATACTAGACAAGTGGGTTCTTCATATTCAACCAGCACACGTCATCATCACCGTTGACAACAAGACATTATTAGTGCATAGTTGATGATAGCCATAATATGATTCAGAAGGTATATATGCACTAATAACAGTCTTTACTATGGTTGACAGTGGTGAGTTGCAACACATAAAAATAAATACAATGCGGAATGTGGAGCAAGACAAAAAGGGGAACTTATCGTTTGTGAGTCCCTTGGTGAAAGTCCGGACGGAGGTAACGTGTTTTCTCCGCAGTATAGCTGCTACAGGTGTTCCATAATTGTCCGTGGACTTGTGGAGAGGGTTGACTTCCTGCTCCCTGTGCGCGCGCGAGTCTGTGTGTCTTGACTATGCTCGGCCTTCCTATATGTAGGTGCGTTTGCGTGTACGTGGGTGTCAGCACATGACTTGTTGCTACGCTTACTGGCCGGTAGAGACAGTCAATATCAGATGAGTCACTTATGTGTGACGTGTTTTGTGAGTGTAAAAAAGACGAGTCTCTTGATCCAGTGAGCGACTGTGAGCTGAACAGTCAAGTATGTGGGTGAAGGGATAGCTACAGCATCAGTGTCCAACACTGATGCTTCATTGCCGTCACGAAGAAACTGAACCTTACCGTGGTGTGACAATTTGTGTACCTCGGCGGCCCATTGGACTATACTGGGGATTGTCCGCGCGACTCTCGCAGAGTCTCTCATACCAGGTTGGTCAATGGTTAGAGGTCTGAAAAGCACAGTCTCCTGGCCCTCCAGGTTGGGGGTTGGAACATGTATGGCAACATGTCCGTAAAAATGGTAATGTACTTGGATTTCCAGCCCAACATCGCTGCCTTGCGGTCAGGCTTTTGAACCAAAGGCTTTGGTTGAAGACCCTAATCGTCTTTCTGTCTGAGTGTGAGCGCCTTGGCAGTATCCCAGTCCACGTTAGACCATGAATTGCACATATACAAAGAAGCCACATCCGAACGAAGGAATTCCTAGACCTACTATAGTGTTCTCGCCAAAACGGGAGGGGGACTGTTCAAACCTAAGCGCTGAGGATGCAAATTATACAAATTCAGCAATTACTTGGAACCACTAATCTATCAGTGATCAATAAAACTATATCAATGCTAGAAAGCTCACCGTAGCACGCAGGTGGATACCGGTGGATTTGCGGAAGAATGTGGGAAATTTGCTCTAATTCACTTGTTAATGATTGAATGTTTAGACCAAAAATAGAAGGAAACTGATTTCCTTCCCAGCATTCGTTCAGCGTGAATGATAAATGTCATCACGTTCTTCCTCAGCCGGAAGACTCTACAATAAAGTCAAACAATGGACATGATGTGAAGATAGGTCTGTTTTCCTCTACGTGATTCTCACGTGATTACTGCAGTTAGTGACCTTTGTTTGTAAAGTAAGTTTTCAGAAAGGACTCAGATGTTCCCCAATACATAGGAAAGTTGGGAATTCTGCAATTTGAACCTATTTGAACAAGACGGGCCTTGATGATAGCTAAGAGAACTTAACAGGAAAAACTTGGAGTGGTGGTACTCAACACAAATCTGTCATCTCAGTGTTAGGCCAGATTCCTGAAAGCAACCACTGAACGCCCGAAACCTACTGAATCTCTCAACTCTGCTAGATGCTGACCAGGCAGACAACGCCCTCTCAGTATGCGACGCGTGATAGCCTAATATCAATCCCAGACAGCTCTAGTCAGCGTTGCTCGAGGTCAGATAACGCCCCCGCAATATGCAGCGCGTGACAGCCTAGTATCAAACCCAGACAGCGCGAGTCAGCGTTGATCAAGGTCAGATAACGCCCCTGCAATATACAGCGCGTGACAGCCTCGTATCGAAGCCAGACAGCGCGAGTCAGCGTTGATCAAGGTCAGATAACGCCCCTGCAATATACAGCGCGTGACAGCCTAGTATCAAACCCAGACAGCGCGAGTCAGCGTTGATCAAGGTCAGATAACGCCCCTGCAATATACAGCGCGTGACAGCCTAGTATCAAACCCAGACAGCGCGAGTCAGCGTTGATCAAGGTCAGATAACGCCCCTGCAATATACAGCGCGTGACAGCCTAGTATCAAACCCAGACAGCGCGAGTCAGCGTTGATCAAGGTCAGATAACGCCCCTGCAATATACAGCGCGTGACAGCCTCGTATCGAAGCCAGATAGCGCGAGACAGCGTTGGACCAAGGTCAGACAGTGTCCTTCCAATAAAGTAGCTTGAGGCCGTTGTATTCTCGCACCCGGATGCACTCACGCTCTCGCACTCGCTTGTTTGGAATAAATCTGTTGTGTTCCTTTCGGTGGGTCTTTTTCCGGCACTAGGCGCTGGAGCGAGGTCAGTAGTCAAACACAACAGATTGGTGAATCAGCAGATATAACATTGTCCTATCTATAAACACACTCATTCGCAAATCAGTTTGGTTTTGCTAGAGACTCACCTGGAACCCAGCTGAATCTCTCTCCTATCTACTTGTGCGATAATTATTGAATGGAAACCTGCAGCCAAGCGGCCCAGCTGAGTGCAGTTGGGCGGTGCAGCGTTCAGAAAATTATACTCGTACGTGATTGGTCGAAACAACGAGTTGGTGGAATCGGCCTGGCATTCGGTGGACCGATAATATGGACCCAAGAACCAGTTACTTGGTGCCCACTTGGCACCAGCTGCCGAACGTGCACATACTCAGAATTCATCATGCTCACGAGAATTTGTCAACAAGTCTTTTTGGCGTTGAGTACACTAGACCTAATATTTCTGGGTTCTTCGTCTCACCAATACTCTGAGGAGATAAAACAGATAGTTGCTCTCGATGGATACCCGCGGTACCCAACTTCCATATTCATAAAAAGTATCCCACTAGGGCAGAAGTCCTTAATGGCCTACATTCCGGTGAGTGTTGACAAATCTGTAGTTCAAAAGCTTGTGGTAAATAACTGAGCCACTGAATTGTACGTTATTGATCTTTTGAAGAATAATTTTTCGGAACACTGAACACATTCTTGGAAGTTATCCAACTGAAGTAAGCTCCAAGCACTTGGAGGAGGGCGGAGATTTCCGCACGTGAAAAAAGACAGCATTATCTATGGTTACTCCCTTTTCGTATCTGCAGCCAAATTGGTTTGTTTGAATGAGCTGCTATGATGAACAGGCTATAAACGCTGCAATAAAATACTACACAAAATTTGTGATGTTCTGTTCACTGGAGACTGTGTTGTTAAAAACCCACAATCCAGTCGCCCTCATCTTAAAAAGCACGCGAATGATTTGGAGGACGGCAGCATTTAGCAGGCTTTTTAATCTCATCTTTTGAGGGTTCTGGCGAAGAGCTGGTCCAGAAGTCTTGCGCAATAGTTCTTTACCACTGCTAGACCGTCTGCAGGTGTGTCTTTTCGTCTCTCCTAACCCGAATTTCTGTACCAGGAACTCACAGCTGATTTTCAATGAAACGAGGACAGAATTTTCAGTGTACAGTATGCACCATGTCAACAAAAAATGCTCCTCTATTTTTAGCCATATCTACGGTCTGCAATTCGGCAATTTCCAGCAAACTTGGCAAACGCAAAGCTGACTACATTGAGCGGCTTCACAAAAGGTCTAAGACGAGCCTTGGGACTCAGTCACTTAAGTCAAGCTGTACTTACAGTGATCAAGGATCCGGACCGTATGCGACAAATGGTTCATGACATCACGAAACTGGATCTCGTTAGCATTGAAGTGAGTTGATCTGTGGGAAGGGCACTTTTTGGATCGATTAGTTGCGAGGCTTGAGCAAACGCATTAGGATAGACTGGTACTAAGTGAGTTGGTACCTTTAGGTTAAAACTTCTCCAACATAGTAAGTTCCATCAACAACAAGCCTCTAAGTAAAGAACATTCCAAAGTGAGAACCCACGGGTTTTGTCAGTAAAATCTTTCTTTTCAGATGTCCCTCGTTCAAACAAAGGATGCGAAAAGTGGTAAGCGATTAGAAACACTCAGGAAGAGGTTCAAAGCTAAGAATTAATGCAGATAAAGGAATACTTTCATTTTGATGAGGACCTGCCGCACTGTACGTTGTGGAGAACTGCGTAGCCAAACCAGTGAGTAAACAATAATCGCGCTCCTATCTAGGCCTGGCCAGCGTGGAAGAATCTCAACCCTCGCAATTTCTTCGGTTGTCATGGCAGACAAAGATTGGCGGCAATCACACCTGGGCTTGTTAGGATACCTAAGAGTTAGTCATATTGAGGCACTCATGTTTGGATGCTCACAAGACGGAACTAAGATATTGCTTGCCTTTAGATCCGTTTGAGGTAACACATAACAACCTGAGGCGAACACTCACTAAGCCATTGTAGACGATCAGAGAAAACACACGGAAAGTATTACAGATCTAGTGGAACTGTGACAAACACTGACAAATTAGACGGTGGATTTTTTTTGCGTGATAAACGCTGACAAATTAGACGGTGGATTTTTTTTTACACCTGAACGTCTTCACAATCTTACGGATGGCTTGATGACTTTGCGGATATCTGGTTGTTAGTGCTAACTCCAAGAAATCGTCAGTTTTTCAGGTCTGGGGAAGACGCAAGCTTACATTCAACTATTGCTAAAAAAAGATATGCTGCTGAACATGGGGACATTTTTTCCCAATCGTTCATATACTCTCCACTTAAACTTGGGGCTTCTGCCACCCCGAATGTTTGCATCAGGGGAGTAGTAGGCTCCTTCTCAAGTTCCAAGTTATCATATTCTTCTTGTTAGAGGCTTCAGTTAAAAAACCGCCATATTAAGACAGTCAGTGAAGATGTTTCAGTTTAGAACAGTTTACCAACTGTAAACCATGTACCGGGGTACGTTGGTCTCAGCTGGCGCGGTTATGGTCACCGGAAAAAGGGACAGCTGGGAAGGCACACTCAAGCATTAGGGGCATTGGTGTGGTCAGTTAGTCCGGGATATTGGGCAGCTAAGCATTTAAGGCAGTAACTTTGATCCACAGACGCCATTGGCTGCGTGATTCGGTTAAGTCTCCCGCTGAAACCAAACTGGCCTGCGGACAAATGCAGGTAGCGAATTTCGTACAATTTGGATCTCAGAAGAACAGGAGGTTGACAAAAACTCGTGGACTGCGCAAACCTGATGGATCTGAAGTGGAAGAACGATCGCAGGCTGTCGAAGCGTTTTTACCAAACTTTCCTCCAAGAAAATGTACTGCGATGTCTCGTATGTCGTACCAACCGAAACATAAGACTCGTGTAGCAGTTGGAGCATAGCATAAACGGGGATTCCGCTGGGACTCCGCTGAGTCTACCGTTAAACCCGACTTGGTTTACAAATGAGTGCACTTCGCTGTGAGGTGGTAAAGAGGGTCTTTGAGATACCGGGTTGATCGATACCTGTCAAATGACCAACACAGACTTGAAGATCGAGCGAATCATCTTTGACAGCATAGTACCGGGTTTCCAAATCGCATTGCGGCGCAGTCCACCAGCCACTCGGTGGATGACATGAAACGACTTGTTCCGATTGATCGAGTTAACAGTGTCACTTGTTTGTTACGCACTGGGACTTTCGGCCAAGCCATTGAGTCTGATGATGCTGTGGATACCAACGCACTGTTTTAGCAAGTTGCCGTGCCGTGGATCCGACATATTCCGCTGAAAGACAGCAGGAAAAATGAAGCCGAAGCATTCACATTACGACTGCTGTCGAAAACGAGTTGAATGGCCTCTAAATCCACTTTAGTTATGTGACAAAAATCAACCCACTTAAACAGTCAACGTTAGGGATCAATGTGATGAACTAGTTGAATGGTTATCCCCCAGTGAACTACATGTAAGCCCGATGTTTTTGACACACAAGTGGAATGCAGTCAGTTTTGTGGATGAACAAGCAACATCCATCTTTCCCTTGGACGAATATCCAAGATATAATTGTCGATCTCCTGGCCACGATACTACTTATAGGGTAGTAGTTGGAAATTCTGGCATGCCATTACTTATTCTCACACTTATCCGTTCAGTGGGATTATTAGTGCACAGTTGATGATAGCCATAATATGATTCAGAAGGTATATATGCACTAATAACAGTCTTTACTATGGTTGACAGTGGTGAGTTGCAACACGTATAAAAATAAATACAATGTGAATGTGGAGCAAGACAAAAAGGGAACTTATCGGTTGTGAGAGTCCCTTGGTGAAAGTCCGGACGGCGGTAACGTGTTTTCTCCGCAGCATAGTTGCTACACGTGTTCCATATTGTCCGTGGACTCGTGGAGGGCGGTTGACGTCCTGCTCCCTGCGCGCGCGCGAGTCTGTGTGTCTTGACTATGCTCGGCCTTCCTATATGTAGGTGCGTTTGCGTGTACGTGGGTGTCAGCACATGACTTGTTGCTACGCTTACTGGCCGGTAGAGACAGTCAATATCAGATGAGTCACCCTTGTGTGTCGCGATTTTTAAGTGTAGGGTAAAAAGCGAGTCTCGTGATCTAGGGAGCGATTGTGAGCTGTGTAGTCAAGTGAGTCACGACTGTGTAGCGTGGTTTGTGAGTGTAAAAAAAGGACAGATCTCGTGATCTAGTGAGTGGCGGTGAGCTGTACAGTCATGTATGTTGGTGAAGGGGCCGCTACAGGATCTCCACTACTCTTGTTTGTTAGCAGCACACCTACGATTGAGTCACAATGTCATTTGACAACTCAGATGCACCCTCGCTTTATCATATTTTTCAACAGCATGTGCTGCTCAAAAACCACCTGACAACTGGTTTGGGTTACATCAGTAGTCTCCCTCACGGTAGGTTAATCTGCATCTTATGCTGTCGAGAACTCGATTTAAAAATGACTGTTCACCAGACTGATTGAAGCTCCGGACCAAAACTTATGTAGCCAGTCAGAAAACGGCAAATTTTCTAGTAAGCTATCAGATGTTACAACAGTCTTCGAAGGGGTAACATCTATATACTGAGTAGCGTCTCAAATAAAATATTAGAAAATCTCTGGCTCGAATACGAACTAGATATTGATCGGAGACCTAAGTTGGTACCGTTTTAATTTAAATGTGCGCTTTAAACTCACTATACAATTAGTTTGGTGTTCATACGAGAAATGTGGTCAGTGCCAATCGTGAAATCGGTTCGCAAAACAACGACACCGATGGTGGGCGGTTGAGTTGTTTTCAGCAGCCGATGAGTAGCATCTTACCGGGTAAAAGATACTTCATTTTTGTTTGACCTTGAGTGTTCTCTATCTTTTCTCCCTGGTTGGGATTAGAATACCCCAGTTTGCTTCTACTTTAGGAGAGCCTCCGTGTAGGCCATAAAATAAGTCTTAAACGCGCATGATGTGTGAACTTTTTAGACATATAGTGGCTATGCACTTTAACGCCCAGAGTTTGACCCTCACTGCGTCTTTCTACATGCAACTTGCTCGATACTGGAGTTAAGTGATGACTCGCCCAAAACAGACTTGATCACCTGTGATTTGAAATCTTAGACTGTTAACTGGTGGGGTCTAAACTCTAGCTACTTTTACGCAAAGCTGCTCCTTGTCTGTAAGGTTAGGTGTGTCGTGAGTACTGTTCACTTTTATCGAACTCATTGGAAATAGAGGACTATAGTGCAAGAACAAGCCATTCAGGCTTACCATTTTGGCTGTAGAATGACACACCCAAACGAGGATTGCAAATAAATAGACAAAAACAGGCAGAGAGGTATTCTCCAAATTGTCCTCGTTTTTACTCCATTTTGTTTAAATTTTCTTACACCGTCTAAGTGCAAAAGATTTAAATTTCAGGCGCAAGGCTCATGGGCTAGTGAGTGTTCGTTATACGC
This sequence comes from Clonorchis sinensis, assembly GCA_003604175.2. NCBI lineage: Eukaryota > Metazoa > Platyhelminthes > Trematoda > Opisthorchiida > Opisthorchiidae > Clonorchis > Clonorchis sinensis. Next base: position 24,492,844 of record CM030374.1, read on the forward strand.
TGAGCAGATATCATTCAGTCATCCAGTAAACGGAGAAAGAACAGAAGATGAAGAACACATATCAGATGCAGTTGAACTTGACACCTTACTGGCCTCGCCTGCTCAAGCTGATGAACAAATCGATAACCACAATACGAAGGTCTTCGCTGGAAGCACGAATTCGATCACCGAGAATTTGGAGACAGCTGTTGTCGAGACTCACGAGGAAACAATGTATGACAGTACTGACCACATGGAAAAGAACCCCGTTTATTCCGGTTTTGATCTACCCAATTGTGACGGTCGGAGTCTATCAAAAATTAGCATGAAAGAATTGCACGCTGAACTGTGCACACTACTGACAAATAGAGCAGCGTTACCGGTATGGACGAGTTGGCTTGATCGGACAGTGTCTCGAACTCTCGCGGATCAGGTAACTGGCACAAAGCGAGCGAGTGCGGCAAGACATCTAATGCTTGTTTGGACCTATTACAGGTAGTTACCCGAGGTTTTGCAAGGACCTCACTCTGACTAGCGGTTTTTTGCAGCGAACCTGATAGAAACCCTTTGCTTTCTGAGGTCTTTAGGCTACTTGTGAAAGGATTTGTGAACAATCGTTCGCCAGGTATGAAAACCATTCAGTCGGCCGTAGAGTAACTTTTTTGGCAGGTAACTTTGCTACATGGAATGGATGCGACCTCCAAACGATTTGCTCATGCCTGGTATTCAGTCTAGCGCTGTACGAATAAGTTTCCTGGAACAATGTTATATTATAGTTGTTGTTCTTGCGATAAGCCAAACTTTTGTCAAATACACTGAATTCAGGGCACAATGGCACTAAGTTGAGCTAAGTTGAGTGAATTCGGGTTAGACTTTAAAACAGCCATGACAGTAATATATATAACAGTAAAGGCAGCTTCCATGGTGTTAAAACACTTTACCTGAACCATTTGAAACACTCGGCCGTTGAGCCACTCATTAGAGGGACAACTCAGATCACAGATTCTGTTTGTAGATTTCCAAAGATTACACGCTATTATTTGCGCTTCTTTTTGTATTGCGGAAAGCTAGAATCGGATGTATTCTTAGTATGGCACTCTAAATTTGGAGTTTATGTTGATGTTTAGAGGGTCAAATGTGAGAGGCAGATAAAATAACACTATAGTTTTTAATGTTAGTTTACACACAATGAACCGCTCACGAGAAACGGCTCACATGTTCTTGGTTGGAAAGGCGATCCCTCTGGGGGTGGGAGTACAACTGCGACCACTGGTGCTTCGCTACGCTCCACTCCACACCCTAAGGACGCTCTGATAAGGTCATCCTTGTTGGTGATGAAAGTTCGTAGTCAAACTGCACAGCTCAGCAAACAAACCAGCGAACTGAGTACGGACATACTCCTGGCCATATAATGTTCATCTCAGTAAAAAAAACCTGCAATATTACAGATGCTAAGTTATAACCATCATCATCGTCGTCCAAGAAGACCGTCAGGATTTTAAAATTGGGGAACATTGTTTAAGAAAGCCATCCTCTTCGGAACAAACTCATCAAAATCTTGAGGGGCTGAAAGGACTGCACGACGTGTTATGTCTATTAAGAAGGAATGATGTGTTCTCCAAAAAGGTAGGCCATCATCGGAAGGGCCTCTCTAGAGGGTACTGCTGTGCAACAGTCCACAGATAATTTTTTGGAAAGCTCTGATTCCTCCGTCAACCCACTCGTTTATTTTTGAAAAGCACGGTCACAAACGTAGAAAGTAAATGCAAACGATGGATGTGGAAGGGTTACACGATAATATTAGATAAAATGATGGAAGCGTCCCATTCGAAGTCATGCCACAAAACGTTTCAGTCAGACGAAATGAATCCCAACGTATGTAGGAACGTTTGGTATGGAAACACGCGTGTAAAGACCAACAACTGAAGAAAGGGCAAACAATGCTGAATGCTCTTCAAGGCGCGGTAAGCGCTAGCACAGGCGAGACTCGCACATCAGGCAAAAGGTGTGCGTCATACTGGGTGGGGTGTGAGATGCAAAGGCAAGAATGTACACTTAACGCCATGTACCACGCATAAAAGTGTCCCAAGTACACCGACAGCCCACAATGGCAAGCAAACACAAGTCACTGACTGTGACCTTGGGAAGTTCAATAAACACGATACGATTTTTTCTAACAAGGATAAATGGTTCCTTGGAATAGCATCCACAGAAATCACGCTCTTTTTACAGTACTGGTCTACCAAAAGATGTGAGTGGCCTTGAACGTCATACGCAATTACCCTCCCTAACTTGGGCTGTCGGAAAGAGAGGACAAACAATGCTAAGACGCGGAAAGCGACACCACAGCCAAGACTCGTACATCAGGCACAAATTGTCCGTACGGGTGTGAAAGCCAATCACAAGAATGAACACTCAACGCATACTGCATACTGCTGATTAAATGCCAAGCACTCATGAGGAGAGTACGTTTCAGTAAAGAGTGAAAAAAGCGGGAAGGGTAGGGACCTGGTTCGAAGAATCCCCATGCCTTTAAGGACTACACTCAAGAATAAGGTGGCTACACCTTATCGGATGTTATCTGACAATCACGCCTTACCCTTACTACGTACAGCGCACAACGACAGGCAGTCCGGCTAGGAACTGACAGGATGTACGCCACTGGGAGAGGCTGCATCCAAAATCAAGAAAGGTTTCCAAACACCTACAAATATGATTGTGTAAGCCGCAGCCTGGAAGGCGCGATGCAGTACTTATTATTGCACAGTTGATGATAGCCATAATATGATTCAGAAGGTATATATGCACTAATAACAGTCTTTACTATGGTTGACAGTGGTGAGTTGCAACACGTATAAAAATAAATACAATGCGGAATGTGGAGCAAGACAAAAGGGGAACTTATCGGTTGTGAGAGTCCCTTGGTAAAAGTCCGGATGGAGGTAACGTGTTCTTTCAGCAGCATAGCTGCTACACGTGTTCCATAATTGTCCGTGGACTTGTGGAGACGGATTGACTTCCTGCTCCCTGCGCGCGCGCGAGTCTCTGTGTCTTGACTGTGCTCGGCTTTCCTATATGTAGGTGCGTTTGCGTGTATGTGGGTGTCAGCACATGACCTGTTGCTACGCTTACTGGCCGGTAGAGACAGTCAATATCAGATGAGTCACCCTTGTGCGTCGCAATTTGTAAGTGTAGGGTAAAAAGCGAGTCTCGTGATCTAGGGAGCGATTGTGAGCTGTGTAGTCAAGTGAGTCACGATTGTGTAGCGTGGTTTGTGAGTGTAAAAAAAGGACAGATCTCGTGATCTAATGAGTGGCGATGGGCTGTACAGTCACGTATGTTGGTGAAGGGGCCGCTACATACTCAGTTTTGCAGTAGCCGCCTTCATTTCAAGTTGCCATGTCATGACCTTTCCTCCTTACCCCTTTGTCACCAACTGTATAGACATTCAGCAGGTACTGGTGTTGTATATTGTATGCTAAAGGACGGTCAGCTAAATAGTTTCAGGAATGCTGGAACACGTGAAAACCTAAATGCCAACCTGCAGATAGAACGAATGTGTTACGTATCTGACTTTGTGATTCGTCCTTGCCTCGAGAGTTGGATTTGACCTTTTTTGATATGTGCTTTGATAAGCTGCCCCCAATCAGTAGACTATGAAAGTAGTCTCTAACCTGTCCAATACCGTCTGGATGACAAGGGATTCTATAACGCCCTCTTCAGGACAGTAGCGTCTCTTTGGAAGTGTCAGTTTGTCGGGATCACCGTAGCAGCTGAAAATCGCGTTTGGAAACTTCAACCATTGTTGAAACGAAACTTGTGTGTATAGCGAGTAGTCGTGTGCCCACCCTGCCACTTGGTGTTTACAAATCCAAAGCGCAAAATTTTCATCTCAGTCTCTGTTATGAGACGAAATTTTTCCTCGTGGACCTGGTTAGAAATTGGCCATCATGAATTCCTCGAGATCTGGTGGAACGTCCCTATTGTGTGGAAGAGTGTAGGGGAATTATTGTGGACAGTATATAGAATAAACTCATATAAGCTTTGAAGTAACCTGAAGGTTGTTATTCGTCCTGAGCCAACCTGGGCCAAGTGAACGACAGCATGGTAGAGAGGTTCCATTTTCAGTTCAGATTCCCCCATGTGAGTGAAGCAAATCTATGCTGAGGAAGCTAGAAGCAGTGAACAGCAGTTTCATCCTTACTGGGCATCATCAGCAGTGCGCATCTCACGAACATGTAACCCACCGGCTATTGGTTGAACCCTTAATCATTTGGTCATCAGAGACTGACCATCAGTGTGAGTAGCTCTCACTTAGACAGGAAAGGACGCAACTTCTGGGTCAATCACGGAAACCACATCACATGGTGCCTTACTGGCTCGCTTTCCGAGTGACGAATTTACTGATGGATGTTCTACTCACTTTGTGGAATTGTTCTTCCTCTTCAGAGTCACTTACAGTGATGTTACTGCATGGAGGTTTGATAATTTTCAACTGAAAATTTCCAAATGTCCTCAATATATCACAAAATGAATAATTACAATCTAAACTGTGAACAGAATTTTCTACGAAGAGGTCAAAAAGAGGTCCCAAAGAGGTCACAATCTTTCAGTTCCACGATCTTTTACAGTTTGGACCAAAAGTTTTGGCAACTTTTGGTCTTACTACCTACAAACATGGGTTAATCTTTTTTAAAAATCAAGAAGTGCCGACGTCGGTTGGAATGACAATGGACTTCTGTCTAACTTAGCTGAACCTGAGTGTTAAAAACCGAGTTGTGATGTACCGGTTTCCTCCCAAGAGCATTCCGAAAAATTCCTACTACACTTGACGTAGAAATGAAGGTCTCGTGGCTAGTGTGTAATGCAGCAAACTTTGAGATGCACCGTAAGGCTAAACGACGGTTGGTCTGGTTTTCAGTCAACAGTGGGACCACTTTATAGTACAGTGGACTTTTTCGCTCAACCAAAGTTCGCTGGATTTTACTAGCCTGGAGCCTTAGAGGATTAATTTACGAGGACTTGCCCGTTTAAGGTGAAACGTAAACGGTTTGGTAATTTTTGGACATTGACCAAACGAAGTAAGTCTTCTAACGATTATCGACAAAAGTGTTCTGGTATCGACGAACAGACCGGATTGTTCACCTGCTGTTACCTTTAGGTGTATTCGCAGTCCGCACTTCTTCAAACCGAAGCCGTAAACGTGGAAAGGATTACTCCGTCCCCAGATGACCCCTCAGGCCTTGTGTGATACCTTTCAGGTTTAGTCCGTCTCAAAAACCACTGTGGCGAACTCATGCATGTCCTACTGTGCTAAGCGGGAGAAAATACCAAAATATCGGTTTGAGATATAGGCATCTTGGATGTTTGTGGTAAGGTAACCCTAGGTTCCTTTCCCCCCTCCATTTCTTTCTTTGTTTCCATTATAAGGCCTTTTTTCAAATAAACTAACATGGTTGTAAGGCGCTGAAACATCATTGTTCTAACCTAGTGTGGCTCTAAATGATGACGACGAAGATGAAACATGCCAACTTTGTTCAGCTTGCAACTGGGGCCGTGCGTTTCGTTGGCTTGTGTGGCTGAGCTGTAATCCCCTAATCGTGTGTGACTTTCGACAACTGTGAGAACTCAACAACCTTAGAGAGATTAGCTTTAACGTCTTGCGTAAGAATGTGGTCTTTAGGTGACGAAGACTCCGTGGATGATTGAGCAAAGATTTTAAAAGAAGACGAAAATTTGAACCATATTCATAGCAGACTCATTTCATGACCAAAGAAACAGTCGTGCCGTCTCTAACTCAAACGGAATTCGCGAGCATTTATAGCATCCCATGCATATTGCTCATTGTGTAAGAATCATCGTTCAAACGAAGCCGAATAAACAGAGAACAATAGGATGTGTGCAATAAACCACAAGAGATTCCCCATTCAGATGTCACACGTCGATCACCCGGAATTCCCTGCTTGATGGATGGACTTGACCAGGCCTCAAGGGTGGTCCTGACGGGGGTGACTACTGTGTGTTGAATTAGTTAGGTCTGGGTAATGCGTACACGAAGAACTTACCGTTCGGTTGTTTAGGCATCGTGGGAGAAAGCCTGAAGTAGCTAACTCTGTGGTACACACTAGCCCAGTATTATCAGTGTTTAATATCGATCCAATAAAACAGATTGCTTGCCTCAAATATCCCCCATTTCTGAGCGATGGGACATTCACTATATGCAGACCTATATAAGGAAGCACGAGGGCTTAGACAGAGGCAGTCGAGATACTGAGGTTGGGTTCGAACCATGAACCTTGTGGTCAGCATGTTGGCGCCTTAACCACAGCTGCTTCTAGCAAGTCAGTCAGAGAACAGATTAGCCCTCACTGGTAACCCTGAGAATTGGTAACATGGGGTCACTCAGCAATGCCGTAGTTCATTACGCTGTCAAAACATTACATCGACCTGGAGGAGACTTTCAGGGCGTTTACCGAACGCGTTGGAACTAATTTGGATCGATCCAGTCGGGTTTGCTTGCAGTGATTTCGGTGAATACTACCACATTCCGTGACCCCGTACCATGTCGACAGAAGTCCCCTATTCTCTTGGTTTAAACCATCCGCCGATGATTTGGAGAGGTGTGTTAGATGGCTACGCTTTGAGGGCGATGGCGTTATTCCTTAAATTTTTCTCTAATTCTCAACCATTTCTATTTAATGAACGTAGTGTTATCAACCGCCATAATTCTACGACTCGATACGATATTGTCAAACTCACGGGTTTACCAACTGACCCATCTGCGCTTTCATTTGTGTTCCATTCCAGCTCCCTGCTGATGCGTGAGTTGACTCTCAGATCAGCGGCCAGTTTCAGCAGTTGCCATTTACTACGAATGTGGTGTGATGAATACCTTTCTTACCGACTCGAGCAGGTAGCCTCCAGTCCATCAGAAGGGCTACCAAAATCAATTAACCAGGGAATCTCGGCCGATCAGCCGGAGCCCTTGGATGACACGACCTATGCTTCAGGTTTCATGGTTGATGGGCTCGTGGCAGATGGAGCGAACACACTCACCTCCCTCAATGATAGGGGATTTGAATGCATCGACTGTCATCTATTGTCTTCCGGTTACGAGGAATGTGCTACACACCCGTGTTTCACACCGTTACAAGCAAGCAATCCAACCGATGGGGAATTTCCCTCTAAATCACCGGATATTGGAGGAATCCGGCTTTTTAATCAGGATATTGTGGAGTACGATAGGCCATCAAACGAGGTACGTGGAATGTTGAAGGTCCTAATCATATGTCAAAAAGTCAGGCTATCACGTTTGTTTATAAACCAGGTTACAAATATACCCGAACAACGTTATCGAATGAGGATGGACTACATTTCCAGACTCAACAAAGTTTGAATAAGCTCATCACTATTTTCGCTGACTTTACATTGAGTTGTCTATTGGTTTTTCCGTAGTACTAAGCGCACAAGTCATGAAAACAGTTTATCGTTCACCAGCAGGACTGTATCTGATTGTGAGTATTTACTAGCCATGCGAAGTCTCACAAACCGTTGAAGAAAGTGTGCTCGAATCGCAGGTTGTTCAGTTGATGGTCGACAGTTTCTTCGAGTTTCCTAATTTGTACCAATCGCTGAGCTTCACAACTTTCTATGGAACAAAACTCCTAACCTCAGCGTACAGCTCGACCAGCGGGTAATTGTTTCAGCATCACACTCCACCACAAATCAACCCATTCAGATCGCTACCGACCCTGATAGTAATCTGAGCATAAAAGTTGTGGTGATTTGTTAGCATAGCAGATAGGTAGCAACCCATTTGCATGTCACTCAAATCAGATGAATTCCGGGAAGCAATACATGTCCGACGAATTTGGTCAGCGCACGTTAGAAGTACCTGTCCCCCGTGTTGTAGCCATATCACCCAGATTCCACAGAGGCTGTATGTGGAATAGTATTGTGTAACAAAGTACAATATAGTATAGCATAGTATAGTACCATAGTATAGTATATTATAGTGTATTATAGTACAGTACATTGTAGTATAGTATAGTATAGTTTAGTGTAGTATAGTATAGTACAGTACAGTATAGTACAGTATAGTGTGGCGTAGTGTGATACGGTATATTATACAATAGTTTATTAGAGTACATTATAGCATAGTATATAGCATAGTGTGTACTTGAGGAACTGCGGGGGGCCATTCGAAAGTCCAACGTTCTTAACAACTTCAAAGTAGACAACAAACTCCAAACGCAGCTGGTCCTCACCAAAAGTTCAAACGAGGGTGACGACTGAACCAGCTGTTAGTTTCGCCTACGCCATGCGAACACGTATGCCACAGGATTTTCTGGTCAACGACCAAAGAAACACAAGTGTATTTGACCAAATGTCGTACTTTACACACCAGGCCAGGTCCTTCGAGGTGACATGGATAACATGCGTATCCTGTCGCAAAATCTTGTATGCACAGCTGCCTGTGTTAAATCTCCAGTTTCCACATAACTCCTTGCATCAGCAAATTACAAATCATCGAGTTACCTCTGATCTGACCAGGCTTGAACTACAACAATACGGATAATCAAACTCAACGAACAACAGTTGACCAGATGATTCCACCTAATTGTCAGATATCATCTGTTTTCGAGCTGACCGGACACAAACAAAGCACGATGATGGCTATCTACGCAAATCACATTCCAGCGCACAGTCTGCTTTTAGAACTCTCAATCCTGGCCACGTGTTCCATGAAACCAGCCGCTTTGTTGGTTCAAACTTGGAACAGTTTCCAATAAAAACCCCATCCCTTTCAACTATGTACTTAGAGTGTTAAGAGGGAAATGGTACCATGTAGCTGGAAGAGGCGCTCTTGCTGGGATTGATTTTTTTGTAACAAGATAGCTGAAAAGGTGTGAGACAGACCTAATCACGGCAAAAGACTAGTAAATGGATATCCGGCGGTTGTGCTGTTCGTAGTTTGATTTCACGCGTTTTTAGCAATATTTTATTCGGAATTCATCTGTGTTACTGCATGATTTCAGCATAAGCGATCAATAACATATCCTTCACTCCTTGCATCTCCTTTGACTAAGTAGGATGTGACAGTCTGCCAGTTATTGATTTTCTACCAGCGGCCGCGTTCTCATGATGTTTTCTCATTCGCTGACGAAAGTTAATTGACAAACTCGGTGAACGGATCAATACTCACCGGATCAACAATCAATAAACGCGCCCGAGTTTTCGGTATTTCGACACACTGGCGGTCTGTCAATTAAAAAGTATATGATTGCGTAGAGAAGAAAAAACAGAAAATAACAGTGGAATCACTGGGAGATAGCTTTCTTCAACGAGCTGGTCATCCTATTAGACATCTCAAATACACGCCGGTAGTGATCATGCTTATTACATTGGGCATCGTTGCTAAACAATCGTCCAACAATTTCGCATTCAAAAATCATCTGTTTGAACATTCTGCCTTCTCCGGTGAGTCCACACCAAGGGGGAGAAGCACCTAACTCGAGTTTCACCATTATTAGAGCTCATTAGCAGTGGATATTGTTGGCTATACCGGGGTTGTAACTCCAGATACCTGACCTACTGCGTGAACGTGTTCTAAAAGCGCACGTTGGACGCATTTGATTTCTTTACGCCTGAACAGACAAACGTGCTGACCGCGTCTTAGATGCACAATGCATTTTTCTGCAAACCCCTTGCGAGCGAAATAAAACTTTCTACGTCGAAATCTTGCATTTCTTTGCATATGTGCAAATGTCGTATCTTTCGAGAAATCAGTTCCATTGTGCAAATACTGAGCGGCAACGTGCTGCGTCCGTGGCACTACCTGACTGGAAAGTCCTGACAGAACTGTTAGTCGATCGACAGTTACTGGGTCGTAGTTCGAGCCGTCAAGTGTACCAATCACATCAAGCTCATCGGGCAAATCAATGACACAGCTAAAGTGTAAACAACATCACCGGATCAGATATGATGATTCTGATGCGTCCAGCATGTGCTGCTGAAGTACCGACAACGCATTCGGCTCGTATGTTAGATGTCCGGAGTTGAAACTCCGACCTGCCCAAAGATATGCACCGCTGATGAGTTCTAATAAAAACGAAAGTCGAGTCTAGTGCTTCCCCAGTTTGGTGTGGACTCATTAGAATAATTGCATCAAAGCAGGAGGGAGACTGTGCAAACGAGAGGGTGATATGAACTTGAATTTTACAAATTCTGCAACCATTGGCAACTAATTTTCAGGGATAAGTGCTGTAACCAAGGTCCCTTTGTTAAATTTACTCAGCGACCTCAGAATAAACACATCATCTTTTGCAGGTCAGTTAGTTCGTTCTTTTTTTCCTTTTTCCTAGTTTGTTCTCGGGTTTGGAAATGACCCCTTATTAACGGAGTCCAGCGGCTTTGAAAACGAAAAACAGCTGCCCTTAATTGAGGTTTCGGAGACCTGGTCTGTCAGCGATTCATTGTCACAGCACATGGAAATCAAACGGGAAGAGGAAACCTTGAGTACACAATGCAAAGATGCCGACCTGGAATTCAAATCCGTTAAACCAGAACACAAATACGACACTCTTAGAAACCAGAATGAAGATAGGAACGCGCAACATACTGGGACTGGTCCCCAGCGGCATCACTTTAGTTTATCGGAATCGCAGTGGCCCACAAGAGGTAGCGGAAATATTTCGGAAAGACAACTTGGTCATTCACCGCTAAACTCGGAAAGCAGTAAGGAAAACATGCACTCTGAAAAGAGCATTAGAAACTGGATGGATTCAACAAGTTTGTCACATTTGGATCCGGTTTCGTCGAGTAAGACTATCTGTGAAAGCGAATCTATCTCACGGCGTTTCATGAAGCCTTTCAACAACCACACAGAAAAGAGAATCGTCGCCTCGTTGCAAGAGGACCTTATGACACGTCCCCCTGCACAGGTTGGTGATGTTTGTTTGAAATATTTGCAATTTCCTCTGATTATCCTGAGTCACGTGACTTCTTTCTGCAACTCCCTCCTTGCACATACTACTGAGGTGCACCCAAACAGCTTCATTGAGTTTGATGTTTTTAATTTGTTCGGAACAAAACATGTAACTTGGCAGAAAAACCAGTTCGCACAGGTAGGTCACCTAAGAATTCTGGGCCTTGAGAAAAATGGATTTTTGCACGATTTGATGCGGAATTCGCCTCTGTGTTCATATCAATAGCAAAAATGAATGGGACGACTGGGTCTGTCGTCGAAATCCTCAATAAGCTGGAATTCAGATCAATCGGAATTCGTCAGTTTTAGACGCCTCGCAAGAACGAAAATATATGGGGCGTTGCTGTAAGTTATGATGCTACTTCATTCTGTAATCCCAGGTTACCGAGTTTGTGGTTTATTCTGAAATCAATGTGGAAAGCAAAGTTGCTCCCGTAGTTGAATTTTTAGACTTGCTTGCGGATGAAGTGCGAATTTCACCCTTAAAGAGAGATGTTTTAATAAATCACAGCAGAGCTGCAAAAATTCAAAGAACCTGCTACTGGTGACTCATTATATATGGAACTATAACATAGGTAAGCGGTTTTGCAATCCGGCAAAATAACCAGGAGAGCATAGTTATAAAAAAGGTGCTGAAAACGGTGTCCTCTCTGGTCTCACTTAAACCTAAAATACAACAAAGCACCCTTCTCATTCTCAAAATCATTTGAGATCATCACAGAGTCGATCATGGGGCAGAGTGAGGGGGGGGGCTAAAGCTTATTAATGAAGCCGGAGATGAGGGCTCATCGCCAGTAGCATATAATCTATTCCTCCTCTTATGTACCGCTAATTAGGTACCTAGGTCCAGGCTACCGTATGGAACAAATGTGCCATGATAGTAACCTTGTTGCAAGAAGCTTGAGATCCTTCTATGGGGAACTGGACAGGATGATGACATAGAACTTATCCTAGCGTCTGGTTCATGTGCCTATGGTCTGTGTAAGGCTGTTAGGTCAATTGTAGGCAAGTCGTCTTCCGAAGGACCAGGAGTCTGCGTTTGTCTAACGCCACATAGATGCTATGCACAGAATGTTGGGCTGCACAGATACACAAAATTGGAGGAATCTAGTGTCTCTCGAATGGATTTGAACGCTTCCTGCAGACATCCTTTTCTGTGATGCCGGCAGCCGATCAGTTGCACCGCTTGGTGCTGATCTACAGACAGGCATTCGTGGAATCCAGAGAAGAATTTCAACCACAGTTTAACGTGTTTGCTTGCTTACGCTTGTATCAGTAAAATGACTGTTTGATTAATGGTTTTTGTTGAATATTATTCGTTGTTTCAATCCTGATTGCATACCCTTCCAAGGCAAAACAGCGCTCATTTCTCCAACCCAAGAGTTATCCACATATTTAGTGAAATACACATAGTTCCTCACAACTTGGGTTTCACGGAAGGCTTACCTGTGTCCCAGCTGAATTCCTCTTCTTTGGTGAATGCGCTGCACGAAGATCATCCCGCATTTCATTTGGTATAACGTTTGTTGTACCGCAGTGCTTTCTCTAGACGGAACACGCTACTCATAAGTTTGGTTGAAGCTCTTCGACAGCCCACTACCAGTTTACTCTTTTTTGTGGCTCATCAAGTAGGCACAGCACGTGAGCATGTTTCGAATGCGTGAGCAATGTACTCCGCCTGGACAATATACTTTGGTATCTCGAATATCGTCCCAAACGAAACATAAACCAGCCTTCCCATAGCACATTCAGTTGAAGAAGAGATTCATCCGGGATTTAGTTGAGGGTCTCGTCAAAACTAAATTAGATTGCAAATAAATGTATTTCACCAATTCTGCTCAGTTGTAGATAATACCGAACTTTCCAGACCTTTATCGAACTTCGACGTTATTGGCACTGACCAGGTCAGGAGGACGATTGTTTAAAACGAATGTGGGCATGAATATTATCATATATTCAGCGGAGACTTCATCGTGTCAGTAAAGCCACTCTATTCTGAAAAGCCGAGAGTCACTGTCTAACTGTTTCACGGAACTCGGAGTTTTGAACTGGTTAGTATTTCGAACACTTGACCGTTTGACCACGAGCGGCTGATCAGCAGTGTGATTAGCTCTCACTTAGATAGGACATGGCGTCGTTGATCCTTCAATAATTGATATCAAATCACGTGGTCACGCACCAACTGGTTCCTCAAGTGACGACTACTCAGCTGGAAGTTTCACTCATCATGCGAAGTTATTCTGCCTCTAGACTTGTTATTAAATAATGGCGATATGAGTAGTTTTGTATTGCCCAACAGAAATCATCATGTGTTCCACAAAATAAGATTTGTTTATAAATCAGATTGCCTCATCCGATGGTTGCCAAGTACTGCCAAGAAATGGTCGCTTTAATTAACTAAGAAAAGTTGTGACACAAGGATAATCAAATAAAACAATTGAAGCATTTGATTTTGAGTATGCTTTCACTACTTATTAGTTTTCATTCACAAGAGAGCTTCGTGATATCGCTGATCGTTTTGACCCGTTCTAACAAATCAGTTTCTTCCAAACTGCTGAACGTTTGAAAAACTATCTCCGCCCACGTTTCTACTCCCTACTCCCTATTGCGCCTTGTCGTTTCATTTAGACACCACGAAAAACTGTCTGCATTACTCTGGGTGCCGACGAACAATCAAAGTAACACGTTTGGACAACTTCCCGGATTCTATTCAGGACCGCGTGTTTATCTGTTTTCAGCTTCGACTTATACTAACTGGTTTGTCACAAAAATCGCTTTCTTCTCAAATTCAGAGACAAAGAACCGCGATAGACTTATAGGCTAAATGGGACCACGACACACTTTATGACCTCTCCTCTGTCTATCAAAATCACTTGTTATTTTATAGCATGGTTTAGGAGCTTTTCAAAAATACCATGACCGGAGCTGGCATCCTCTATATCAATAGTTTGTTAGTCTCAGCTGTGAATACTCAAGACGAAAATCTTTTTACCAGATGTTCCTAGCATGCGATCACACAGGTACGCCCCGGGTGCATTGGCGGAGTGTATTGGCCCCGTATGTCAACCGCTTGGGGCTCAAACACCCTCACAGCCAAGGACACGCACTGCTCTACGAAGAGCCGAGTTCGAGTCCAGTGCTTACCTCTATGATGTGGACTCCCCAGAATAACTGCACTAAAATGGGACATAGACACTTCAAACGCAAGTGATGTGAGTGTGACTTTAGAGATATGTCTGTATGCGGTCAACCTTTGCTAAGGTAATTGACCAAAATGAAACTGAGAACATTGGCAGAAATATTACCAGATGGAACCCAGTTGATTGCTGTAGTCATTCTCGTCTAGCGAGGCCTGACAGTCTTAAAATGTAAATGCTTCTGGGTGCTGTGGTGGAGCACAGAGAATCAGATGGCCGCAGCAGAATATACGCACCAACATTGCTCATAAAAAACTGCGGTGGCATATGTTGGGGGAAGGGGGCGAAGTTACAGTACTCTCATAGCCCGTTGGTTAGACAGACAAAACGTTCTTCTGATACATGTAGTCTGTACGTAAGACTTGTATAACAGTTAGTTAGTTTTAGTCCACATACTGATCAAATTCGTCTTGATGGATGCCACGAGTAGGTAGGAGCACCAAAGAGAGGCATTTACCATCAGTCAATCTTGAAAAGTGCTCCGGGCTCAAAAAACTAAACCAATGAGTCTATTTTGCCAAAAGAATTCCTGCGGTTCTTTAACTTCCTCCAAAAATCCAGGAACCTCACGCCATTTTAATTGCAGGATACTGCATGACTTCACATTTTTCAAGTAAAAGGCAGATTCCAAAAGATGGTATGATAATGGAGTTTTTCGATTTCTGAACTTAAGATGTAGTTTGTGTTATCCAAATGGACAAGGCTCTCACAAACAACGATTTGAAAATAAGCGTTTGCCTCATTAATGCGTTGGTAGCGAAGTTAAACAACAGTGGAGAGACCACACATCCTAACAGAACAGGAAAGCTCTTAGAGAAATCCTCACACCCTCATGTTCAGCAGCGCACAAATATAAGGATCGGATGTTGTCCACGAATTTCCGCACCATCCCCTGTTTGCCAAGCGCCGTTAGCAGCACTGAATGACCTATGGGATCGAATGCACTCTTGAAGTCTCGGAACATTGGTGTTGTAGGTCGCTTTTGCACATGGCGCTGCTCTCACACGCGACGGATTGTGATGTTGTAGATGCAGTATGTACTTGGCGAAGTCCCGCTTGATACTCACAAATTAACATTTGGCGTGCTGTCTTAAGACGACCGAAAATCAGAGATGCCAGAATCACTGTTACAACGGAAGTCAGACTGACACATCTGGTTGCTAAATACACTGAGAGTCCTTTATCAACGAAGGCACTATTATCAACTCACCCCAGTTGTCCGGGTCTTTTTCCCTCAGGTGGCAGACTGAAAAATTTATCGCCGTCTTTGAAAAGAGTAAGCGGAAGACGGTCCGGGCTGCCGCTCAGTATTTGCACAATGGAATTGATTTCTCGAAAGCTACGACATTTTCAGGGTTGCCACTTAATAGTGTAGACTGTGTATAATGTATATGTCCGTGCATTATTGCAAATTCTCTACATTTGTTATTTGTTTAAGTAAGTGAATCTTCAAGGTCAGTAAACACCACCGACTGTGGACATGCTGCCTAATGTAATAAGAAATCGTGAATTGCACAAAAAGGTGGCTCACTTACAATGCATGGAACCTTCAGTTAGTTTTGCAGCTGAACTAATTCTCTGCACACTCTAGAATGTGCATGGCCCCTGTGGATGCAAAATATGCGGTGATGTCATTCCCATAAACAATTTTTGCTCGATAGTTGCTGTTACAAGTTAAAATTGCGTAGACCGCGTTCATTATTGGCGAAAAATCGTGCAATTTCGTTGTTAAACATCAGAGTCTTCCGTTCTAGCCTGCGCAATATGCTAGGAAGACCATGATGTTGATCGATAAGCCACATGGAACTAACGTGTGGCTAGTGGCCCACGATGCCTATTCAACTAGCCGCATGAACCTACGTCGATCATAGCGGACAGCTGAACGAACCTAGCTGACGCACACGACTGCTGCATTTGCAGCACACCCATTCGTAACGCAAAGCAGCGTTGGCGCTTCGACTACTGGATGAACGCACAAATATTACATAGTTCTCCTTCATGTACTGATTTAAAGCGTTCTTAAATTCCGTGAAGGATGAAAAAGATACAGTCCCCAATTTCTCAGAAAACGCCCGTGCAGCCACTTTCGAAGCTACTGTACAACAAGTCCAAAATCGAATGTGCGCCAAAAAGTTCGAAAGGAGATTACTGAAAACAAATCGCAAAAAATGCCCGCATGTGAGGGTGATTTTTGGTCTGAGCACCTATGCAAAGAAATGCAAGACTTGAATTCTAAGCCTGAGGGGTGTATGTCCCATATTCACAGACCACGTTTCTACCAAAGCCGACGATAGGCATGGGAAATAGCAAGTGGCTAACTCAATTGTTGCTCAAGATATTCACTCCAGTAATTCTGACCTCCTTTGTGGGATATCAGGACTAATGTGGTGCCTATTTTCGGATCTTATTATATGTGAGAACTGTTCCCAGAAGACCCCTGAACAACCATGATTGGACTATTATTTTATTCTCTGACCTGGTTCAACGACGAACTATTTTACAGAGAACAATTCTTAATGAGTCTGTTCCACCTGACCTCTTTACTATTGTATACTCAATCTAGTGTTATTATTTTTAGTTCTTTGCCACGCACTTCTGGTAATGCAGGTCTTGGATACAAACTTGAAAAGAACACTCGCGGTATATTGGGCTGTCAAACAGGTGCATTAGGATATTTCCGGATCAAACTTTACTATTGCTGCTGGTCACGAAACCTTAATGTTCTTGCATCATCCAGCAAATTCATCTACTGCCACAGTACAACGGTGGATTACTGCACTGAGTTCGAATACCCACACGATTGTTCGTCGTAGTCCAAAGATGACCCCTTACTCTGATTTGTTATCCAGAATTCTATTATGCGACACCGATTCAAACAATTCAAATTGTTTATTGATTGAACCATTACTAGTCAAGCGAGATGCGCTTGCTGCCGATACTATAACATATTTTGCTCCCATTTTTCTGCGCTGCGGCATGGCTGGACACAGCAAGACCGACGCAGATTTCCTGTTCATTACTTGGATGGTTTATTGTGATTTGAGGAGACGATTATCGTTCCACCGACTCAGTGAGGGGCTTTTCCCGCTGATTTGCACTCTGGTCGTCGTGGTGTTGATAAAATGAAATCTCGTGCAGGCTTTTTACGTTGGTGGCCGGAACTAGATTTTGACCTCAAGTATACTGCCAAGGTTTGTGTTAGCTTTCTACGCAAGACTTATAGCAAATCTTAGCAGTGGCATCCGTGACCAGTTACTTGTGAAACATTTCAACGAGTTCATGTCGACTTTTTTCGGTAAATACTATGCTTTAATTGTTATTGACGCACTTTCACGTTGCTTTAAAGTTTTTCTAATTATTTCCCCAAGTGCTGAATTCATACAGCACGCATTGAGGAGGGCATCCAGCCATGGAGGTGTACCATCTGTTTCGTTCACTGACAATGCCACGCATCAAAGTAAAATCATTTGAGGACTCAATAGAAGACCCTGGATATCGACATCTTTTCTGGTACACAACATCCCAGACGGAATTTCTGGCTGCGAAATATTGCGAATACTTATTCTCTCGTTACTTTATTCTCTCCCACCTCTTTTGTGGAATTAGAGCGCGAAGCCGATAATATTCCAATGTTGTGCAGGGATGCCGTTCGCTCATTTACCTGGAACCTTCCCGCGATTGTTTTGAATATCGCTCGCTGTGTACAAGCCTCGACCGTGTCAAAACGGGTGATGTTACGTTTTTTAAAAGTAATGATTTACGGCCGGCTACAGAGATAACACTTTCGTCAAATGACAAACGTATGGTCACAATTCTCGACTTGGATGATCTCGCTTGTCACCAGAGGCACCTTGATCAGGTTGATTTCAATACCAATGGTCACTTTGTTAACAGCACTTTTAGTGTTCCAGATTCTAATGAGTCCTTTGCAGATGAGCTTATTGTAGCCGGACAACAATTATTTCCGAAGAACATACTAGCTGCGAGTGACCAGAAATTTCCGACCCGAGGAGATCTGAAAGATTACGATTAAGACCAGCACCGGACATCTACACGTTCATTCAAAGTGTGCCGGATGTGATTAATACGATTGATGCTCTATTTATTGGTATATTCAATATTCGCTCGTCTTAATATTCCATCTGCTATTTACACTCGGCATTTTAACTACATAAGTGCCACTTTTTTACGCACTGTTGAATTCCGAATTTCTAGTTCGTTTGGTTATACTGATATACCTGCGGAAATCAGGTACTACACAAAATCTATCGTACCTAATGCTTTGAGGGATCGTTTCAGTATAGGTATGATCTAGGAAACTGCACAATTTATGCAGATCTTGTCATCGATCCCTCCTCGTGTATAGCTCTGATTTGTGATCCATTTCACTTGACTTTGCTGCATTAAAGTAAAACCAAGGTTCTAGGGTCCCGACAAGAGGGCAACATACTACTGAATCGAATAGAGTTCGTTTGAGTACTGAATCACATTAATGGAAAGTGAGCCGCATACTAATATTATTTGAGCCAGACTGAACTCAGCTGATGGACAGAGACAGGACAATAGGCTAATTGATATTTTGGGAACCCAGAACCCGAAAAACATTACGGCCCAAGCCAAAGCCATACTTGAACCTAGAATAAACTGCACATCATATTTTTCAATTGCAATCTACGGAAAAGTCGGACATGGTACCAATTAATAAATTTCTTGTAGCAACAATGCGTGAAAGTGTGAGGGCAACACGTACCTCATCTGCAAGAAAGCGGTTTAGTGCTGAAATTAAGACCAAGACGCTTAATTCTTGATGCATTATGTGGTTTACTTTTTTGACCAACTTTAACAACTATCCTCTCTTCTTTGGGCCGGCATCCTAACACAATTTTCAGTCAATCAAAGGCTGTCAGCTTATTCATGGTATTGAACCTGTGCCTAAATTTGGGGTAATGGTCCGGTTAGAGGAAATGGTTATGAGGTGGTCTGGTTACCCAGAATATATTTTACCAGGAGCGTGTGGTAATGAAAAAACAATAGTAACGCTAGATTGGGTATACAATAATAATGAGGTCAGATGGAACAGGCTCATTAAGAATTGTTCTCTGTAAAATAGTTCGTCGTTGACCCAGGTCAAAGAATAAATAATAATCCAATCATGGTTGTCCGGAGGTCTTCTGGTGAACAGTTCTCACATATAATAAGATCCGAAAATAGGCATGCACTGATATACAAGGCCAAGAAACTTATTGGGTGAAACGTTTTGATACTAGCACATAAAACGCGCGAATAACCGCTGTAAGCGCGAGCGAAATCTGAAGAGACAGTCGAAGCACGTGACCACGTTCGTATTGGGTGCAATCGCACAAATGCGCGTTTTTGTAGTTTTTCGTACGGTTTTAGCAAATGATAGTATTTATTCGAAAATTTAAAATCTCCCCAGGCGGTCGCGTCTTCTTTAGCCGTACTCACGGTCTTCTTCGAAACGGAGTTAATGGCCCAGCATGATGTATCCGCGAAGACTTTTGAAGATTTCATGGTTATTCTTTTTATGTTCATGTGGTTCCTCTGTATCGGAGTTGTCAAAATTTTGAAAAGGTACGCGAGAAGTGACTACGTCCTCTTTGTCCTCGCAAACTCATACTGGGGCAGCCACTATTGGTCTATGTGGGAAAACGTATCTTATTGCTTCAACAGGCGTCCCGCTGGAAAAAGCCAAGGAATTTGTCGCAGGCGGTAAATTTGGTGGACTTGTTGTTATAGTTAGTACATTCTGTGTGGGTGCACGGAAAGGTGTTATCCTCACCGGTATACTGACCCATTGATATTGAAGAATTGGTAGGTTTATGTGTTATACGAACAGGTAGTACAATACGACGGCCAGCACATTAGAGTTTGTGGGTATATTCGGCCGACTGGGACGGACTTGAGGCGTATGTAGCATGCTCAGCTGGGAAAGAGTTAAGACGTGTTGAAATGCAGGCAAAGTATCCGAATGGGCTTGGTAGCCACAGTAACATCTCAAAATATTCTATTTTCGTGTTTGACCAGAAGTGGATATCGAAGTTTCAAAAACGTGTGACGAATTTTGGGCACAATAGATGGGGGAACGGTGGAGATATCTTCACTCAATCCTTCCAGATCAGTATTAGGATCAGAGGTTAGGTTACACACGTTCTTGTACTTACAGACAAGTTGACTGTGTCCCGCTTTCCCGCAGATAAAGCACTTCGCTTGTCTGTGAGGGCATGAATGTCTGGAATGATTTCGTCCGCAAGATTCACCCTCCCCGAATTTTTGAACCGATGAATTGGAACTATGGTCTATGAAGGGATGTATTGATGGATTTGGAGCACGAAAATTCTTCGCGGTTTGAATGTGTTGTTTATCTGCGTGTTTGAATTATTTCTGAGATTACTTTAACAACACTGCTTCATCAGCCTTCGTTACATGCTTCACATCTTCATACTGCTCACATATTTTCCGAATAGTTTGAAATTGTTGAGCTGGATAGAGCAGCAGCTCTTATTGTAATTCGGGCAATTAAATACCAGCAATGAGCCTATCAGGCAACTGCTCTTCTATTTGGGCACCACAGCCACATCTAGCTGCTTGTGTCCGTAACTGTAATACAAAATCGCAAAACGACTGAGAATGGGCGCGCATCAACATATTGAACCCGGCTCTTTCGGCTGCTACGAAGTTGATCGGTTTGAAGTGTTGCAGAACATGTCCCTTCAATGCATTATAAGAAATATTGACCAAAGATTCAGGATATAGTAAACTTTTGATCAATCTATACGCCTTCTTGCCAAAAAATGTAAAACATACGCCGTGAGTTTCCTATCATTCATATCGGATCTCGTAAGATGCTGTATGTCGAACCGTTCCAAATAATCTTCTACGTCTCGCGTAATTGAATTCCCATTTAATGGTTTCACTTCGGTAAGCATGATGAATTCTTCCAATAGCGGTACCAAATATAGTAATTGAGTTCAGCACGTATACCAGCATAACTAGGCGAACTGGAAATGCAGAATTCAGCACGGCGTAACATTCCCGTGTGCATCGATTGCGTAGGGTGTTTGATTGCTGGCGCTCAAGCAGTGCCATTAGATAATCGTGTCTTCTCTGCGGACTCGATGTTGGAGTGTCATATGTGTCTATTTAAGTGCGCTAATTTTGATCTCGGTCCGAAATTAGCAGCTGCTTTTGGATACAGCTTCCAACTGCTCCAGAGTGTCGTCACTGTCCGACTTCACAGACGATATTTACTTTTTTTGTGGATATAGTGACAAATGGCAATGTGCGTTCATTGCAAGCAGGTGTAGCCATATGTGAATATGAGAAGCGTTCATTTTCTAGGTTGCACGCTACCAAGCTCATATTTGGTTATGTTACCGTCCATGGGAATTGGTAGAACGGGCTGAAGTGTGATTTGACGTTTCCAAGAATTGTGGTTGAGGTATACATGCTTTCCTAGCTATCGTTTATGGCGTTATAATTAGATGTTAGACAATAATGTGGGTAGGATTAGCGTGTGTTCGAACTTGCTATAGCAACAATGGGGG
>CM030374.1:24515071-24812932 GCA_003604175.2 Clonorchis sinensis
ACAACAGTACAGTAGGTTTATTGTTTATCACACTACGAGCACACAGATTCCAGCAAGATCTGCAAATACTGCGCCGTACGGACCCGCGAGATGTCTGTTAGCTCACGGCCCACTGGTTGTACATCACACGAAAATGGGCCGCACACGCACAATCCATGATGGTCCACTCTAATAGTGTGACCAGTAACCGTCTGGGGAATGCCGCTGCTCGCCTTAAAACCCGGGTGCATCATTCCGACAAAGTGTAGCACGCCATACAAAAAGTGTCTTGGCACCCCAAGTGACCGATGCGTGAATTTGAGGTGCGTACGTCGTATCATTGCAACCGGCGGGAAATCCTGGAGGGTGCCGGTTACGTTCTGATCGTAGCCAAACGAATGACTCCGTATGCGTGTTCCTTCGTTTTGAGGCACCTGGCGCCGCGACAGCTAAGGTTGCAGTATAGTGTTGGAACAGACAAGGTGAGGTCAACCTAGTTGACTAACTTATAGTTCGTGGTGCAAACACAGGTGCTCCCACACGGTTGACACCTGCGCTGGAGAATGCACATCCCCCTTCTATCGGGCGATGTGGCTCCCCTGCATCCATTGTTCCCTGTATTTAGAGATCAGTCGGTACCCAGCGGTAAGAAATATTCTTCATAAACTTTTTTAGGTTGCGTAGCCATCCACCAACGGTGACTGTCGGATTACAACCTACCTGGAAAAGGTGTATCCCTTACACTTGCTCCCAAACCACTACCGAGAGCTATGATCGGCCTGCTTCAGAGGATGGAATCCAGGACGGACACAGCGATCATTAAGCAACTGATTATTCTGGGGCCAATCCTGCTTCGTGAAGGCTCAACGTCGGCAACTGACGGCCTGCAGTTGATGGTCGAGGATACTGTGCCTTAACTCAGACAGCGGTCTGGGGACACATACTTGGGCTCTTATGTGCTTTGTGACCGGCCGACTTGTGCCAGTGACTGCTGGTGTGTAACGGATCGCGTGACATATCGCGCAGACTGTTGTGCTGATGAGCATTGCCCGCTGTGTGGTGATGCTCTTCAGGCGTGATCCAAAGGCGGGTCAACACACGAATAGTTTTAGTTTTGGTTCTTAGCCCTCGGCCCGTCCAGAAAACGCAAAAATGTTCTCGCTAACCGGTCCGCAAAGAGGGCGTCCTATGGTGTTGACATAGACCGAAGGGCAGAATCGCGGCACAGTGTGTCCCGGAAGTCTGTTCTTCCCCGTATTTTGGCTTCAAGGAGGGGCCAATGAACAGCCCTGGGTAAATATCTGATGACTACGACTAACGCTGTGGAGAGCCAGCTAGAGGAAGGAGACGGGAATGATTTCATGTGAATCATACATAGCCCATCAACTCCAGACTGTTCGCCTGTTTATGCAATTTCATGCATTTCATATAGGCAGTGGGCATTAAGCTACAAGAAATTGCGCGATGCGAATTAGCCATTGAAGATGATGTTGTGTAAACGAGCTTCTACGAAATTTTAGCCGCTAAGGTGCTTCCACTATATGGTAGATATTGCCCCCCGTTTGTCAGCCTCATGGCCTTGCCTCATGGTGGCATTTTGATAACCCGACATATATCTTCCTCTCGTTCAAGGACGTCAATAGATCAATGAACACTCCGCACGAAGAAGGCCACATGCCTCCTGGCGGGCCATATGGATTTGTCGAAGCAACCAATAACATTCAACTTTTCATGTCGTCTAATTTGGACCTTCTTCTCGGTAGAGATGGATAAGCGCGCTCTGACCAGCTGATTAGGAATCGTGGGCCCCTAACCGCGTGTGCGTGAGCTAGGTTCTCGCGGTTCTCGGCATTGGTCGACGACACGGCCGTCGTGGCATATTTTGCAAGTTGTAACGGGGCCCCCTGCCGTTCAACCACGAACACCTACAACATCTGCAAGCCTGCTTCCAACCTGGTAAAATTTATCCGGCGTTATAGAACGCGGCTTCCGCGATGTGTACTCGGAATGACAAGTATCGAGGTCCAGGAACACATACTTGGCAATTCGACCAGTCAAGCAAATATAAATAGCAAAGACTATTTACAGGAGTAGCGCCTATGCATATTTTGCATCCAGAAAGGATATGTGGTTTCTAGAATGTTCGATAAATTATTTTCTTTGCGAAACTGCGTACATATTCCGTCCATTGTAAGCGATTGGCTTTTTACTGCAATTCACGACGTCTCATTTCATTTGGCAACGTATTCGTGGTCGGTGGCGATTGACGAGCCTGAAGATTCGCTCACTTAAAAATTTTGCAGAATATTCCACCATACTACAAGGTGGTAAACCTAAAACGTCGTAGCTTTCGAGAAATCAATTCCATTTTGCAAATACTGAGTTGCTGATTTTCCAACTTACCCAAAAATGTGATTCGTCTAGACTCGACGTGTGACGTCGGCAGTTCCGCCGCCACAAGAATTCGGATGCCTGTTTCCTCTTACGTCCTGAACCATTAATCAGTTCTCCATATGATAAGGACGTTCGCCATCTCGCGCCACTTTGAACAAAGGTGCAAGAACGTAATGCCTCATAATGCATATTTTACTCCCACCATTCCAAAAGACTGATAAAGGAACCTAAGGTGTCTTGAATTTTATATAATCCATTTTGGGTGAATCTTACCCTAGAAAAATGCCGTCCCTTTGGAAGCATGAGGTTATGCATGCCTGCAATAAACTCCCCAATTACAAATGTCATTGGATAACGGGCATTCCGCAGTCATTCATGGTATTCACCAAATGGGCTGATGCCACAGAGGTATATTTTAAGGCGCTAAGTTTAACGTCGACCGTCTAGTCCCAAGGTGAACCAATGGAAAAATCAAGGTGCTGGGCAAACCCGGCCGAGCGTAAAGACAACGAAGCACACGCTGTTCGTGCTATGTCACCAAGCGAACCTCGCTCACGTGCACGACTAACCTGCGGCTCGGGGTTCATGGTGCCCGGTCAATTGATCAAATTGTAATACACTTCGCTTATAGCAGAATACTTGCATCGGCCATCTCAGATTTGTTGTTGCTTTTTTGCTGAAATGATCAGGCAGGTTATTAGCTCAAATTGGGAAAGATTTTGTTTGCCACTGTTTTCTGTGCCGCTCTGAAACAGGTGCTAGTAGATTAAATGAAGCATGATTTTGCGGTATCCTTTGGCACCGCCGGCAAAGTAGCAGCAATGCGCTCTGATGTTATGAGTGGCTGTACTGCAGGTGCACCCGGTGACTCATAAAAACTAGTGGAAGCCTAAGAATCAGACGAAGCTAGTAAGGTCTGCGTGTTTACTGTTGACAACGATTTTGCGACCGACCGGCTGCAGAGTCCGGCTTTTTTAAGCAGACACAGAGTCTATTTGTAACTTCCACCCTAACATGTTTTCACGACCGTAAGCGTACTGTCTTTCGTGGGACCTAGAAGGAACTGAGCACGCGCTATACTTAGTAGAAAAACATAACGCATTCGTCGGCAGTGCGACAGCTTCTAACGGCCTGTTTCAGAATGGTTCTTAAACGGCTACAGCCAAAACAATTGACCCGCTTTGTTAAGCAAGTGTTCTGATTTGGCTGTGTCGGATAAGGCGTCTTTCCTCCTGGTCAAGTTTCATATGTGCGGAAGTCTGCTAGTGCTACCGTCAGGGCAAGCACACTACCACTACTTACGCCAGTCCCAGACGCAGCGGATAGCTTTATTCCAGCCTTTCTCAGGCTTCGCAGTTATAATTGGAATACACGCAAATAACTAGTCTGTGTGGGTCGTTCTAAAAAAACCCATCGGCGGCGTGCGGGCAAAAGATGCACACTCACCAGCTCACCCATGCTTTGGGTACTGGGCGTCCGATCAAGTATGGGTTTGTAGGATGAGGGCTGTTTGTTCCTATGATAAGACAGTCGCATCGATGCGTCCCATGCTCCAATCAGAGGAGGAGAGGAGTGAGGAGAGGGGAGAGGACTAAGGGGGGGTTAATTTTGATTGGAGGATGAATGTTCAAACTTTCATTGGAGCAGAGGAGAAGAGATTTTGGTATAAAAGTTAGTGCACACTAGCTCCGCTCATTTCTCCGCTCCTGTTCGGAATGGCCGGATCTCCTGTGTACGAAGGAACAGAACCCAGTCCGACTTGGAGTTTCAACCACTGGGTGGAACATCAGAATGCCCAACCGCAAAGTCCAGATTTATTCAGTGACTCCGCAGTAGACGAAGAATTTTGGACCTCCCACCAACCGAACCCCGCAGAAACGGACACAATACCTGTACCTGAAACACCACCAATACAATACAGACCAGCACTCACACCCTTGGATTTGAGTAATGTCTGGCACTCCAAACGCCGACAGTTATTCAGCCCCGAACCCTCACCAACCGAAGATAACAAACTATGGACTTTTGTATACAGGGGTACTCCACCCCGATTTGACAGATCTACCCGAGCAAACTGTCTATATGTGGATCATGGTGACCACTTCCACTTTGTGTTCGAATGTTGTCCGCAAAACAAAAACAGGACAATACAAAGACTGATTGAATCTGGCAATCTTGACAAACGGCAAACCATGTCCATCATGGCCACTATTCAACCAGTGATAAACTGGAACAATTTCGCTGCATACCTGGTACGAGCCGCTCAGACACCAATTATCTGTGTTGGAAAGAAATTGGAACACCTAAGGGACGACCTATACATGATACCAAGGGAAAAGAAGGACTGTGCAACACTGATGAGAGACGAGAGGGGAACACGACAGAAGATGGCTAACATAACAAGAAAAAGAAGATTGGATCTACTGAGGAACCTGGTTGAGACCTATGATGCAAGAAGTTTCAATGAACTCAATCTGGCACTAACATATGATGAGCGTGATGACATCTACGGAGAATATGGACCGCAATGGAAGGAGACAGCAGAACATTGCATCCAAAACTATACAATGAGGATACTGGTAGAACAACAAACCAGTCGTTTTGAGGATCACATCCGAACTAACAGCCACAACAGGGACTGCCAACACCCAAGGGATACCCTGGATGGCGAACATTGGTTGGATTTACTATTGTTTGTCAACAGAATCAATAAACAACAATTTCTGGCTGACCTAACAAGAGTCATGAACAAACAAATCGACCGGAAGAATGCTTTTGTGTTGGAAGGGCCAACCACCACTGGCAAGACTCTATTTGTGAAACTCATCGCAGACAATTACATCTATGGAACCGTACAAAGATCTGGAGACCACAGTCAATTCTTCCTCATGAACCTATTAACATTAACTGGGATTTTCATAACGATCACCATGTACTTATTATAAAAGCAAAAAGTTCCAAATAATATACTCCTCTGCTCCGGTCAGAATTTCTCGCGTGTTGTCCTCTCCACTCCGGTAGTCTGATTGGCTCCTTAAGTGCTCGATTCTGATTGGCTGGAATTTTTCCGCGGTTCTGCCATAATGCAACGTTGCATTGTGTGCATAACCTAGGAAAAATTCCAGCCAATCAGAATCGAGCACTTAAGGAGCCAATCAGACTACCGGAGTGGAGAGGACAACACGCGAGAAATTCTGACCGGAGCAGAGGAGTATATTATTTGGAACTTTTTGCTTTTATAATAAGTACATGGTGATCGTCATGATAATTCCATTTAATGTCAATAGGAGTAGTTTTGGGGATAGGAGTGTTTGGATCCTCCATTAGTTGAATTGATAGGCTTGTTGCCAGAGTGTTTTGTTTGTGTATAGGTGTTTCAGTTGGTTCAGTTGGTTTTTACCGTGCATGCCCTTCTAATACAAAAGCATTCTTCCGGTCGATTTGCTTGTTCATCACCCGGGTTAAATCACACAAGAAGTTTTGTTTATTGATTCGATTGACAAACAATAGCCGGTCTAGCCAATCCTCACCATCAAGTGTGTTAGCCGGGTGTTGGCAATCCCGATTGTGACTGCTTGTGCGGATGTGATCTTCGAAGCGAGACGTTTGTTGTTCCACCAATATCCTCATCGTATAATTCTGGATACAGTGTTCAGCCGTCTCCTTCCATTGGGGCCCATACTCACCATAGATGTCATCACGCTCATCATATGTTAGTGCCAGATTGAGTTCATTGAAACTTCTTGCATCATAGGTCTCAACCAGGTTCCTCAGTAGATCCAATCTTCTTTTTCTTGTTATGTTAGCCATCTTCTGTCGTGTTCCCCTCTCGTCTCTCATCAGTGTTGCACAGTCCTTCTTTTCCCTTGGTATCATGTATAGGTCGTCCCTTAGGTGTTCCAATTTCTTTCCAACACAGATAATTGGTGTCTGAGCGGCTCGTACCAGGTATGCAGCGAAATTGTTCCAGTTTATCACTGGTTGAATAGTGGCCATGATGGACAACCTTGTCCCATTGTGTTGGATGTAGCCCGAATAATGCCCAAAAGTGCTCATAGAATGGTTTTGCATATTCCCACCGGTGTTCTGCTGAGTGTAGTAATTGTTGGGCCGGTATTGGGAAGATTAGGTTGTACCACCATTTCTTCTGCACCCTATCCATTTTATGATCTTATCCCCCCGTGTTTAGCTTTAAATAGAAGACAGGTATAGGAGTATAGGAGTAAAATTTCAGATACTTTTAAAATACCAGTTTCTAAAGTGACATGAACACAGTTTACAAGGGGGTAAGGGTAGTTCCTCAGATCCAACTTTGGTGAAAAACTTGTAGTAAAAACACCTTTCCTTGATGGCTTTCCCATCCTCTCCGAGTACATAATATGTTAAATCATTTTTAGTCGTAATCAGTACAGGTAGTCGGGTGAGTCGTTCATCCTTCTGATGTTTGACATGAATATCAAATGCGTTCCCTCCCAGTAGTTCCTTGAAGTCGTTGACCGTCAGTTGTGTGATTCTCGGTTCTTCCATCAATGCCAGGGCTTTATTGAGTAGGTTCATAAGGAAAAATTGACTGTGGTCCCCTGATCTTTGCACAGTCCCATAGATGTAGTTGTCCGCAATAAGTTTCACAAAGAGAGTCTTTCCGGTTGTAGTTGGTCCCTCTAACACAAAGGCGTTCTTGCGGTCGACCTGTTTGTTCATTACGCGTGTTAGATCACACAGGAACTTTTGTTTATCAATGCGATTCACAAACAATAGTCTGTCTAGCCAATCTTCCCCATCCAGTGTATCCCTGGGGTGTTGGCAGTCTCGGTTATGGCTGTTCGTGCGGATATGGTCTTCAAACCGGCTGGTTTGCTGTTCCATGAGTATCCTCATTGTATAATTTTGGATACAATGTTCCGCGGTCTCCTTCCATTGTGGTCCGTATTCCCCGTAGATATCGTCTCTTTCGTCATAAGTAAGGGCTAGGTTGAGCTCATTGAAACTGCGGGCATCATAAGTTTCAACCAAATTCCTCAGTAAGTCTAGCCTCCTCTTCCGGGTTATATTGGCCATCTTCTGTCTTGCACCTCTTTCATCCCTCATTAGGGTTGCACAATCCTTTCTCTCCCTTGGAATCATGTATAGATCGTCTCTTAAGTGTTCTAGTTTCTTCCCCACACATATAATGGGTGTCTCAGTTTCAACCACTGGGTAGAACATCAAAACGCCCAACCGCAAAGTCCAGACCTATTCAGTGACTCGGCTGTGGATGAGGAATTTTGGACTTCCCATCAACACAACCCCGCTGAAGCGGACACTATACCAGCTGTTCAAACACCACCTATTCAATATAGACCACCCATGTTGGATTTAAGTAATGTGTGGCATTCGAAACGAAGACAATTATTCACGGATGAATCATCACAAGAGAACAACAAATTGTGGACATTTGTGTACAGAGGAACACCGCCCAGATTTGACAGGAATACAAGGGCAAACTGTCTATATGTGGATCACGGAGACCATTTTCACTTTGTGTTTGAGTGCTGCCCACAGAATAAGAACAGGACCATCCAAAGACTGATCGAATCGGGAAACCTGGATAGGAGACAATCCATGTCCATTATGGCCACCGTGCAACCAGTGATCAACTGGAACAATTTCGCCGCATACCTGGTACGGGCCGCCCAGACACCCATTATATGTGTGGGGAAGAAACTAGAACACTTAAGAGACGATCTATACATGATTCCAAGGGAGAGAAAGGATTGTGCAACCCTAATGAGGGATGAAAGAGGTGCAAGACAGAAGATGGCCAATATAACCCGGAAGAGGAGGCTAGACTTACTGAGGAATTTGGTTGAAACTTATGATGCCCGCAGTTTCAATGAGCTCAACCTAGCCCTTACTTATGACGAAAGAGACGATATCTACGGGGAATACGGACCACAATGGAAGGAGACCGCGGAACATTGTATCCAAAATTATACAATGAGGATACTCATGGAACAGCAAACCAGCCGGTTTGAAGACCATATCCGCACGAACAGCCATAACCGAGACTGCCAACACCCCAGGGATACACTGGATGGGGAAGATTGGCTAGACAGACTATTGTTTGTGAATCGCATTGATAAACAAAAGTTCCTGTGTGATCTAACACGCGTAATGAACAAACAGGTCGACCGCAAGAACGCCTTTGTGTTAGAGGGACCAACTACAACCGGAAAGACTCTCTTTGTGAAACTTATTGCGGACAACTACATCTATGGGACTGTGCAAAGATCAGGGGACCACAGTCAATTTTTCCTTATGAACCTACTCAATAAAGCCCTGGCATTGATGGAAGAACCGAGAATCACACAACTGACGGTTACTGGGTCTTCTCTTACTGGCCTCCTATAAGCTTTTCTCCGTGTCTCTAACCAGTGTAGGCGGTCTTCTCCTATGGGTAGTATGTCTGAGCCAGTTGCGCCCATTTGGAATATATGTTCGGAGTAGTATTTGTGGCTAGCTAGTGAGGATGTATTGAAGCGGAGTGGGTTTCTGTGATGTAATCGTTCGTGGTTGGAAGCACTAATGTAGGTGTCGTAGAGTGCATAACCTTCTCCGTCATACTTTGGTACTTTACGGAGTCGTTCCATCCCTCAGTAGTTTGGCGCCGTAAGTTGCTAATGATTCAGGCTTGTTTTCTATAAACTCCTTAATGTCCTCTACCTTGTCCCATTGTGTTGGATGTAGCCGAATAATGCCCAAAAGTGCTCATAGAATGGTTTCATATTCCCACCGGTGTTCTGCTGAGTGTAGTAATGTTGGGCCGGTATTGGGAAGATTAGGTTGTACCACCA
Organism: Clonorchis sinensis; assembly: GCA_003604175.2. Taxonomy (NCBI): domain Eukaryota; kingdom Metazoa; phylum Platyhelminthes; class Trematoda; order Opisthorchiida; family Opisthorchiidae; genus Clonorchis; species Clonorchis sinensis. The sequence goes on from CM030374.1 coordinate 24,524,278, forward strand.
TTTCTTCTGCACCCTATCCATTTTATGATCTTATCCCCCCGTGTTTAGCTTTAAATAGAAGACAGGTATAGGAGTATAGGAGTAAAATTTCAGATACTTTTAAAATACCAGTTTCTAAAGTGACATGAACACAGTTTACAAGGGGGTAGGGTAGTTCCTCAGATCCAACTTTGGTGAAAAACTTGTAGTAAAAACACCTTTCCTTGATGGCTTCCCATCCTCTCCGAGTACATAATATGTTAAATCATTTTAGTCGTAATCAGTACAGGTAGTCGGGTGAGTCGTTCATCCTTCTGATGTTTGACATGAATATCAAATGCGTTCCCTCCCAGTAGTTCCTTGAAGTCGTTGACCGTCAGTTGTGTGATTCTCGGTTCTTCCATCAATGCCAGGGCTTTATGGTAGGTTCATAAGGAAAAATTGACTGTGGTCCCCTGATCTTTGCACAGTCCATAGATGTAGTTGTCCGCAATAAGTTTCACAAAAGAGTCTTTCCGGTTGTAGTTGGTCCTCTAACACAAAGGCGTTCTTGCGGTCGACCTGTTTGTTCATTACGCGTGTTAGATCACACAGGAACTTTTGTTTATCAATGCGATTCACAAACAATAGTCTGTCTAGCCAATCTTCCCCATCCAGTGTATCCCTGGGGTGTTGGCAGTCTCGGTTATGGCTGTTCGTGCGGATATGGTCTTCAAACCGGCTGGTTTGCTGTTCCATGGTATCCTCATTGTATAATTTTGGATACAATGTTCCGCGGTCTCTTCCATTGTGGTCCGTATTCCCCGTAGATATCGTCTCTTTCGTCATAAGTAAGGGCTAGAGTTGAGCTCATTGAAACTGCGGGCATCATAAGTTTCAACAAATTCCTCAGTAAGTCTAGCCTCCTCTTCCGGGTTATATTGGCCATCTTCTGTCTTGCACCTCTTTCATCCCTCATTAGGGTTGCACAATCCTTTCTCTCCCTTGGAATCATGTATAGATCGTCTCTTAAGTGTTCTAGTTTCTTCCCCACACATATAATGGGTGTCTCAGTTTCAACCACTGGGTAGAACATCAAAACGCCCAACCGCAAAGTCCAGACCTATTCAGTGACTCGGCTGTGGATGAGAATTTTGGACTTCCCATCAACACAACCCCGCTGAAGCGGACACTACCAGCTGTTCAAACACCACCTATTCAATATAGACCACCCATGTTGGATTTAAGTAATGTGGCATTCGACGAAGACAATTATTCACGGATGAATCATCACAAGAGAACAACAAATTGTGGACATTTGTGTACAGAGGAACACCGCCCAGATTTGACAGGAATACAAGGGCAAACTGTCTATATGTGGATCACGGAGACCATTTTCACTTTGTGTTTGAGTGCTGCCCACAGAATAAGAACAGGACCATCCAAAGACTGATCGAATCGGAAACCTGGATAGGAGACAATCCATGTCCATTATGGCCACCGTGCAACCAGTGATCAACTGGAACAATTTCGCCGCATACCTGGTACGGGCCGCCCAGAACACCCATTATATGTGTGGGAAGAAACTAGAACACTTAAGAGACGATCTATACATGATTCAAGGGAGAGAAAGGATTGTGCAACCCTAATGAGGGATGAAAGAGGTGCAAGACAGAAGATGGCCAATATAACCCGGAAGAGGAGGCTAGACTTACTGAGAATTTGGTTGAAACTTATGATGCCCGCAGTATCAGGTACTGTCCAGAGGGTGAAGTTCAGTTGCGTTTCCATCAAGACATGAGCGTAGAGTCTGGCGATTGTCTCACTTGAGTTCACCTGTTCTATGTATGGTAGGAAGATGAATAAGAAGGGTAGGTCTTTCTCAGGTATTTTATATTGGTATCCTGTGACTGTGTCGTTGGTTTTCACTTTCCACATAATTCCACTGTCCACTGGGTCCCCAAAGGCAATTGGTAGGTAGGTTGCAGAATTTGCGTCATATCTGGGTACCTTTTGTTTCAGGCAGTTCATTTGGTTGTCAAATGCGAAGTTGTAGTGTAGTGTTTCTCCTTGGTGGAAAGTTCTTGACATTGGCTAGTCCTATCAGTCCTTCATCACTCTCCTTGGCCCAATAGGTGTTGCTGGGTAATTTCAGTTGTTGGTTGACGAATACATTTTTGTCTATTGCGGTAGGCGAGGTCACACTGTCCAATATTCCTAGAGAGTCCTTGGCGACATAGGCGTAAGGCGTTGTGTTGAGCGCTGGTGTGTCCTGTTGAGTTGTCGAGCTAAGACTCTGCTGCAGTGGTACAAAGTGGCTAAGGCGAATAGAAGCGTGATTGTAATGAATGTAGTCGTAGACGGGGACCAGGTTTGCAAGAGGGTCTCTAAAGTTGTTACCGTCTTTATTAAGCGTCCAAAACTCGAATAGCTGATACGGTAGGCGCAGGTGACGTAATATTGCGTGATCCCCGATTCCGCTGGCTTGTATTGAGCAAGAGTGAGATGTTTTCTGCAGACTGTGATGTCGGTTTTGTAGTAGTGTATTCCGAATAGTGTATGGGCATGTTTCGCCACTGCCAGGTTTGATCCGTATGATTCAGAGTCATTGGGTTCGTCTATCTTTTGTCTTTTAGCGTCACTAGCGGCCATGTTAGGTGTGTCAGCGGATATTCTAAGTGTTTCCTGGACAACCTCTGGTTGAGGTGTTCCCTGTGTCGGTGTTGTTACAGTTGTGGGTTTGGTCTCTCGTTCCTCTGGTTTTATAGTGCTGGTTGGAGTATCTGTGGATGGTTCCGGTTCTACTGGATCCTGTTGGACTGGTCTCCTATAAGCTTTTCTCCTTGTTTCTAGCCAATTTATTCTGTCTTCCCCGAATGGGATAATGTCTGTGTTAGTACTTCCCATTTGATAAATGTGTTCGGAGTAGTACTTTTGGCTAGGCAATGAGGATGTGTTGTATCTCAATAGGTTCCTTAATTTCAGTCGTTCATCATTGGGTGCGGTGATGTAAGTGTCATAGAAGTGCATGACCTTTTCCATGATACTTTGGTACTGTACGTCGGAATTCCATCCTCTGAGTAGTTTGGACCCGAAGTTCTCTAGTGTTTCTGGTTTATTTTCTATGAATTGCTTAAGGTCCTCTACCTTATCCCACCGTGTGGGATGTAGACCGAATAGGCTCCAGAAATGTTGGAAGAAGGGTTTCACATAGTCCCAGCGGTGTTCTGCTGTGTGTAGCAGTTGTTGGGCCGGTATTGGGAAGATTAAGTTATACCACCATTTTTTCTGTACGTTGTCCATCTTATGATCTTAACCTCCCGAGTTAAGGTTTAAATAGAAGACAGGTATTGGAGTAATGGAGTAAAATTTCACAAGTTTTTAAAATACCAGTTTCGAAAATGACACGAACATAGTTTACAAGGGGGCAGGGGTAGTTCCTCGGATCCGACTTTGACGAAAAACTTATAATAAAAACATCTTTCTTTGATTGCCTTTCCATCCTCTCCTAGTACATAGTATGTTAGATCGTTGTTTGTGGTAATGAGGACAGGTAGTCTTGTGAGTCTTTCATCTTTCTGGTGTTTGACATGGATGTCAAATGCGTTACCACCTAGCAACTCCTTAAAGTCGTTCACTGTCAGTTGTGTGATCCGGGGTTCCTCCATAAGTGCTAGGGCTTTGTTCAACAAGTTCATTAGGAAAAACTGCGAATGGTCTCCCGATCTTTGTACGGTTCCATAGATGTAATTGGATGTAACTGTCGGCGATCAGTTTTACAAACAGGGTCTTCCCAGTGGTGGTTGGCCCTTCCAATACAAAGGCGTTCTTTCGGTCCACTTCTTTGTTCATCACTCTTGTAAGGTCAGCCAGAAGTTGTTGTTTGTTAATTCTGTTGACAAACAATAGTAAATCCAACCAATGTTCTCCATCCAGGGTACCCTTGGGTGTTGGCAGTCCCTGTTGTGGCTGTTAGTTCGGATGTGATCCTCAAAACGACTGGTTTGTTGTTCTACCAGTATCCTCATTGTATAGTTTTGGATGCAATGTTCTGCTGTCTCCTTCCATTGCGGTCCATATTCTCCGTAGATGTCATCACGCTCATCATATGTTAGTGCCAGATTGAGTTCATTGAAACTTCTTGCATCATAGGTCTCAACCAGGTTCCTCAGTAGATCCAATCTTCTTTTTCTTGTTATGTTAGCCATCTTCTGTCGTGTTCCCCTCTCGTCTCTCATCAGTGTTGCACAGTCCTTCTTTTCCCTTGGTATCATGTATAGGTCGTCCCTTAGGTGTTCCAATTTCTTTCCAACACAGATAATTGGTGTCTGAGCGGCTCGTACCAGGTATGCAGCGAAATTGTTCCAGTTTATCACTGGTTGAATAGTGGCCATGATGGACATGGTTTGCCGTTTGTCAAGATTGCCAGATTCAATCAGTCTTTGTATTGTCCTGTTTTTGTTTTGCGGACAACATTCGAACACAAAGTGGAAATGATCTCCATGATCCACATACAGACAATTGGCCCTTGTGTTTCTGTCAAATCTTGGTGGCGTTCCTCGGTAGATGAATGTCCATAACTTGTTGTTTTCCTGTGATGACTCATCTGCGAATAATTGTCTTCGTTTGGAGGTTAGGCCATTCAAAGTCGGTCCCTTCTGAGGGTCATCTATCCCGTGGAACGAGGTTTCCTCCTATGGATTAGGTCCTTCCAAGAATGGAACACATCCTTAAAAAAGAGCAGTTTTGTATAGTCTCTCCAGAGGGGCAAACTAAGTGTAACTTTCGTAAGGCGAGGAAATACCCTTGTCTGGTTGGTTTTTAAAAAAAACTATAGCAAGGGGCTGTTGTAAAAGCGGAAAGCTGAGTTGATACTGACTGGGAGAGTCCTTGACTATGATTCACTACTGTGGGTCTAGTTTTTCTACACGTAAAAACACTCGGATGCAACCTATGGACGTCAGGTACTCTGAATGAAATCGCTGTACTATCATACGATTCAACTGATTCGGCCTGACGCATTCCTAGACAGCTTTGACGATATCCATGTCAGTTTGCTGAACGTGAGTTGCGAGCAGCAGGTTCCCCGCAACATTCGAAATTTGGAAGCATACTACAGACTTCCTAGCAGGCTACGAGACCACCATCCTTGGAGTCACATCGTGCTACATTTGATCATCTGCCCCGCTTCTCTGCACCTGAACATATCCGTTTATTGTGATGAAACTTCTCTCGAGCTAACTTGACCTATAATTACCACCGATCAAACGCTATTTCATCATTGTGCTATTACCACGTGGTGAGTTCACCACATTGTGTAAACATGTGCACAAGAGTTGACGAAACTCAACAATGTGTTGGTTTGAATAGCAGGATCAACAAGTGTATCAAGTATAAGGCTGGACCCGAAAGAGTTTTCTCCAGTAGTTTTTGTGTGGATCCTGACAGTGTTCCTGTTCAGAGGGTGATCTTTGATTCAGGGCCGTTGCGAAGGAAAACCACTCCACTTGCCTGAATTCTTCGCGTTTTTATTGTAAACGATGCGGTACTCATGGCACTATTTGATTTTACCACCTGCAGAGGTTATCCGCTCAAAGTAGACAACCTCTAGGATCTGGATTACTTGGAGTGTTCCATGTGAGTGCTCACTGTTCGGAGGTTTGGCTGCGTGTAGTTTTGTACAAACAATCACTGCCGAGCACGAACTTCTGCAGCAGCTTTCGCTGAACTGTTACCTGATGCCCCGTCCCACGGCCTGCAACACTGAACACAAACTATTCCGGAATTGGTTGTAGATGGTTTGCTCAGTGCATGATTGCATATCGTTTTGAGCCACTTGGACTCTGACACACATTGGTCAGAGTTTTTGGTGAACGGTACAAACGCCACACCAGATGTGTTGAATCCGCTCAGTGTGCGTAACCAGATGCATTCGCCCGCCCTGAAATCCCGATTCGTTCTGTATTCCGCCGAGGACATTGTGATCCATTGGTCACTCATTCAAGGTGCCCTACAGTTTGCAAATGGGTCGTGACCCGTGCAGATGACAGTCGCCTTTCGCTTGATCATTATCTGAAAATTCTCAACGCTCGGCAAAAGTTTTCCTCCTGATCTCGACAATGATCAAGCGCGTATGTGAATCTGTTCGCTGAGCCTGGTTCAGCCGTAGCACCCTCTCTGCCTAACTGTCATGCCACCCGAAGGAAGCACGGGGGCGGAGATACCGCCAGGTTGCCCAAGTCTAGACAGGGGAAGTTGAGATGCAGATGTCGGGTTCGAACCGCCGATCTTCCGGTCAGTAAACTCGCACTCTAACCACTGAGCCATCTCGTCCGGGGAGTGGTGAATTGGTCACCGGACAATTAAAGTGACCCCAGTGTCCATCACCATGTTACCTGATCAGTAAGCATGAGCCCCCTACATTAGAAATATCGGGAGAAATCAATCGCCTGAAAGGACAAGGTCTCAAACTCAATCGAACCGCTACTTGCGACTACTTGGAAAACGGTTGGCTAATTTGTCGCTGGTTGAGCAATAAATGTTCGCATTCGAAATGAACGTGATGTGTTCGACCGGATGGCGTTCACAGACAATCGGTTTCGGTCATCGATGCCTGCAAAGCAATATCCGCCCCAGATAAGAGCAGTGCATCCACCAAGATGAAGTTCGCTGCCGGCTGTTTGGGAAGAGATGCTAACACGAACCGCTAAACTCTTCCCTGAAAGGAGACCATCTACCCTGAGTCTCTCGTGTCCACAAAATTCCTTAACCTCACCCGCCGCGCTGGGATGAAGAGACCGATAGCAAACTTGCGAGAACCTATGAAGACCAGTACTGGTGCCCCGCGATCTGTTGAGCTGTCAATTCTTAGGATGGTGTTGAGGAATACGCAAAGCACGAAATAGTATAAAATCGATAGAATGGCATATATTCTGCGGTATTCTACTGATGTGCATTCCATTTTTGACCCCGTACTTATTTCCAACATTGCAAAACTGGGAATGTCACTGTCATGATTCTAATGTCGATTACCTTAGATCATTAATTCCTACTTGGTGGAGAGAACTTTCGGAGTATTTTTTTTACTTCACATTCGCGATTATGCGCGTATGCCAACAAAGGTGCAGATTTCATACCAGACTGAAAAAAATGTTTTATATGTATTAGTACAAAGCCAAATGTTGATGTGCAATCCACTCTTCTTTGTCGTTAGTTTTTTGGTGAACCTTTGTACTGTTTCTTTCACTACCTCCCACTTTAGAGTAGCAACTTACAACGCCCAAACTGCTGTGCGTCCTCCGCACTCAGTTTCTGGAAACAAACCATTCTATAACGTTTTCTAGTACGTTTCAAACAGGTTTCTATTACGTGACCTAGTACTCATAAGGTTGTTGAAAATTTTTCGACAGCCCAGTTCCGCCCTTTTGCGGCCCCTCGGGCAGGCGTTAAAACCAAACTAATCTGTGCATTTCGCGAAGTGCGTACTACAGTTTGGTGTTCAAGTGTTGTTGACGGATTGTCTGGGACTGCGTCTACCTGGCTAGCCCCGAGGCGTTTAGTGGGCTGTCGAAGAGTTTTCGTCGGAATCACCCGATCTTCGGCTCTTGGGCGTTAGTTGCTTCTAAAATTCTATCCAGTTACTTCTTTCCTCCGTTGTAATGCCACTGTACTTTCTAATTCTTCCATCTGCAGGCGAGTAACATTAAGTGGGCTTCCAGGTGGGATTACATTTTGGAATCGATGCCCCAAAGTAACATCCAATGGCTGTCGATACTCAACTCGGTGGTGCTAGTTCTATTTCTGTCCGGTTTGGTGGCCACCATACTGTTACGTACTCTTCGTCGGGACATTGCTCGGTACAGTCAACTTGAAAACTCGGTAAGTCTTTAGGTCCTGTTCCATTATGTCCCCCCCCCCGTCCTTGATGATAAAACCACAATTTCTGAGAGCATGTTTACCTTTTTTGTACTGCTCTTTATGTAGTTAATAAGTTCTCAAACTTTGAAGATTTCTCGTTTTCCTTATTCGTGACAGCTTACCTCTCTGGTCTATAGTTCAGCTGTAGAACCCTTTCGGTGCCTAACTGCCATGCCATCGGAAGGAATCACGAGGGCGGGGATAGTGCCAGGTTGCCCAAGCCCAGATAGGGGAAGTTGAGATCCAGAGGTCGGGTTCGAACAGCGAACCTTCCGGTCAGTAAATCCGTGTTCTGACCACTGAGTCATCTTGCCCCTCTCTGGTCTATAGACTATGAACCTATATGAGTCCAACTAGTATAAATCCCAGTCTGACAGAGCGCTTAAAAATACATCGTTAGTACGTTGCTGGCGTTGGGCCTCTGCTAATGTTCTCATCGATCACTAACTGGATCTCCTGTATAATATTGCCTGACGACTGTGCACCCTGTTGACGGGAATTCGCGTCCAACGCCGGATTTCGGATCCCTTTCATAATACCTTTTTGCAATCCTCGCGTTTGACTCGTTGTTTGGTCGGTTTCAAACATGGGCCAGTTACGCTTGGGGTACTGAGTGTGGGTGACTGGTTTCTGTAAGAATTGGAAGGAGTGTATTGATTCTAAGCAGCCGGATGCGTCTCCTATTAACCAGAGACATACCTAACCGTCCTCAAGCTGTAACGTAGTCAGATGCCAGAAAGTACTTCACATCTATGGTATCGATGTGCTAAATGGTGAATACCGCTAAATACGAGATACCCAATCGACCCTACTTCATTTACCTGGTGAGCCTCGACCTACTTTAGCATTACTGATCTCATGTTACGACCGGACTCGGGCAAGGCTCCGAAGACAACGATGGTTCTAAAAGTGGAGTTTTTTTCACGTGCTCATCCCATCGTATACTTCAGCCGAACCTCTGGACTCGCGCAACTTCACCAAGCACTACCACTTGACTAAACTTTTTTTCTTGTAAATTCTATGGGTGGAGCACCCGCTAACTCACAAATACATCACGATGGGATAAGGCAGAGTACACAGGCTCGAGAGAGCAGCTGGTCGTGATTCTTTCTGTTTTTCGAAATTAGCGGCTGTGCTCGGTAGGAGCTCTGGTTACTCACATTCGATTATCGTACTCTTGACGACGTCGTGGATATTGCTTCCAGGACAGAAAACGCATATGCACCTTCATCGTCTACCTCCAATGACCAGAAATCCAGCTTAGCGTGGACAGTGATGGTGGAGAAGAGGTTGGGTGAGGTGAATAGTAGTAGTGACGAGTCAGTTTAGGCCTTGGTGCAGACGAAGAGTTTGGAGATTAGCAGGTATGCTACGAAAGATAGGTGTTTCTATGCGATTTCAAAGCGTATTCCCAAGTGTCCGACCGAAATATGTCAAGCACACACGCCAAACAATACACATTCGTTGGAGGGGCGTGTTTTCGCCGAACTATGTGTACTTGGGGGCGAGATGGCTCAAGTGGTTAGAGCGCAAATGTACCGACCGGAAGGTCTTTGGTTCGAACCTAATCTCCTCCTCTCGACTTCCCCTGTCTAGGCCTGGGCAACCTAGCAGTACCCCAGCCCTCGTGCTTCCTTCTGGTGGCATGGCAGTTAGGCACCGAAAAAGTGCTACAAGTGAACGATTTTTTTTACGAGTGAATCACATGTGCCTCAATGTAGTGGTTGGTGATCAAACGTGGTGAATACTCCTACCACCTTAACTTGACACGCTTCATCTGTTGCACAAGTGCATCCGATTCATGACCTAGCAGTAGCCGACAGACCTTTGTTTACGTACGTGCTGCAGTCAGTCATGGCCGGCTATAGTACAGAGACATCGGTAATCAAATAGTTTAAGATGTTTCAGGCCTTTAGATCAGAAACGTCAAGTTTCCCCATCATAGTTTGGAACTGTCCTCACGATGGTTTTGTGCACAGTACCCTCTAACCTCAGTGACATTCATTTCTGACATCAAAGATGACGCAAGTCTAAGGATGTTACTCGCACGTTGATGGTGCGTGCACTGACTTTGATTATCACAATTCAGTCGCTTCTTCCAGATTTAGCAAACCTGTCAAAATAAACTCGTCCACTTGACCGTTCCCAGGTGGTCCGATTTTTTTTCAAACAGAATAAACAAGAAATCACTCACTTGAGCATCGAAAATACTGACTGACATGGTTAATTTTTCCGCTTTTAGATGAAACACTTCATGTTTGTACATTGCCGAAAGTTCATGCACGGAATATTACCCATATCCCTCTCATACATTCTGTAGCGCGAATGTTGAATTTCTGGATGGATTTCCGCTTAGGGGCGAGATGGCCCGGAAGGTTCGTGGTTCGAACCCGACCTCTGCCTCTCGACTTCCCCTGTCTACGCTTGAGCAACCTGGCAGTATCCCAGCCCTCGTGCAACCTTCGGGTGGCATGGCAGTTAGGCACCGAAAGGATGCTACAGCTGAACGATTTTTTTCCCGCTTAGTCTACACTGTGACCAGCTTGGCGGGTGCTCTTGCGTGCACATTTGTGCCTACTGTGTAGATATCAGTGCTCAAGTTTCCAAATGTGTTACTCATGTTGGTTGTCTTTTTAAGCAATCTTATCAAGAGCTCTCCTTTCCATGTAATCCGGCTTTTATGTAATCAAGAGAAAATGGGTGAAATGATGCTGAATGAGAGACGTACAGCCGTAGCACCCTTTGGGTGCATGGATGCGATGCCACCGAATGAAGCAAGAGGGCTGGGATACTGCCATGTTCCCCAAGCCTAAATACGAGCAGTCGAGGTTGCGTTCGAACCAGGGACCTTCCGGTCAGTATGTTCGGGTGGCTTAACCACTGAGTTGTCTCGAGCCCAGTTAATATGGCAAAATGCACATATCAGAACACCCGTAAATTTGATTTAGTACTGCATTGTTCACCTAATACGAACCATCTAAAGTCTGGAAACTTTTGTTTCACATTCTTTTATCTTGTTGGTATTTGAGGAGATGAACGTTCCCACACGAGTCTAATAATTGTTGGGTTCATTAAGCCTAACACATCCAGTTTGGTTACTTGGAATTCGGTTGAATTCAAGTTGTACTCAATTGTCTTGTTGTTTGCAGTCTGAAGTTCAGGAGGAATCCGGCTGGAAACTAGTTCACGGTGACGTGTTTCGGCCACCATCTTGGGGCATGTTGCTATCTGTCTTCCTGGGCTCCGGTAGTCAACTGTTGCTGATGGTCGTGGTCACCCTGTTTTTCGCCTGTTTGGGTTTCCTGAGTCCAGCGAATCGAGGAGCCCTAATGACCTGTGCTTTGGCGATGTATGCATGTTCGGGCACAATAGCCGGTGAGTGTTAATCCCGTTTAGAGTTCACTTCATTCTGATCTGTTTTCCCCCTGCATTTCGACCTTAATCAGAGGGAACCTCCGTGACTATTCTCTCATCGTCCCCGCTATGCTTCACATTTGTATTAAATGCGCCCGCTGGTTACGTAGAACACAATGGTTAAAAGCGGTTGAGATCAGTCTGTGGGCTATCAAGTTGCTCACGTGAGGTTATTTGCATTCTTATCGGAAATAGCCAAACAACTTGGTAAATCCTTGACAAGACGGGCTTCGAAGTTATTTATGTGAGTACTTCAGCTGTAACACTCTGTCGGTGCCCACCTGCTACGCCACCCGACGGGAGCACGAAGCTGAGATACTGCCAGGTTGCCCAAACCTGGACGGGACCAGTCGGGATGCCTTGGGGTTGGGTTCGAACCCTCCGTTCGCGCCTTGATCACTGAGCCACCTCGAGCCCTGGGCATGGTTGGAACGCAATCGTTCTTTAATGTCTTAACCGGCTCACCACTTGACTACCTATTGTCCGGTAAGTAAATCTACTTCACTTGTAATCCGACTTGCAAGGGTAAAGGGAACCACTCATTTGCATATAATTTACGATTGATCTCGAGGACAAACGCAGTAGGTGAACATCGCTCACTCAGAAGCCGAACGCAACGCATAATTCACTTAAATGTCGGGAATACAAGATTAACCTATATATGTATCCGATACCTGATTAGCCCCAAAAAGGGTGGAACTGTTCGTGGGCTGTCGAAGAATTTTCAGCAACCTTATGAATAGTGCATTACGAACTACTTGACACCCGTTTGATGTCGATGCACCCTTTTCCTTGTACTCTTTCGGCGCATGGTGTCGTGCAACTCTGAGGAGGCACGAAGGCTAAGACTGTTAAAGCCTTAACACGAGCAAGTGCCTTAAACGCTGAGCTCTCTTGAGCTCGACTTTTCGCGAGTTACTGCCATGGTTACTTGACCGTTTCTATGGCGTTCAGCACAGAATTCCTCAGCCCATCAAGTTATTCGGTATACAGAAATCTCGTAGAAAACTAAAAACTAGTAAGAGACCCCAGGTTGATTATTGTGCTACAAAGTGATGGAAGCCGTATCACCATTCAGAATAATTCCCCTGGGTCCTACCATGCTTCTTTGGTGTAACCTAAGCGGGAATCCCGCACCAGAACAGGGGTAGTATTTGAAAAATATTGATGTAGATGAAGGTGTGGATAATGTCCCCCCCAAGGGACAAACCACAACTGTTTTTATATGAAAAAAAAAACGTTTTCGCTGATACTGGTGGGAGGCTGTTCTTGAATGGCATTCAGAGTTTATTAAACATTAGCTAGAATACCTACACGTTCTAGCTGGTATTTTGGCGCGGGTGCTCGGTGCAGTTTTATTCCGCTCTTTTTAAATGCATGCCTCTACGTCAACTTTGTGTGATTTCTCTGCAGCATTGGTCAGGTCTGGTGGGAACATCGGATTAGTAATGCTTAGGTAGGCCAGATGGTCTTAGGAAGAAGGAACTCTCCCGCAATAGATGAATTACTCACGCTTCATAGGCTGCGCTGGTTGGGGCATGTACTCCGCATGCCAGATGACCGTCTGCCCCGCAGAGCTCTTTTCGCCCAGTCCTGTGCTGAGTGGAAGCGACCGAGAGGTGGACAGTGTATGACCTGGGAACGAAGTACGAAAACACTAACCAGTAAACTTAGTCGGGTGGGTAACTGCCGCTTCCCAGGATGGGGACCCCGGGACTCAACTCACCAGTGGTTAGTGACACTGGTAGGAATGGCCCAATTACGCAGTCAGTGGCGCTCGTGCATCGAAGCTATCGCCCTCAATGCGTAGCTACCCAATTTCCGAACAAACTGAACATGTCTTCACCTCCAAGGCTTCGTTGTACGTCCCACATTCCCGTTTTCCGGTGATCGAAATTGTAGCAGCTGGAACCAATGTGCCTATGGTACACGGTTTATAGCTGATAATTTGATTGATTGATTGATTGATTGAATTTGCGTGATGGACTTCATTTTCCTCAATCCCGTGAAAAGATAATCTGGTTTGACGAGAATTAATCTCGGAGAATTCCTACTAAGGTTACCTGGAGCCATTATTGTAAAGATGAGTCCGGAGCTAAAAGTCTTCAACAAAGAGCCCTTTCCCACTTTTGGATTAGTCAATTGGGCGTTGTTGGCTTCGACCATGGACGAAAGGTTTTCGAGATCTGACCACTATTCACATTTGATCGAGATGTCTCAGTATTAGAGCGCGAATTTACTGACCGGAAGGTCCGCGGTTCGAACCCGGCCTCTGCCTGTCGACTTCCCTGTCTAGACAGTATCCCAGCCCTCGTGGTTCCTTCGGGTGGCATGACAACGAGACACCGAAAGGGCGTTACAGCTGGACGGTTTTTTTATATTTGATTCTGGCCGATTTCAAGGAACATGGCCTTGACATGATCTCGAGATGTGGCTAACCTTGTTAGGTCGGGCTACATTGCACCGATACCTGAGTTGCTAATGGCACCTCGGTAATTGCCTCTTTTTTCATCGATATATTGTTCCTTATTGTACGTCACTTTCCAAGATGGACTGACCTAATTTCCCTGTGCTGAAAGGAATGGCTCCAAGTCGATATCGGTGGTGTTCGTACAATCAGTTTCTATCCCGATTATCCGAATCGGTGTCTCGAGATGTGGACTCCTCGGAATGATTCTAACAGACTAGCACTAGGTCCCTTCCCCCTCCCGTTCTCACAGTAAAACCTCTAAAGCTATGATTATACTGCATTCGAGCATCGGCGTTCAACACTGATATTATACTGTCGATGATGAGGATGACCTAGGCGTTTACTGCTATTTCTCATTGTAGGATACGTTGCGGCGAGGATGTACAAGTTTTTGGGAGGTGTTCGATGGAAAACCAACGTGTTGCTCACTGCGACTGTCTGTCCTGCGGTCGTATTCATAATCGTCTTCATACTAAACCTGGCCTTGTGGATCTTACGCAGCGCCAATGCATTGCCCTTTGGCACAATCGTGGCGTTGTTAGCTTTATGGTTTGGAGTTAGTCTGCCACTGTGTTTCATTGGCGCATTCTTCGGATTCAAGAAATCTGTAAGTTTATCGATACGTACGTATTTGTTGTCTCTCTGAGCTGATTATCCCAGGGACTATCTGCCATCCTCTCGCTGAGGGTAACTTTAGTTGCATTCCGTTCCGTCGCTGAGCGCGTACATTTCTGTCAGCGACTGCTGTTCTACATAGAGTTCAACCCTAAAACAGCCCTGTTGTCTTTGTTTTACAGGCCATTGAAGTCCCTGTGCGCACAAACCAGATCCCTCGTCAGATTCCTTTCCTCACTGCTTATGGTCGTCCGACGGTAACATTCTTCCTCGGTGGACTGTTACCCTTCAGTTGTATTTTCATACAACTGTTTTTCATATTTAACAGCATTTGGGGTACACAGTTCTACTTCATGTTCGGACTTCTATTCCTGGTATTCCTGATGTTGGTGATCACATGCTCAGAGACTGCCATACTGCTGTGCTATTTCCAACTGTGCTCTGAAGTGAGTTCGTATCTTTAATGTGTGCCACACGGTTTGTTCTGATTTGGATCTAATCGTAATCGGCAGTTTACACCGCTAAAACAGTCTCTACTGTATTTGACAGTGCAAATCTATAAAGTCAGATCCAGAACGGAACGTGGGTCGAAGAGTAAGAGTGAGCGAGTGGACGGGACAACTCCATGGGCTACTACACCTTGCCACGTCGCCGATGGATTAGGTCACTGATATCCCAAACTCACAGTTCACCCGTCGTTAAGCTTCTCGCGCTTTGTCCCTCCCGTACCACTGTAGTGATCGTGTTTTCCTCAGCTTAGTTCTCGGTCTGAGCCTCTCAAGCTAGCGTTCAGGTCAAAACAACCACCAAGGGTGCACAAGGTATATTAACGCCCAAAACGAAATCAAGAACACTTGTACAGCGCTTCATATATATAGGGTAAGCGGCAGCAACTTTCTGGAAATTCTGACGCGTTCTGGATGCGCCATTGGCAACCGGCATTCGGCCAATACTGGGTGATGATTGGCTGTTGGGTCCAGACTTTCGACCAATCAGATCTGGGCTTGATGCGGGACCAGCAAGCGTCCCAAATTTCTGGCCAATCTTGCGGGGGATAGGCTTCTCGGCCGTAGCAGCACCCGACTGCGAGCGGTAAAGCGGGACCCGTGTGGAATTCCGCCAAACAATCATATGTGCTTTGACCGTATCATATCCCCAAATGAGTAGACGCTTGATTTGTGTCCGGAAACCATTCCCCAAACGTCAGTATTGTCAACTCCCTGTTCGTACAATGCTTGCGCATTGTTTCGAAGGCACTCGTTTAAGAAAAGAGGTTTACGACTCATCTGCACACCAATTTGGTTTTGGCGGGATCCGGAACCCAGCTAAATCTCTTTAATGATGTTACTGAAGTAGGGCATAAGGTTGACGGAAACTCGGTGACTACCTACCTGATAAGCCCCAAGAAGAGCGAAACTGGTCGTGGATTGCTGAAGAGTTTTCAACAGTTTTCAGTAGTATAATACGTATACACAAAGCGATTTACCTTTGTCTCCAGTACACGGTATTCACAAATATGAGGCAGTGTTTCAATGCTGGCAGTACACTTTACGGACAGGCTAATGTTATAGGGATCTAAACTGGAAAAGGACAGTACATGCCTCAAAAATGTTAGTAATCATTTCGTTGGTCCTACAGTCGCTCGGATTGGCACAAACACTCAGCTAAATGAGCCTGGCACTTCAGTCTCCATGAGCAAGTTCGATTGAGTAAAACGGCGCAATTTTAAGGTATAAAATGCGCTTCGAATCATTATACAGAATCTAATGGTGGTCAGCATCTGCAGATTTCGGTCACTGGAAGGGACGTAACGCCAGAGATGTACAAAGTATCACGAAGTTGAACACAAAAGATGATAATTGTTGCCCGCGTGATTTGACCAAATAAGATCAAGATCTTTCAGGTTAGGAGGTGTATCGCCACAAATCAGCACAACCAACTCAGTCAATTTCCGCTTTCAGACCCAAGGAGATGACCATTGTTGGTCTTATTTTATGATTTGTTGCAAAGGGGAGGCATCATCGATTCGTTCTCCGCAACCTGGGCGGAATGCTACTTGGTTTTTACGAGTGGTGGTGACTCTACACAGGATGGCACCTGTTATGTGGTTAAAGGCGATGGTCACTAAGATGATGTCCAAGTGAGAATGTTATCGATTGATTAGGGCAGATTGAGCTTTGTGTGGAATATTTAGCTTGGCTGAACTGAACCACACACATAGGCCTATCCATTTGACTGTTTTCCAATGATCATAGCCTATCCTCGTCGTTTGTTCTCTCTCTGGTTACCATCGTCATCAGAGACAGCACCATCAGTGTTGACATTGATGCTTCACTGTCCTACAATCACAAAGTTTGTTTACTAACACCTAATGTCTTAAAGCGAAAAGATGAGAAAATTTTGGATAAAGGAGAGACTTGGTTCTAGACTATTCCAAGCATTCTGAGGAGTCCACACCTCCGGGCGCTTAAACAAACACTCTGGAAATAAACTGACCGTACGGACGCCACCGGCATCGAACAGCCGCCATTTTTGCAATATCTCCAGCCAAGCACGGGAAAGAGCACGATTACCTAAATCGTTCAGCTGTAACACCCTTTCGGTGCCCAGCTGCCATGCAACCCGAAGGAAGCACGAGGGCTGGGATACTCCCAGGTTGCCCAAACCTAGACAGGGGAACTCGAGAGGCAGAAGTTGGGTTCGAACATCTACCATATTTTTCTCACCTTTCTGCTACTGTTGAATATGATCAGCTATGGTGCGTGAAGCGTCAGTTAATACGCTTCGATACAAAACGATTGGACCAAAGCAATGCACCAGTGGGTTATGACCTTAAATTCCAGCAATTTTTTATTTGAAACGACAATGGAGACCTGCTTCTCGGACACCTCTGTCGATTTTGGAACCTTGTGCATTTATTTTAAGCAACATTATGAGGAGTGCGTTACGTTTAGACAACAACGTCTTGCGATATCTCGAATATCGTACCCACTGAAACATGAGGTGACCTGGCGCAGCACATTCAGTTGAAGCGAACCATCATAAACGAGAGATTTAGCTTGATTCATTTGGGTCTCCTGTCAAAACGTGCACGCTTTTTGGTTCTTTTGCCAAAAAAAAACGCTAGCTTTGAAGGTTCCGACCTAGAACTGAGCTGAGGTACTGTTAGTGCTCTAGCTGTGTAACGTAATGAAGTTGGTTATCAGAAGGTAACAAGCACTAACAAACCAGAATGATGATGAATACAGTAGTTAGGTGCACTTGATAAAAATGGATACAATGCGAAAAGTGGAATAAGCCGACGGGTGACTTATCGTTTGAGAACAGCTGTTGAGAGTTCCTGAGTCAAGTACCGGACGCAGTATAGCTACTACACGTAGTTGTCCGTGGAGGCTTGTGGAGCTCGGTTGACTTCCTGTCCCATGCGTGTGTGTGTTGGGCAGAGTTGTATGCAGTGTGAAGAGAGGGGTATCCATTCGTGTTTGATAATTGCGCGAACATGAATACAACTTGACCTTATGTGGTTGAAGTTCGTAAACCTGGCGTGTGACGCAGGTGGTGGCCGTGTAAACAAAAATGGATGAAAAGTTGTAGTCTACATGCTGTCGGCTAAGGCTACAAGTGGGACCGGAATTGTCACGTGGTTTGATTGTTTGTGACGCGTGATCTCGTGAGTGACCGCCACAAATACTCTCTCCCCCTAGCGATGGGGAAAAGTAGATGCTGGTGCAATGATAGGTGATGTTGACCTGCGACGAAACGATTCTGGCCAATGGACGTGTCTGCCAGAGCGGGTGGTGCGAGACAGGTGGAGACGTAGGAGGATGTGATGAATTTGTATTACTGATCGGAGTGCTCACAGTCGGTGTAGGAGTACTGGATTCCATAAGATCAATGTATGCCGGTTTAAGACGGTCAATTGATACGGTGACAGGTTTGTCGAGTATTTGAACAGTGAAGTGTTTTTCGGAACGGGAAAGAACAGAAAATGGACCATCGTATGGAGGTTGTAAAGGCGGTTTAACGCAGTCGAAACATGTAATAAACACATGGGAACAAGCTGCAAGGTCTGGAGCGATGTAAGCTCGTTTGTTCGTTGTCGGTGGTGAATACTAGCGTAGTTGAGACATGTGAGTCTTTAAATGGGCTACGTAAGTGCCAGGGTCGGTAGAAGCTACAAAGAGTCGTGGCAAAAACTAATTCTCCTGGTGAACAGCGCATGGAAGCACGAAGCGTTGTGCGCAAATGTAGGAGAATTAAGGGTAAGGCCAGTTAGTGGAGCTGCTTTGTGCTCGCAAAGCGGTCTTCAAATGTCGATGAAATTGTTCCATTAGACCATTTGCTTGAGGATCGTATGCCGCGTTACGAATGCGTGTGCATCTTAGCAGTTCGGTGAGGCGTTGAAATAGATGGGATTCGAATAGGGAGTTAGTGCGATTGAAGGTGATGGGATATCTTGTGTTAAAGGATCTGACATGGTACAAGTGTCACGTCGGGCTCAGCAATTGTTAGTGCTCTAGTTGTAACGTAATTAAGTTGCTTATCAGAAGGTCATTTGCGTTACCAGATATTCTGCTGGTTTGATTCAATTTTCCAATTGACTGCAACTTGCTCCGCGTACCGACCTCATTTGTTCATTCCATTTTCCTTCCCATAGGACTATCGTTGGTGGTGGAAAGCCTTTCACTGTGGGGCTGGAACATCCTTCTACCTATTTCTCTACTCTCTGCACTATTTCATATCACGTCTGGAGTTTCGAGACGCCATTTCCGGGTTTCTTTACTTCGGCTATATTTCAATCATTGTGTGGCTCAGCTTCTTGTTAACAGGTGAGTGAGTGCTTTTCGACTACAGACGCTTTTGGGATATTGCGTTCAGCTGTAGCACCCTTTCGGTGCCTAACTGCCATGCCACCAGAAGGAAGCACGAGGGCTGGGGTACTGCTAGGTTGCCCAATCCTAGACAGGGGAAGTTGAGAGGAAGAGGTCGGGTTCGAACCACGGACCTTCCGGTCACTAAATTCGCGCTGTAACCACTTGAGCCATCTCGCCCCCAAGTACACATAGTTCGGCGAAAACACGCCCCTCCAACGAATGTGTATTGTTTGGCGTGTGTGCTTGACATATTTCGGTCGGACACTTGGGAATACGCTTTGAAATCGCATAGAAACACCTATCTTTCGTAGCATACCTGCGAATCTCCAAACTCTTCGTCTGCACCAAGGCCTAAACTGACTCGTCACTACTACTATTCACCTCACCCAACCTCTTCTCCACCATCACTGTCCACGCTAAGCTGGATTTCTGGTCATTGGAGGTAGACGATGAAGGTGCATATGCGTTTTCTGTCCTGGAAGCAATATCCACGACGTCGTCGAGAGCACGATAATCGAATGTGAGTGACCAGAGCTCTTACCGAGTACAGCCGTTAATTTCGAAAAACAGAAAGAATCACGATAAGCTGCTCTCTCGAGCCTGTGTACTCTGCCTTATCCCATCGTGATGTATTTGTGAGTTAGCGGGTGCTCCTCCCATAGAATTTACAAGAAAAAGGTCTAGTTAAGTGGGTAGTGCTTGGTGCAATTGCGCGAGTTCAGAGGTTCGGCTTAAACATACGATGGGATGAGGACGTGAAAAAACTTCACTTTTAAAACCATCGGTGTCTTCAGAGCCTTGCCCGAGTCCGGTCGGGGATCAGTAATGCTGAAGTAGGTCGAATGGTTTGTGGAGGAAATGACTGGCCCACGGGAGGTGAGCTGACCACACTCTGGCTCCGTATGACAGTCGACGAGCTTCCTCCAAGAGCCCCCCTCTCACAACCATGCGAATAGTGGAAACGAACCAGGGGAGACCAAGCAATGACAGTAACGAAGTTTGGAAGGCATTCCCAGAGCCGGCAAAGTCGGCTGCGCTGGTCATTGCCCTCTCTCTGAATAGCGATTCCGAGACGGGATTCATCAGTGGGTAGAGACATTGACAGATATGGAGTGCAGGTATCCAAGCTATTGCTTTCAATGCATAGCTTCCCCTCCAATGAAAAGTCCACTGACACTCATGTAAGCACGTATCAATTATATCAGCCACCACCTACAATGTGTGGCTATCTATCCACCTCCCTAAACCAAAGGCGAACTAAACCACGGTGCAAAATGTACGTCGTTTTTAAAGCTGATGGCAATAATGGCGATGATACGCTTTGTTGTATGAACTATCAATACTACTTCTCTGACATGAGCTGGTCGCCCGTCGCCCTCTATCACTCGATATCGATCAAAATCGCCGTGCGAACATGAGGATCATAGTTCTTCATGCATTAGTGAGGCTGAATTTTCTGACCCTCGGCCTTCCCCCCCCCCACAGGGTGGCTCAAATCTACAACAGCTTCAGTCCCACTACTCATCGATCGGGATTACTTTGTCAAAAATCAGGGGACGGGAACACTGCACGCACACACACCACACGACATTTAATGCCTGCTTGGGCCAAGACGTTCAACCCTCCCTTCCTGTGCGTATTCTCATCGCTGACTGATAAGCTTGAAAACACAGAGAGGAGTGGTCACAGCCTTCGTACACATTACAACAAGTCATGGATTGTGGATGCAATGGTGGTTGGTCTAATTCTTCTAAAGAGCGCGTGGACGCATAAAATAGAGCAAATCTAACCGCTCCACTCCACCCTTGAGTATCTCGACGCCACAAGTGCAAGAGGTTGGCAAATACTGTCCTGATATCACTCAATTGTCCTTCAGTTTGTCAAAACGGCGTTCCTGTGGATGGATTCAGATCTCATTCTTTTCAGAGATCGTTTCAATAACACGCATCCTCGAACCAGCTGATCGGATTAGCCGGAATGGGCAAGGAATGTGCTGCTTCCGGTAACGCCGTTTTCTTTTCTAGAAAGGCGTGAACGAATGGAAAGAGACTCTTAGACGACTGTGTCTGAGTAACTGTCTCTAGACGCCATATTACAGCTGCACTGACCGTACTCAAGAATCACCAAATGCACAAAATACCATCGCAAACGAATCCCGCTTAGCCGGACTGGCACGCTAGATGACAACTCAGGTCTATGCTTACATCTTCACCGTAAAGACAACAAGCATGGAAACCGCTGTCAACCGCTCCGGCTGTTTTCATCCAGTGTGCGACTCCGACTGCAGTCGCTCAGTGCATGACAACAAGTCGGAAGTTCCTGGCCGTTAGATTGAGTTTGACTAACCGGGGCATTGCGATTGGCCAGCATGTCATATGAACGAATTGAAAGTCTAACACACCCAATACCGTAGGTTACGTCTCATGATAGAAAACTCCAAAGGCTGGGATGCAAGTTACACAGCGGGAAGCATTGAACCGTTTTTGGGAACAGGGATAACAGTCTTATTAATTCACTGCTGAGAAACGGACTTGCCATTTTGTATTGAACAAGCACCCCGCGCTTTTTATCAGCAAATGCAAAAAGGATCTCAAAAAGTGACTGGCTGGCTCATGGGGTGGTGTTAGCGCAGTAGACTACTGAGTCAGTCGGCTGGTCTCCCCGATCGAAACTTCTCTCCGGAAGGGAGACCTTTTATTTGTCCGCACTGGTAGTCGTTATTGGTTGAGGATGGACTTCTGTACACTTCTGCATTTCTCTCTGCCAGTCAGAGTGATAGGCGTATAAGTTACCTAACTTGAGCTACACCCATTCCTCCGTGATGTCACCTTCACCGGGAGAGCCGGTGTGTGTGTATGTGTAGTCCCTCGCGGATGCAGGGATATGTTTCACCGAACTGCGCCAAATTGCAGAAGTTCAAAGGGATTTCAGTTTCTCGGATGACCTCAATCTTCGACTGTTTACCAAGTTTTTTAGGTACAAGTTTGCCATATTTTCTACTGAATTATTGAATTTGACCCCCGAGTTGGGTCATCAACTTTTATTTATACTTATTTTCCTATCATCGTACCAGTCCGAATCTACATTCGCCTTCCTTCCAAATCGTGCTGATAACGCGAATCTCGTGAGTTCAATCCCATCCTGGCCACCCCGTTTTGAGCGGGATGGCTCAAATGGTTGGAGAGCGAATTTACCGACCAGAAGTTCCGTAGTTCGAACCAGACCTCTGCCTATCGACCTCCCCTGTCTAGGCTTGAGCAACCTGGCAGTATCCCAGCCCTCATGCTTCCTTCGGGTGGCATGGCAGTTAGGCACCGAAAGGGTGCTACAGCTGAACGGTTATTTTTTTCTACCAGGTTGATCAATGAGTAATGGCCTGACAGTCTCCTGATCCTGCAGGTTAGGGTTGCTTTTTAAAAGTGTGGGCTGGTCTGACGGTCTTACGCCAACCAGAGGCTCTCTTTGAGTACCCTGATCGTTCTCCTGTCTAGCTCTGCACGCCCTGGTCGTATCCCAGTCCACGTACAACCATGAAGTGCACATTTATTTGTACGGCAGTGAAGCACGAGTGTTCTCATCCGGCTTCACTGCTGGTGTTGACCAACCGTTTTCAGCTGGTTCGCTCTAGGTGGTTCAAACAAACAAACAACTACCTATACACGACAAGCTCCTCACTTTGTCCAACTTTGTCCATTTCTTTTTCAGGGAGCATTGGATTTTTTGCGTGTTTGTGGTTCATACGAAGAATCTACGCTGTCGTCAAAGTCGACTGATTGTTCTTTTTTTTTTTTTAATTCCAATCTATTTCACTGCGTTTTGCGTGCGTGCGTGCGTGTGTGTGTCTGTGTTTTTGTGTGGCTCCCGTTGATGCATCATTTGGGCGTTTGCGTTTTGAATGCTACACTGTTTTCCTGTCTCTTTGATCACCGATATCTTCTTCCATTTGGCGCTAACACGTTTCATGTTTGTATTCCCGTTGGTTTCTCTTGCTATGCTCGGACACACTATTGAGTAATAACTGTGATATCGTCACGACCCCATCAGCCAGCAGTTCACATTATCGCGTTTCTGTCATTACATTACTTTCACTTATAGATTGTTCCACATTGATACACGTTTTTCAGACGTCTGGTCTGCACGAGTTCCCATCGGTAAGATGTCGGAATCGAAAACGGGGCGAATCTAAGGGTATGCGTTTTCAACCGAATCAGGACTATGGTTTCCGCTTGGTGATTGTTTCCTCAATTGATATACGACCCGTTAGCATCTCTGTGGTCTGCACAGCCGTATGATTTATTTGTTTTTAATGGGGCTTTGATGCTGTGCGTGAAGCTACGCTATGCGGAAAGGTCCCGGAACACTGTACAGCAGGTGTTTCGGCCTAATTGGGACCTATAACCGGTGCACGTTTTCCGTTCGTCTATGGATGGCTAATTAGCAATGGGATTAACCTGAACGAAAGCGGGATCTGTGTATTTAGTTTTGATAAGGTTTATTGTGTAGGATGATGATTGGCTTTCAACGACTACGGAAAGCTGCATTTCTCTCCCAACCACTTTACACGCGTGTCCTGATCCTCTACGAGCTAGACCTCTTCAAACACCCTGAGTAGCTAGTGGCCCACGCGCAAGGCATCTGTCTAACCACAAAAAAAATCGAAAATAATCGTCCAGCTGTAACACCCTTTTGGTATCTAGCCGCCATGGCACCCACAGCAAACCAAAACCTAGGCGGGAGTAGTCGGGATGCTGGGGTACGATTCGAACCACGGACCTTCCGGTCAGTAAGTTCGCGCATGAAACACTGAACTCTCTCTCTCTCTCTGACAGGCCACTAGTGGAATATGAGCTATACTACACAACGGTGCAAAATGGACTTGCTTGCACAGTTCAGTTTGGCTGAGTTTCTCCGCTCACTAATTCTCTCATTTGAAGTCCCCTTATTCACTGGAGACAGCCCTGTCACACCGGTTAGTTATGATAAGTCGTAACTTTAAGCGACAGACGAAATCTCTAGGACTTGGTCACGCCGTGACGCAACATTTCGACCGAGTTATTGTCGAAACGATGATCATGTGCGGTATTTTGGGTTTAGGGTAAAGCATTCCTACGAGGGTGGGTTTTGAAGTGGGCAGATCTCCTGTGAGATTCCTCGCAGTTATCTGTCTCAGAGCTGGAGATATCTCAGCGATTAAGGCGCCAACTACTGACCGAAATACCAGTGGTTCGACTCTGACCCCAGCATGGCAACTGTTCGTGTCTAGGCTTGACCAACCTGGCAGCATCTCAGTCTTGGTGCCAGCTCTTCTGATGACATGACTGCTACACGCCGAAGGGTATTACAGCTGAACGCTTATGATTTCTATTTGCTATCGAAAGGAACTTTCATTCACACGAGTCGGTCAACCAAGTAAATTGTGTCAACATATTTTTAATCGATGGAACATATTTGAAGCGTTTGTGTAGGCCGAACACAGAGTGGAGGCTACAAAGCATTTCTGTACGGATAAATCCGGTTGAGTGTGCGAAAAGCAGCAGTTGTTTGAGCGGAGAATTTTGTTCTGTGTATCTTCAGTCCACCCATAAAATAACATATCAAGATAAACCAATCACAACAACGCAAATTGTTTATGAAAAGACGCTCGAATTCAATCCAGGTGACACATTATGGCTTTGAATATTTGGTGCAGTCTATCTGACGGCTGCTACGATCACACAGTTTCCCGAATTCAACTGACCAGCTGAATTTTGTTCGTATGTTTCATCGGAATGCGGGTGTGAAAACTACTGTGGATGTGGATACCGTCCAAGGACGAAATAGCTACGGAATCGCTAGGTTAGAAACTAAGCAGTGCTAAACGCCGATCCTGTGCGGTTGAACTGCGTCTGGCCTTCACCAATCATCCAGTGTCAAATGATGAAAGACCAGCTTCCTTGTCTAGCTACATCCATGTCTTCATGCCGGTCTACTGACTACTGTGCCGCACGCTAAATCAGCAGAACAGTGAGAACGTCCTCTGAGCAGGTGTCAACGCATTCCATCTTGGCTAGCTAAACGGACTCCATGAACTATCAACAGCCCGGTCTTGGCATGTCACGAAGACCCGGGATACCGGGTGGATAACGACATTGTATTCACTGTCACACGCCGTATCAACGCCAGATCACCACACAGTTACGCAGAATGTTTCGCTCAGCAAAGGCGTTTGCAATCCACTGAAACGGGCTGTATTCATATGTGCGGAAACGTTTTCTACATTCCCGACCGCTAGATTGGCCTGCACAAATAGATGCTCTGCATGCGCTGGTGCACAATCACTGGTCTAACCTACCGGCGATTCATGTGAACACACTTCAGTTGACCCGTGTGAATCCTGCTCCCGCTAGATAGATGAGCTAAGCCAGACTCAAGGTCACTTGGATTTGATTGGACCATTTTGTCGTGTGTCATGTTGTGATTGGTCCATCTTGATCTTTACGTTTGTAAAGACCGACTGATTGCTTATCAAAAAATATTCTCCGCTCAAGTGGCTGTCCTTAATCCAGCCGTTAGGATTTTCTTGTTGGTAAAGTTGACGATAGCCTATTTGTGAAATGATGCCGGTACCATAGGATACGTCTCCGATTGATTGGGGCTAACCACTTACAGTTGGGCCGTATCCTATTACTTTTGATACGATGTGTAGTCCAATGGCGATTCGGGCTACGAATCCACCAACCCATATTGGCTATGGATGGAAATCTCAACTGGGCTACCTAAGAAACGATTCAGTATTGAGAACTTTGGGGCCGCACCTTTGCAGAGCGAGCGCACTGTGGAACGGCAGGCGGGTAAAGCCGAAGATGCATCATGACTGTTAGTTGGATATGATAGGTAGTTGCAGTAAGTAGATGATACATCATGTGCGCTCCAAGGTCACACAGGGGCCGAGGATGGACTCACAGGGATAAGTGGATGTGATTGGACAACCGTGGGCGACAATGGGTCGTGGATTCTAAGATCGGTGCCAAACGCCCTATAGTTGTATGTGCTTTAAATCGGAGGGCGATCGTGACCAGCCGAGCGCACTGTCACAGTAAATTTCCACATGACATTACGCAGTGCTTCATTGAGGTCAGTTGGCGTGGCCTTGTACTAACCGCGGATGCGCTGTACTCTGATGCGAACCGATGTGTGTAAAACCTGATGGATAAGTCGAGCTCTGTGTGACGCCAGAGCGCTCGGCAGTCCTTGAATCTCACCCAAGCTCTCCGCCCAGTCAGTTTCCCGAAACTTGCGTGTTCCAAACGGAGGCTTCGAGTACTGACCAACCTAGTCTATTGACTGGTGCTTGACTAATATGCTTATACGGCTTACAACTTATTGCGTGCTGTACCGTTTGCAAGCACCACATAACAGTTCTAAACTGTTACAGTTTAATCTAATATCACATTTCTTGACGTTCCTTCTCGCAATAAAGGGCCCGAGAGTCCTTATTTAACGTGTTAGAAGATGCTCGCCTAAGATGGTGAGCATATGCCATGATTCTGCCTTTATCATCCACAGCATAACACCAGTCCTTCGCTGCCGTACAACCATGATTTAGTCAGATGGACAACTTATCGCTTGATCAACTCCTGTCGAAAATTCTTTTGCCCAGTGTTCTCTAAGCTTTCTTGCCAGCTCCCGTCGTTGCGGGTTCCGCAGTTGGACTTCTTCCCTTGGCGTGAGTAGAGTAGCCTTGGTTACACATCTGAAGTGTTTGTAGTCTGTCCCGCGTACCAGGCTACCACTGTACTTAGGATATCGTGGATGAAGCCATGGAGGCACCCAAGGAAACACTGAAGTTTACTGATTGCAACTACTGGGAAATATGATGCAGTCTTGAGTAGGTTGATTCGCCACTACTGAAATCACGCCATAGACGGACGTGAAACCTGATCAAAATTTCACGAATTGTAGAACACTTAGCACTCACCCACCGAGCAGTGGTGAACAGTCTTTGGCCGTCTGTTGTTCCATCCTTCCAACTATGCCTGAGGTAGACAGTGTTGCAGCAAAACCCGGTGAAGAAGCCTACTTCTTGCAGATTTCGGCCAAGCGAGAAGCATATCTATGCAAAAGTGGCCACCGAGGTCTGAGGAGAAGTCAACTCAAGTTCTGGTAAGATGAGGAAATTGGCCTGGTTCTTAAGGCCCATAGGAAGCACGGTACTAAAAATAGCAATCGAATGTAAGATTTAGTAGATGAGGAAATTGGCCTGGTTCTTAGGGCCCATAGGAAGCACGGTGCTAAAAATAGCAATCGAATGTAAGATTTAGTGGTCGGGAGTTATGTAAACAAACGGCAGGTGTAGGTTCTCCAGTGAAGATTTTGTTTTGCCCTGAAATCTGTGGGCGAGATGGTTCAGTGGTTAGAGCGGGGATTCACTGACCGGAAGGTCTGTGGTTCGAACCCGACCTCCGCCTCTCGACTGGCAGTATCCGAGCCCTCGTGCTTCCTTCGGGTGGCATGGCAGTTAGGCACCGAAAGGGTGCTACAGCTGAACGATACGGTGGAATCTGAACCAGGATGAATCACTACAAAATGGTGTTGCGTTAATTCACAAGCACGGGACTGTTGATCCGCACGGCACTGGCTTCGAACAGACCAATTCCTGAACGCGTCGTAGTCCCATGCGGGCTTGATCGTCATAGCAGCTTATGCCACATTGTTGATCATCTTAAAAGCCAGTTTAACCGAATGTTTTAGTAAAGTTACTCCGGTGGTCAACTTGGAAGTAACGTTGCTGACAAAGTTTATTTATATCTAGAGCATGAGCCAACTTAGACAATCTGTACTACCTCGTCAGGCGGTATTAAAGCGGTGACCTTTAAAACAGTGAGTGGGCGACGAAAGTTACCTTCATCAAGAGAAACGCCTTGCATCAGAGACCTAAGAGAGCTGCCACCTTTTGCATCTCTCTTCAGTGTTATTATAAGTGAATCAGTATGCTTTCGTAGGGTAGATGAACGTTCCGCCGACAAGGGTTACCTCGCGGCGGCTAGAACCACCTGAACTGTTCCCCTTGGATAGTCTTTGTTTGTAGGGGGACATTATATCCATACTCTGCTGTAGAAGAAAATTTTCAGGGAATCTAGTGACTAGTTTGGCCAGGAAATCGAGCATATCACTATTATTAGGCGTCTTTTGGAATCTGAACAGAAACTTGACCCAGTAGGAAGGATATGGAAAGAAGGTGACATTTCGAAACACTTATCTGGACAGTTCGCAAATGATATCGTGCGCAGTGCAAATTGCATGGAAAAAGAATGGTTTCGAACGGGTTTATTTAACTCCGGAATGGCGTAGCAATTGTCTTGCATATGGATTTTCGTACAACCGAATGGAATCTACAGCTTGTCGGCTTTTAGCTATTCAGCAACTTTGGTGAGGTTATTTTGAGTGCTTTTTACCTCAACAGTGGCTGGTATACCACGCATGGTATCTGCCGCCTACCTGGAACAGCACTTTAGCTCCAACTTCGCAGCTCAGAAGCTCGGCCTCAAACGATCCTGTACCTTTCTAGATGTGACAACGGTGAGCCCTTTTCTCAAAACCAGGCGGAGGTTGAAAACGAGCTGGCGGGGGTCAAACAATGACAACGAAGTGTTATTCGCAGCAGACTTAGCTGCGCTGGTCCCTGCCGTCTCTCTGAATGAGGATACCGAGACGGGACACGTCAGCACGGTTAGACAAACTGACAGACATGGCCCAGTCGCGCCCTCAGTGGTGCTCAGGCATCCAAGCTGTTGCCTTCAATACATAGCTTCTCCTCCCTGTCTCCACAATGAAATGTAAGCCAACACTCTGGTATCAGCTACCGTCTGCAACGCGTAGGTACCCAGCTACACTAACTGCACAACATGTACGCGGTCTGTAAAACTGAAAAAAATGATGGTATTGATAAGATGTGAGGACAGGAAACCCTTTTTCCGTGGATCAGACCAGAGCAATTCGTAAAGTCGTGGGACTGTGGTGCTGGCAGGCTCGAGACACTGGAATGTTACTTCAGGAATCGGACCATCATTCCTCAGGCACTTCAGACAACTTGTCAGCTCTTCCTGATTCTCCTACGCCTGGTCTCTCGCAGACTAAATTTTTAAGTGTCACTCAAGATCAGCATCGTCTGAGCACCTGTCTCACCTGCACATCACTAGACTCAATAGCTTAATCGACTGCGTCACACACAACTGACAGCGGTCACGAGATCAAGCCAAACGAAACGTTTCTACCCAGTACCTATCGTATCGATAGGATCGATGGTATTACTTGAGTATAATCAAAGTGGTCGCAATACGATTGATTGCGAAATCCGGTACTATGTTGTTCAAAACGATTCGTACAAGCGCTGAGTCCGTCTTGGACATGTGACACGAACCGGTCGACCTGATCGTTCAGCTGACTTTCACAGCATCCAGTTCGACATTAAATATGTATGTACTAATATGACGGAAAATACTAATGTTCGCCACAATGTATTCATGCTGAAACCATAAGAATGTTCAAGCAAATGCACCTAAATTTGGGGAGGGGCTAAACGTCCTCGGTTAACTTAAACGATCTCCCCATATCTGATGGAAATTATGGCTGTATGGACAGGCTTAGGTGGGTTTTTTTCTAGTTGCCAGCTTTTAACAGTCGGCTTTGCTTGTAGATACTCGACTTAGTGACTAGTGTGGACAATGGCTCGAGATACCTCACTGGTTAAGGCGCCATCTCACGAACCGGAAAGTCCGTGGTTCGAACTCAACCTCAGCATCTCGAATGCTCCTGTCTGGGCTTGGGCAACCTGGTAGTATCCAAGCCATCTTGCTTCCTTCCGTTAGTATGGCAGCCAGGCACTGAAAGGGCTCCACAGCTGAACGATTTTTTTTCATTATATCCATACTCTGCTGTAGAAGAAAATTTTCAGGGAATCTAGTGACTAGTTTGGCCAGGAAATCGAGCATATCACTATTATTAGGCGTCTTTTGGAATCTGAACAGAAACTTGACCCAGTAGGAAGGATATGGAAAGAAGGTGACATTTCGAAACACTTATCTGGACAGTTCGCAAATGATATCGTGCGCAGTGCAAATTGCATGGAAAAAGAATGGTTTCGAACGGGTTTATTTAACTCCGGAATGGCGTAGCAATTGTCTTGCATATGGATTTTCGTACAACCGAATGGAATCTACAGCTTGTCGGCTTTTAGCTATTCAGCAACTTTGGTGAGGTTATTTTGAGTGCTTTTTACCTCAACAGTGGCTGGTATACCACGCATGGTATCTGCCGCCTACCTGGAACAGCACTTTAGCTCCAACTTCGCAGCTCAGAAGCTCGGCCTCAAACGATCCTGTACCTTTCTAGATGTGACAACGGTGAGCCCTTTTCTCAAAACCAGGCGGAGGTTGAAAACGAGCTGGCGGGGGTCAAACAATGACAACGAAGTGTTATTCGCAGCAGACTTAGCTGCGCTGGTCCCTGCCGTCTCTCTGAATGAGGATACCGAGACGGGACACGTCAGCACGGTTAGACAAACTGACAGACATGGCCCAGTCGCGCCCTCAGTGGTGCTCAGGCATCCAAGCTGTTGCCTTCAATACATAGCTTCTCCTCCCTGTCTCCACAATGAAATGTAAGCCAACACTCTGGTATCAGCTACCGTCTGCAACGCGTAGGTACCCAGCTACACTAACTGCACAACATGTACGCGGTCTGTAAAACTGAAAAAAATGATGGTATTGATAAGATGTGAGGACAGGAAACCCTTTTTCCGTGGATCAGACCAGAGCAATTCGTAAAGTCGTGGGACTGTGGTGCTGGCAGGCTCGAGACACTGGAATGTTACTTCAGGAATCGGACCATCATTCCTCAGGCACTTCAGACAACTTGTCAGCTCTTCCTGATTCTCCTACGCCTGGTCTCTCGCAGACTAAATTTTTAAGTGTCACTCAAGATCAGCATCGTCTGAGCACCTGTCTCACCTGCACATCACTAGACTCAATAGCTTAATCGACTGCGTCACACACAACTGACAGCGGTCACGAGATCAAGCCAAACGAAACGTTTCTACCCAGTACCTATCGTATCGATAGGATCGATGGTATTACTTGAGTATAATCAAAGTGGTCGCAATACGATTGATTGCGAAATCCGGTACTATGTTGTTCAAAACGATTCGTACAAGCGCTGAGTCCGTCTTGGACATGTGACACGAACCGGTCGACCTGATCGTTCAGCTGACTTTCACAGCATCCAGTTCGACATTAAATATGTATGTACTAATATGACGGAAAATACTAATGTTCGCCACAATGTATTCATGCTGAAACCATAAGAATGTTCAAGCAAATGCACCTAAATTTGGGGAGGGGCTAAACGTCCTCGGTTAACTTAAACGATCTCCCCATATCTGATGGAAATTATGGCTGTATGGACAGGCTTAGGTGGGTTTTTTTCTAGTTGCCAGCTTTTAACAGTCGGCTTTGCTTGTAGATACTCGACTTAGTGACTAGTGTGGACAATGGCTCGAGATACCTCACTGGTTAAGGCGCCATCTCACGAACCGGAAAGTCCGTGGTTCGAACTCAACCTCAGCATCTCGAATGCTCCTGTCTGGGCTTGGGCAACCTGGTAGTATCCAAGCCATCTTGCTTCCTTCCGTTAGTATGGCAGCCAGGCACTGAAAGGGCTCCACAGCTGAACGATTTTTTTTTACTCGAGACAAGCTCATCTGCCCAGGGGAGCAAAGATCACACTAGATGTCCAAAATTTAGGGGCATCAGCGAGGTGAGACACCACCAGTAAGGTGCAAACCCGAGTTCGCTGGGAAGAGGACATGAATGAACTACTGATGAGTGCGTACTGTATTATGGTATCTGAAAAGTACTCATCAATGCAGAATGCTAATGAATGAGGAATCGTCGAAGCGGTTGATGTGAAACACTCAAATGCGGGGACCCCATGGACGGAGGTCTCAGGTCAGCCAAGTTGATTAAATCTATAAATCACAGCTAAAAACCGACCGGTCTAGCTTCCTATTAGTAGGAGTCTTTGGAACAACGAGCTTTTAATAGGCCCAGTTTGGTTCAGTTTGTGCTATCCATCCTGTAAGTTAATGGTCATTCATTTTGTTCTTCTAACTTTCGGTTTTTTATACCAAACAAGCGAACGCTGTCCGTACCATCACAAATCACCTTTCCAGTTTCATTTAAACACAATCTCCTGAAGGCTGCTTTCCAGAAACAGTTTCACACCAGTTTAGTTTGAAGGCACACATTAGCTCTTCACTCGGTATCACCAAACCATTGACTGGCTCCTCAAGTGAGGACTTCTCAGACTGAGGTCTCACTCGTCGTTTGAATTATACCGCCGGGAGGCTAATTTGTCTCAGCGAAGCATGCTGCAGCTGCGCTGAGAATGGACTGTGCTCACGCATTCTGTCTGGCAAACGCCCCGTCCTTCGACCAGCAAGCGACGCCCAACAGGGGCATGCGAAGAAGTATATGCGAAAGCTGGTAACAGATTGTGGCAGTATCTTTCAATAACAAACTGATCACGGTGGTCGAAATGAAAATCAAATGCAGATTTGCTGTGTTACTTATGAAATCGATAGTGTTTTTTTAAATCGAAGGTTAGGATGAACCGTGTTAAAAGATTAGAAGACGACAGTGTCTTCTGATAGGAGGACTAAATATGAACATAGTGGTTGGAGAAGGGTGAGACCTAGTCAGTTAGAAAACGCGTTGGTCAGATCTCATGCTTACTCATGATGAAGTTTGTAGAGCGTGAACCAGGGGTCTCATCACGACACCATCTTTCTGTGAGTATATTTACTGATGGTTGATCAGATGGCAGTTGATCTGTTCGGCGAGCCTGGCTATTGCCTTGCAAATTTTTCGTCCCCAGTCGAGGAGACATCGTCAGTGGGCAGTTGAGTGGGTGCTTCCTGTCATTTGATTGACTAACTGGTTTATACCTTTTTGTTGTATTATTATTGGACCGATCGTGATTTCGGCTGCGTTGTGGTATGCCTATTATGCCATTGGTTTGTTGGATGGCTGTTTTGGGGTGCTTCAGGCCCGTTTGTAATTGGTCCGCTCCCGGTTTGTGTTGCGTTGTGGTCTTGCTTCCTTAAATCTGGTTGGTTGTGACGGTGGCTTCTCTTTTCGGTATTTTTTTTACTTCAGCCTGATTGTTGGTATGGTTGGTTGTGGGGAGGTCAGACTCTCCTCAATAAACTACATAAACGCAGCTAGGCACGGAGGAAGCACCCAATCAACTGCGCACTGACGATGTCTCCTTTGACTGGGGACGAAGCGTTTTCAAGCCGATTGTCAAGCTCGGTGAACAGCCCAACGTCCATCTGATCAACCAGCAATAAATGTAAGGGTCGCTTAACATCACCGATCGGCAGTTCACAACCAGTTTGCGAGACAATAGGTGAAATCAACATTTAGCTTATTGTATCATTTTGCGGTGTTTTTTACGGGTGAGAAAACTACACAGGATACCCATGGGAAATTCCCAAAGAATATAGTTGATTGACGCTTGCATGCGCAAAACCCCAAAAACATTGCAAATTGGATGAATTTGTGCAGCTAACTTCGACACAGCACCATTTTATGTGAAGCTCGCCCCCGGCCATTATAACAGCGAAAGAGAATTTGGTTCATTGTTCAGTATTGATGATAGTACTGACATCATCCGTTTTTTTATCAAAGGGTCACTTTTGACCCCGTTACTCATCATTTGTCCGTAAAGGCTTGACTGTAGATCAGGACACACGTGGCTGGCAGTCCAAACTTCTAAGGACAATCGCAAGAAAAAACATTTCCCCCAAAACCAAAAAAAATACTGGACGAGCCACCGTATTTCAACCATCTTCGACCAATAGACAATCAATAAACAATCAATAGTCCATCTGTAACACTCTTTCGGTGTCTAGCTCCCAAGCCACCCGAAGGAAGCACAAGGGCAGAGATACTGCCAAGTTGCCCAAGCCTAGACAGGAGCTGTCGAGATCCCGGTGTTGAATTCGAACCACGGAACTCCGATCAGTAAGTTTGCGCCTTAACCAGTGAGTCCTACTCAATCAGCCTTACCAAATGCTTCATGAGAGACTAGTATGAGTGACGAACGTCATACAGTGCAAAAACCTTAAAAACAATCTTCAGGTAACCTAAAGTAATCATCCTGAACATAGCCCGACTGGTCCAATGCCTTGGGGACTGTCTGTCCAGAGGGGGCATTTTCAACAGATCACGTGAACAAGTCAAATAATTTTCAATGATAATCTAAAAAGATAAAAGACTGAGGCTAGTTGAATAACACTATGATCGCACTCACGAAACAACCCACACCCTTTTGTGAGGTATGCGAACAAAGCTGGCAAAGTAATTATTAGGAAAACTCTCTTTTAAAATCTTCATTTAACACGCACACACTGCCTCAATGAAGACCAGCAACCCAAGTTCAACTCAAACCTTTTGCGTGATCTCACTGTAAATGTCTTCACCTTCTCAAACATCAGTGTTCATGTGCTTGTTTCCAACAATAAGAGTTGTTATCGTGCGGCATTGGTACACAGCCGCTTAGTTGCACTCAGGAAAACTCCGCTACCATTGATTATTTGAGCCAAATAACTCGATCGACTGTTCAGCAGTATTTTGAATGAAGGTGAAAATAGACAATCAAGCGGACTAATCATAATGATGCAGTTCGGTCCGTACAGGACACAACCTAACGATCACTAAGAAAAAATGGTCCAGCTGTAGCACCCTTTAGGTGCCTAGCTGCTATACCACCCGGAGGAAACGAGGGCTGGGTTACTACCAGACAGCTCAAGCCTAGTCAAGTAACGGTATTTTCCTCAGCTTAGTTCTCGGTCTGAGCCTCCCAAGTTAGCGTTCACGTCAAAACAACCACCAAAGGTGCACAGCGTGCCCAAAACCAAGTCAAGAACATTTGTACAGCGCGTCGTACAAATAGTGTACGCGATGACAACCTTCCGGAAATTGTGACGCGTTCTGGATGCGGCATTGGCAACCGGCACTCGGCCACTACTGGGTCATGATTGGCTGTTGGGTTCGGGGTTTTGACCAATCAGCTCTCGGCTTGATGCCGGACCGGCAAACGTCGGGCCAATCTTGTGCGGGATAGGCTTCTCGACCGTAGCGGCGCCTAACTGCTAGCGGTGGAGCGGGATCCGTGTGGAACTCTGCCTGACACCTAGAGAGGACAGGTCGAGGTCGGGTTCGAACCATGGACGTTCCGGTCAGTAAGTTCGTGCCTTAACCACTGAGTTGTCTCGAGTCCACTCACACTAAGGTCTGGTTCGAGATAGCTTGGTGATTAGGATGTGAACTTACAGACCGGAAGGTCCGCGCTTCGAACCCAATTCTAATGGCTCGATTATTGTTGTCTAGCAATGGGCAATTTAGCACTACCTCAACGTCCTGTAAGTGAAGCCAACCTGTGCTGAAAAGTTGAGAAGCTGTTTCCCCCTCAGTTGGCATTATCAGCATTGCGCATCCTGTCGACCGACAAGTGCAACTCGATGATATGCTTTACCAGAATGGAGCGAAACACCGTTACATTCTGAGGTTGACCCTTTGTGTGTCATTGTTCTCATCATCGACTGACTAACATCAGTTTTTAACACTGATGCTTCAGTGCCATACAACTAAAAGGTATTTAGAAGCCTTGTTTTGAAGAAAAGAGTGAAAGTGAAGGGGGAAAGGACTTGGTGCTAGCCTACCACAATTATTCCGAGGTGCTCGCACCTCCAGACACTCACTGAAGCCACGCACATCAGCGATATCTTGCAGCGTCTCCAACCAGGCACAGTGGGGATCTCGCGGACCCCATCCCGGAAGGCGAGTCGTACCAACAACAACCTCTGGTAAATGTTTGGCGATCACTTTGTGTTGAGGTTCCCGATACGGAGCGTTGAGTGACGCGTAGGTTCGACAATCCTGAATATCACAAGGAAGAATTGGGTTCGAAATTCTACGATACTATTTACACAAGGGTAAGCAAATGTATACAACAAACCTCAATTGTCCACGTTCGTAGCGTCAACAAGTGCACTAGTCTGCCACTGACCTGCACAGTGCATTGTCAACGTCCGCACACCAAATAACGGCGAGCAGAATGTTGGCTCAGTAGTGTGGGTTGCGGTCGTCCCTTCCGACGACAGTCTCGTTATTCTCGTTGGAGGTGCGATCAGGCTCAACAAACGGGACTCGAACGCGCGTGGGTAAGTAGGTCAGCTGTGCAGATTCACACACAGACCCTCATGCTAATACTCAAGTGTCGGGAGGGACGGACTTTGTGGCAAGGTGAGTGGTAAGTATAAAGAGGAAAACGAGTGGAGATTAAAAGTACATAGGCGGAGTAAGCAAATGAGGTCCAGTTAGATTCAATACTCTGTTGCGTCACTCTGAAGTGGACACAGAAGGCACTAATCATTTTGGAAATTGATGGTTCGCCGCGACCAATAAGTGGCCTAGCCACCGCAGCTTTTGGCTCAAGACACATTCTTCGGTTGAAGTCCTCACTGCATAACCGAACACTCGTTTTCTAAATGCCTCGTTGCGGATTCGCCGACAATGGTCTACACAAGTTATGGTTCTTAAACAACGGTTGTCGAAAATCTGAAGCTATCCCAGTTCCGCTGCTCGCATAAATCACATCTCACCATTGTTCCAAGCATCGCTTGTTCCCCACACACTGGTGAGTGGTACTTTCGTTTGGTCACCATCGTCGCGTATATTCAGGCTCTGCACTCCGATTTCCGAAAGATAATACCTCTTAGAATTAGTTTTCAGACAGCCACACAGTACACATTCACCGAGCCATTCAACCTCAGACACAAAGCTGAATAACTGAGATCCCTCTCTCTCTCTCTCTCTGTGTGTGTGTGTGTATTGAGCCGCACTCAGTCTAGCTGGCAAAACATCCGCAATAATGAAATTTTGTGCCCAGAACAACCGAGTATCCCGCAAGTTCTCTAACAGTTAACTCCAGGAATTATCAGCATAATTGGTTTTATAACCTTCAGCAGACTAATCATTCATCTTCTTTGGGCACGCCATGAATTCCATACGGACTGAATCTCTCGGTTATGATGTTTTTAAGCAACTAAATGTGCTGCACCAGGCCGCCCCATGTCTCAGTTTTTACGATATTCGAGATATCGCAATACACTGTAGAGACGTAATGCACTACTCATGAGGTTGTTAAAGACTCTTCGACAGTCCACGACCGGTTTCGCCCTTGTTAGGGCTCATCAAGTAAGCGCAGTACCGAGGTTCCGTCAAGCCTATGGTCCACTTGATATGAAATTTCACTCACACTCATTTTCACACAAATTTGAGACCACGACCACCTTAGTTTAGTTGGCAAACGTCTACACTACCGTGCCACCTTGAGGGGAGGTGTTGTATTTTTTTTCAGTGAGCTTGAGAAATGAGTAGATTGAATAAGTTTGTGATAATACGGACACAAGTACACTGAATAGCGGGATGATTTGACATCGAAGCCAAATTAGTCGCAACTTGATCGCGCTATTTCTCGGGCTATTTTTCGGGCGTCAAACAGCTGACGGTTACCGTCAGTCTGCGACGGGCCTTTGTGTGAAAGTCTAGACGGGTTTAGCTTACCGACGGATTAGTAGTATGTGATCGAGAACTGTTCTCATTCGTTGTGTGTGTCACCGTAATTTCAGACGTTTGTCCAAACTGTTTCCCCTCAAAGAAACTGTTGCTACGATTATTCAAAACCTGTGCCAGGATGATCAGACCACTGCCCCCTTTGGCGGAACGCAGACCAAATGAGTTTGATGTAAAATCCAAATGGATACGGATTTTTCGGCCTCCAGTGAAAGTTTTCTACTTCGCACCTG
The DNA here is from genome assembly GCA_003604175.2 of Clonorchis sinensis. Lineage (NCBI taxonomy): Eukaryota > Metazoa > Platyhelminthes > Trematoda > Opisthorchiida > Opisthorchiidae > Clonorchis > Clonorchis sinensis. Next base: position 24,562,436 of record CM030374.1, read on the forward strand.
AAAAACAACAAAGGACTTGGTGGAAACACACCAAGTTCGGGAGGCTTCATCAAGGATTCTGAGAATTTATCCGATTCCCAGGGTTCCTCGGTCTTTTGATAGGGGTTTCGTTCTGTAAGTGAAGCTAATCGATGCTAAAATCCGAGAAGCCCTGTACAGTTGTTTTTTATCCTTCTGGGGAATCGTCAGCAGTTCGCCACTCACGAAACTGCGGTAGGGAGTTTGGTATCCACGCCCTCTCGGTTGTCAGTTTGACCGTTCGGCCACGAGCGGCTGATCATTGCTGGTTCCAGGAGCTGATCATGAAGACGAAGAAACTGAGGAAATTACTTCCACTAACCATGCATCTACATCGATTGCTTTGCTTAACAGTGGATAGTTTTTTTTTCTTAATGACCAAAAAATTTTGCACGAGACTTATTTCAGTCTTTTTGACAGTGACCGTTCATCGAAATTCATCTCGGACAACCTAGAAAATGGTACCCGAAAGTGCATTTCCTGAAAGTCAGCATTGAAACTGTTCCAGTTGTGCGCTTGTGACTTGGCGATGAGTAGCTGTTACAGAGTGAAAGTGTCACACTGAAGTAGTATGTGCTTGAGCGTAGGTAGATTGCCATCATGTCTGCCGAGAAAGCTTGGTTTTAACCTGATCCACGAAAAACTGTGAGCATCCCAACCATACTCTCTTTCTAGACCTTTTTCGGTACACTATGTGACGTACTGTAACATAGTAACTGTGCCTACCAAGTGTAGTTGCGTATTGCGTTCACCCCCGATAAGCGTCTCGACTGCCACGCTCCATATGGGTACGTGTGCTGCAGCCGCTTGGGACACGCTCACCCGCCATGCTTCGGTCAACCTCAGTCTGGGAAGATGGCCTCGGGCTAGGCCGATAATAACACATCTTGAAAACCTTGGTATTGTTGAATATCTGTTACTGTGACACTACACGAACTGTTTTTAAGACGAATCACCGAACTTTGGCTGACCGCCAATTCTTCAAGAGAGACTGATTGTCCACTAGGATTTAGTCTGAGATTCTCTAGCTTGCATTCTGCAACCAGAGTCGACCGCGGTTCGTCGGAATTGTACAGCCGTTCTCGATGCATCCAGGTACTTGCAAACCACAGCAGATAAGGATAAAATTAGGCACACATTTTGCAAACGTCTCAGAGTGAAACCATCGGTTTTTGGATGCAGTCTGCGGCAAAAAAATATCCGCGTAGTCGTTTATGTATTCGTGGGAGACGGACGAAAAACAGAAATACACCATTTTCCCGTTACACTGGGGTGGTTTTGAATGGCAACCATTTTGCGTTCCTCCTAAGACACATGAAGACATTCCATCAGTCTGAATGTTTATCCTACAACCCGGAATTTCTCGGAACTTAGGGGGTGGCAGGTAGCTGCCATCTCCGTGGCTAGATTCTCTACCAAGAGCATACAGTTCTTTGAATTCCGTTTTGCTCCAATTAGAAGAGTTTGACTTGATGGAGCAGGCACGCACAAAGCGACAGACCATATCTTACTGCCCCACCTCACTATAACCACAGCTTGAGGCACAGTTGGACGCACTGTGTTGAAATGTGAAAATTACATGAATACCCCGAAGGATTGCGCCATGAGAACCAACATTTGTTTTCACTGTCAGTCATGATGAACTTTTCGAGCAGACACAAGGAAGGCTATCCCTATTGTGATATCAGCTGATTCAATATCTTTCCTTGATATATACGAAGGGACTACTGTGGCTATTTGAACACGTACCTTTTGGCGAAATCCGCAAACCAATTTGGTTTCAACAAGAAACTTCATTGAATCCAAGCTGAATATTGTTCAACTAAATGCCTGGCACAAAGACCGCCTCATATTCGTGACGGAACACACTACTTGTAACGTTACTGAATAACTTTCGACACGCCGCAGCCTGTTTTGAAAACCAAAGATTCAGTTGGGTCTTTCGTTAACACCAAATTACTCCACGAATAAGTGTGTTTGACCACTTGAATATAAATTGACGTTCACTTGAAAAACAAAGATGATGGAAACTCGAGGATTTCACCTGCCAGATGAACCCCAGGAGAAGGATGAAATCGACAGAGTTTTCACTAACCAATTGAGTGATGTTTGTCATATATTCAAATAGTTGCGCTTCCAAACAAGGGTCATTTAAACAAACTGAGCAATTTATTGAAACTTCATTCATTCGATCAACCGGATGATCGATAAGTCAAGAATGTTGGTTTTTCAGCACTGCTCTTTGGTTTTACTGCTTTTTGTAGCTCATTGTCTATTAGAACTACTTAGGTAGCCGATTGCTGAATACTGTCAATTTGAATGATGTCACAGTTCTTCGGGCTAGCTAAACACGCATTCTTTCTCGGGTGTGTTTGGTTATCGTCCTAGGTTTCAGTTTGGTCTTGTTTGTTGCGCTTTCCGTCTTATGAAAATCACTTTTGGTGTGTTAATACCACAATCGTTCTTGTAATCAGATCATACACCCAAATGTGGGCTCAGCCAATACGGACGGAACTTGCACAATCATAGTATGATTGCTGAAGTGAAGACTAGATGTGAAGCCTGTCAAAAGGGGAAATGGTTGAAAAAAATGAATTGGTCGAACCACTAGTCGGGAGGTCGCGGGTTCTAGTCTCATACTGCATATTGTTCAAGATTCCCAATAAGGACGAAATAGCTGTACAGAGGTTCTCGGCTTTTCATCACAGAGTATCTCTATTTACCTAAACCACCCACATTCTTTAAGCAGTTCAAAAGGAGAATAATCCGACCAGACGACCAAAACTCCAATCTTAGACGCCGTCACTCAAGGAGCCCACCAACAGTGACCACGTGATGTAGACCCTGAGGATGAAGGATGACCGACGTTGTATCCTGTCTGAGTGAGAGTTGAGCAGAAAATTGATCAGGTGCTCGTGGCCGGACGGTTAGGTATTCAAACTATTAAGCAGTATATCGTGGGTCCGAAGCTCCTTGGCACGAATCCAACATTCTTAGGGACTTTCAATCCAAGCCGATCACGAATAGTACGTTAAAACAGTTCGCATAGAGCACCTTGCTATCTCAATAGCTTTCTTCCATCTAGAAAAGTGAAGCATGCTCATTATCTGTCGGTCGTCAAATGTCAGATCATTCTGACTTGCAGATCATACTAATCGAGGCGGAAGACTTAAACGTAAAACGAAGTTAGAATTTCGTGTTTGACATCCGTCAGCTTAAGATGATTCAGCGTTTAACGCGCGAACTTACTGACCGAAAGTTCCCTGGTTCGAACCCAACCCCGGCCTTTCGACTGTCTAGGCTTGGGCAACGTAGCAGTATCTCAGCTTTCCTACTGCTCTCGGGACAGGGAACAGCTGAGCACCTGAAGGGTATATCACCTGAACGATTAACAGATTATTTTATGGGTAGAATGTAACTTCTACTTCTACAGTTTATCGTAACCTTCGAACGCGGTTGCGCGCACCCTCCCATACTCGATATGGACACTTTCCTTTATCACGTGACTGCTCATTTACCAAAAAAAACTGTTCAGCTGTAACACCCTTTCGGTGCCTAGCTGCCATGCCACCCGAGGGAAGCACGAGGGCTGGGATACTAGGTTGTCCAAGCCTAGAGTCGAGAGGCAGAGGTCGGGTTCGAACCACGGACCTTACGGTCAGTAAATTCGCGCTCTAACTACTTGAGTCACCTCGCCCCCGAAAGCTATGCTTCAGTCTGACCGAAAGTGCGTGTGTACCCATAGTCTTAGCGATATGCATGAGTTCATCGATGTGTTCTTGTGTTCCTTACGTGGCTGTATTTGGAAAACGAATTTATCAACCAAGTAAAATGTCATTCTAAGTATTCAGTTTCTAGATAACGATGACTCACTTTTACATTCAGTAGTTATATCTTCAGGCAACGAGATGGTAGTATGCAAAGATTTTTAAATTTTAATGCAAACTTCATCATTAGGTGAAGCCAACCTATGCTGAAAAACCAAGAAGCCGTTTCATCCTTATTGGGAATCATCAGCAACATGCGTCTCACGAAACTTTAGGGAATCTTGAGTTAATGTCACTGCTGAGCAGCCGCTCATAGCCAGACGGTTAAGTGTACAAAATATATCCCTGGACATCCCGAGTTCGAATCTCCTTGGAGTTTCGTGAGCTGCGCGCGGCTGTTGGTTCCCCCAAACAGTTGTACAGTGATTCTCAACTTTTTAGACAGCTTCTTGGGAACCAATTTGGGTTTAACTCTTCCAGGCGCCCCGCGTTGGTCGTTTTGCTTGACTGGAAAGTCGCTTTTGACTTCGGCGGTCTCTGGTGCTTGAAATTGTCCCTTCCAAATATATATCCCTCATGAGTGCATTGTATGCGAACTCCTGTGGACACTTACGACTATCGAGCGAATTTTCGCTCCAAGTCCAGTGATGTGAGACAAAGCTGCCTTCTCTCCATCCTTCTTCAACTTTGTGATTGATGTGCAGCTCGAAGTTGTTCTGCCTGCCTCTGAAACCTCGGGAATTGCAATGATTCCTCGGTGTCCTGTCACAGATACTGAGTATGCGGACGATATCGCTGTCGTTGGTTCACTTCTGTTGAAGATCTAGCACAGTTTGGTATGCGCTTCACACCTACGAAGTACAAATTTTGCTACAAGACAGGGTGAGGTCAAACCCAAACCCCAGTCTTACAGACCAGCCACTTGACGTGGCAGCTAAATTTGTTTAACTGAGAAGTTGTGCAAGTTCCGGTGGACCGGCTGGAGAAGATATTACTTCTCGAATCAAGAATGCCAGGGTAGCTTTGGCCAACATCCGACACCTATGGCACCGACGCCAGTTTGTCTGTCAAGGGCGGATTTTACACTGCGGCCGTGCGATCCGTACTGCTTTATGGATCAGAAACATGGTCTCTATGCGCAGGAGACATACGAAAAGCTGTCAGTGTTTGAGCTTCGGTATCCCCGAAGCATCCGGGCCTGTTGGATTGGCAATGCTGAGGTGCAACTGATAGCATGAAGGAAAAGGAACTCTCTCACGATGGATGAATTACCCTCTTGGTAGGGTACGCTCTTTTAAACGTGTACTCCACATACCACAGGTCTGTTTGCCTCGAAGAGGTCTCTTGCCCCAACCTTGTGCTGAGTGAAAGCCATCGAAAGGTGGACAGTCCATGACCTAGCAAGGAAGTATGAAAATATTAGTCAGCAAACTCAGTCAAGTTGGTAAGTACCGCTTACCTGGTTAATGACACTGACAGAAATGGTTCAGTCATGTATTTAGTGGTGCCCGTGTGTCGAAGTCCCCGCCTTAAGTGCGTAACTGCCAAGTTTCCCGAACTAACTGGTTATGTTTTCAATCCTCAGTGATTGGGTATGTCTCCCCTGCTCTCCCATCTTCTTGTGAACACAAGTGTAACAACTAGAACCATCATACCTTTGATACATGGTCTGCAGTTGAAGAAATCCAGTAAACTGAAACGGGGCCCATAATATTTACATTGATAACATGACTGAAGACCAAGTGAATTCTGCTTAAAAGAAAGTAGATATCTGGCTAAATTTGTGCTGAGATATCTAAGAAAGACTGGTGCAAGAAGGGCTTCTGTCAGGAGTAATGCAGCTTTCAAAACGATTAAATTAAAACCGAACTTTCCTTTAAAAAGAACATTTTGTTTTCCGCAGCTTAGGATTTACTTCACTGGTAACCGTTTTCTCAATATCAACATCAAGAATAGGGTACCAGTTCCCGACACACCTTGTTATCTAATCTCTCATCCGCGAATGTGACGCAAATTACGTGAGCTAGAAGAGTGAGCATAGCTGAGTATTTGTCATTTTGCAGTGGAACTAGTTAAATCAAGCCTGGGACAAGCGTGGCTAGTGCATCAACCCGGCTGGATTGTTCAAAGAGGTCTATCGATCGCTCCAAGGTCATTCGTCAAAACGCAAGCGCAACCGCTTACTCGATCGCCATTGGCTTGCAATAACCCTACCTGAGTCATCAAAAACGTCACGTGAAAGCGTTGATGCTACAGTGCCCAACCAATCGCTTCTCTCCTACCAAATCCAACTGACTAATAACTGATACTTTTGACACTTTTTGCATTCAATTACAAAACTTGCCCATGGCAACATAAACGGCGGCTTATTTCAGTGCTTCACGTCTTATTCAACTTTATAACCGTATTTGTCAAATGAGATTTCTACTCACAACAGTGTTTTGTTTTGGCTTTTTCAATCTGTTCACCAAACGTGTTATGTGAATTAGAACACGCAGAGATCGCATGGTCTTACGCCACAGACTACACGCTGCATAACCACATTTTTTGGTTCCGTCAAACCACCACGAATTGCGTTGTGACGCCTTTATCGTGACGACAGTGAAATGCAGAAATCTAAGAAGCAAAATCCAGCGGAATCTAACCTCACGGAATGCAGTGGACTCTCAGACACCAAATGTGATGATTCAGAATGATTGACAAAGGAAATTTTTCAGTCATGTCGAGTCGTACAGGCTGTGAGAACAAAACAGTGAACAAACGAATAAAACAAACAATGAACACTTGCTTACAGACAACGAGAACGTCAAAGCCAGACTTACCAACACAAGTATAGGGTTGTCGTGCACCGTATGTTCTCCTTACTGCCACCAGTCTAATTTTAGTATTAACTGAAGCTCAGGCCTTGAGCGATTTTGACAGTCCCTCGAGAATTTCTGGATGACGGGCCTGTTATCACAAACCACATGTGAACCACTTCGGATAACATCTTAGCACCATTCCTGCATTCCAGACCACGAGACATATGAAAAACTGAACCGTAAGCATTTTGAAATACAGTCCATTACAAGTCAAACCAATCAGATCTCCAGCTAAACTGCATAAAGTATGGAGAACAGAGGTAATTCGTATACTGGTTCATCTAGCGAAAAAGGAGCCGCAGTAGGCCAACTGAAAGCGGGATTATCCATATGAAACAAACACTGACTCCTTCGAGCGTACACCTCAACCGTCCAAACAAAATGTAGCACCCGGGTCGAAGACCGTCTCGGCAGCATAGTGCAGATCCCGTACTGAGCACATACTGGAAAACTTCCGTTGCAAACCGTCTAGCATCAGCATAGACACCAATTCCCAAAGGGACAACGTACCACAGGGACAGATGGTTCTCACAAAAGACCCGAATAATCCTGATGACTTTATCAACATTGTCCGCAATAGTGATTGCATCTTGAACATACTACTCATAGGGTTATTGAAAACTCTTGGAAAGTCTATGGCTGGATTCGTCATTCTTTAGGTTCATGAGTTAGGTACCGTAGCCGAATATCCGTCACTCTAATGATTGTACGGAATTCGCGAATTATACTCATTCGCACATTGATTTGGATTTAACTCACAACTGATTACCATTCACCGTAATGGCCTTGAAAAACCATTGGTTCGATCTGGGACGAGTGTTCATGTCGAGTTCAGCCGGACATTCGTAATCCACCGTCAGGTCAATAAAACGATTTTCGGAGGTTCGCACACTTTTACCATGAGTCATCATGTTTCTTCAGAAATGTGCATGAAAAATTCAAACGAATCACCCACTCAGTGTGTAAGACAACTCTTGTTCAAAGTGTAAACATTCTGTGCTGAACTGGAACAGCAAAATTTTTTTTAAAAAAGCATTACCACTAGAAGGACGGCATGTTCGGATACTTCTGTCGCCGAAGAATAGGATTCCAGTTGAACCTCCCAACCGGTTTTTAGCAAGGATCATAAGGTAGCGAAGTACACACATTTGCAAACAAACTTGGAGCCCAGCTGAATCGCCTGTTTATGATGTTTTCAAGCAACTGAATGTGCCGCACCAGGCCGCTCCATGTTTCAGTTGGTACAGTGTTCAAGGTATCGCAATATGTTATTGTCTAAACGTGACACAATCCACACATAAGGTTGTTGAAAACTTCGACAGCCCACGACAGGTTTCACCCTTCTTGGAGCTCATCAGGTAGGTGCTTCAACTGGATTCGATTCAGTCGCCTGTCAAAATCGAATTCATGTGCAAATGAGAGTATTTGTCAGAAAATCTGTTCAATTTGGGTTCAAGTAGAACATAATGCTGACGGAAACTGGAGGACCGCGCCTACTTGATGAGCCCCAATAAGGGCAAAACAGGTTGTATACTGTCGAAGGGCTTTCAGCAAACTTATGAATGGTGCGCTACGCCTAAACACAATATGTTCTATCATCTCAATTAAAATGCTAACATCTTTGCTGGTTGGTCTCCATACTGTGAGGTCGAAGACAGAGATGTCATGTTGGCTTTCAGACCAACAAGTGTGTCCCAGAGGAGCACCCAGTTTGTTGCATTGCACTCACTGGCCCCAGGCTTGTTGATACTAGTCGGATACGTGAACTCAGACGCGGTGAGCTGATTTGCAACATGCAAGATCAATGAACCAAGACGGTAGCAACCAGTTTGTCTAGTGCAAATTGATCGGATAAAGTCCAATCGTCATCTCGCTACTGAAGTTTATTTCGACGTTGCTCAGCTTAAGACCCAGAAGTGTTTTAGAATTCATGGCTGAATAGAAGCACTTTATGAAGTCTAGCTTGCATCAGTTTTGTGTAAATTTCCACAGCATTCAAGAAATTTTGTGAAATTGGGATGATTTACAGAAGGCTTTTGAAGGCAGCACGAAGGCACCTTCACAAGCTATGGATGGATCACGTGAGAAGTACCAGGTACCACAGTTAGTTCGACAGAAAAATAACCTACTTTTGCTGACCCTTTTATGACGGTCACTTTTGGTAGTAGTTAATATCGGAACTACCATGGCAAAAGTGTGAGAGCCTCTGACGTACAAAGGTGCAAAGTCTCCAAAACACCATGTTTGTCACGTACTCCCGAGTTTATTTGATAACGTTGGTTAACCGCTGAACTTGACCTTGAAATGGACGCGAATTATATTATTTAGACTGCGATATTATACAGATCTGTCTTGGTCCTACAGCTTCTAGGGTCTCCATCACAACCACCGTGGTTGTTGTTGGTTTGTTTACTGGGCTGAGATGAGCAATTTGGTTGCAAACGTTTCATCACCAATCATCAGTGCGTTGTTAGGTCGCATAGGGAGTGTGGCGATGGGTCAACGATTGTGCGTTGAGTGGTGTCGCGTGTGTGCAGCTGGCTGGGATTGACCCTCGACCACGACTGGATGTTCTTTCGGATGATTCCATTGGTTGTTTTGCTGTCCTGTCTCCTGATTTTGACCACGTGAACTTTGAGGTTAGCCTCTCCTGCCCTCGTACTCTGATTGGTGCTGGAGTGACTTCTGTCCTTGAACTCTCTGGGCTCCACTTTGTGACCTTTGTTGATCTGACTCCAAGGGGTTTCTTGTTTCTTGATTTGCTAATCTCTTTAGTATTCCAGTTGAGATATTGGCATCTTGCACGTATGGGCGCGTAAATTGGGTCCTTTTCAATGCACCAGTTGACCGAATCCGTCGCTGTGTGCCATGTTTCTAGAAATTCCCCTTCATACCTCGTATCTCCGTGTGCCAATATTTTTGCGTTTTCAAGGTTAAATGTGTTGCTTTCTTGGTCTTCATATATGGATATCAGGGGGAGAGTGATGTCTCCCGACGGCCGCGTTGTTTTCCTTTATTCGTGTGCATAATTACCCCTCAGTTTTTCCAACGTAGAACTTACTGCATTACTTGCAGTTGATTTGATATGTCGCATTGTTCCTTCTGGTTGTGTCTTGGTTATCTGTCGGTCTTAAGTTCAATTTCCGTAAACTAATGTCCAAGAGGATTCTTCTGGAGCAAATCTTTTGACTATGCGTTCAGGTATACTCCTAATGCAAGAGTTCTATCGTGAGACCGCCTATTGCTTAGGCCTGGATTGGGTCTACGGGCCTCTGTAATAAGGAGAAGACAGACTGTCAGGTGAAAATATACAGATCTACTGTGTAAATATATAGGATGGCCAAATATGGTCACTGGCTTTGTTTGTTTTTATCCAGCCAATGACGACGTTCCTGCCGTGATCATTTTCACCACGGCTCCGCTAGCCGCGTGCTGTTGAGCTCACCCTACGCACCTGCTTCCCGGAACGCATGGCGATCTTTGGTGAACTTAGGGACGCGTGTGTACTTTTCATGTCTAGAGGCGTCCTCACAGCAAGATATTCATCTGTTCGCCTGTTCTTGCCGTTGCTGTTGTTGCAATGTCTTCTTCAAGCTTCTCTTTTTAAATTTCCTTGGTTATCCATTGTTCTGAAATACTCTGAACAGATGGTTTTCTTCCTTTTTCCGAAGTTCTGTCGTGCTGACGAGTCTCCGCCCTCTTGGACGCAGCTCTTCTGGTGCACTGGATGAGTTCTGCTGTAGTTAGGTATGTGATCAGTATGTTTTTTTCCGGTATACTCAGGTTTCCAGAGTCCCACCCACCTTTCTGTTCACAAAGGCGCCCAAGAATGGTAGTCGATTGTTTCTCTCGAGTTCGACTGTAAACTTGATATCTTCACACGTGGTATTAATCAATTCGTGCGTCTTATGTAATGTATCTTATTTCATGATGACAGAGGTGTCGTCTACGTAACGGATCCATAGCTTTGGATTGATGATTGGCAATACTGTGCGCTCTAATCTTTGCATTACCGCCACAGCGATAAAACCCGATATTGGGGATCTCATTGGAGCCCCTTTCAGCTGTTGATATATTTGCCCATCAAAGCTAAAGAATGTATCCATGCAAAAGTCCAACAGCTTGCATAGACTTTCGAGTTTCCTGGTTCCTGTCGACATCAAATGACAGCATGATTTCTTCGTCTTCTATAATGACGTTCTGTTTGCCTAGAAACTAGCCAGCATTGTTGATTGTGTTCCAATCGAGAAATTAAGCTTTTCAGTCTTCTACATAAGTCTTGGTAATTTGTAACATGGAGTTCCCGGAATGAAACAACCGGTCGAAGTGGAGTTCCTTCTTTGTGCATCATTGGTAGTCCGTAGAATTGTGCAATGTTGATGTCATCCACCTTCATTCTCCATCGTTACTGGCTTGGTATCTCGTGTTTTGTTTGCAGTTTCCTCGTTGATCGATGGTCCTGTGACAATTCAGCCTGACCCCCCTGCTCTCCTACTCTGGTCGGTGCTGGAGTGACCACGGCTTTCACTCCAATGGTGTTGAGGGAACGTTTGACGGACCTATTAAAATTACGATTCCTGTAACTGTTGTCAACGTTTACGTGAGCAACAGCAACAGTAGCGTTTCCACTGTGCGAAGGAGACTCGAGAACAACTCGATGCGTTTGGCCGTTCGTGGATTTTTGAAGCTGACCCGTGTCCTAATGATATTAAAATCACTATCTAGAGTGAATCTACATTCTTGCACTTTGGGACGTTCGTTATTCCTACGTGAATTTTCGACATAGTTCACCACCGTTCCAGTTAACTTTGCCATGACGCAGCGAGTCGACGCATCTGAATGTGTTCCCAATCTCAGCCGTGCTCCGGGATCGGCGGTGAACCATGGGGGGATCCCGTCCCTACAACCGTCACTTTCAACTCACAGGATAGATATGCTCTGCTTATTGGCTTCCACACCCCATACACTCATTCAGGTAATCTGGATAGAAACTGACAACAAGAACGCCACTGACATCGATTAGCAGTTAAATCTTGCTGTATCTCTAACTAGGCGTAGTGGGGATCACGCGGACCCCATCCTGGAAGGCGAGCCTCCCTGACAGCGACACCTACTAGAATGATCAAAAAGAAATGAGTGGGACTGAGAGATCTTGTCGAAACATATCATTTGTAAAGTTTCGTTAGAGCTGAAAACAGTTACTTGTACAATGAATGTGAAATTCCACATGTACTAAGCTCGTCCCTACCTCAACAATGAAAATTTCCTGATTGCTCACCGGCGTGGTACTCTGCAACGCATAAGGGAGAATGTATTGCGTGTTATTTCATCCTGGTGACCTTTTTGACTTCTTCCAGTGTGATGACGATGTGACTTTCAATGTAGATTTCATCATGTTAGTAAAGCCACTCTTTACTGAAAAGCCGAGACGCACCGTACAGCTGTTCCATCCTTGTTAGGGATCATCAGCAGTGCTCATATCACAAAACTCAGGAAATTCCAGCCAGCGGGTGTACCGTTTGGCCAAGAGCGGCTGATCCGCAGTCTGGGTAGCTCTCATGTAGACAGGAAATAGTAGTACTCATCCTTCAATCACGAGAAACAAGTCACGTGGTCACGTGCTATCTGACTCCTCGAGTGATGACTTCTCAGAAAGAAGTTTCAGTCATCTTGTGAGATTATTCTTCCTCTGAGTGATTTATTGATTGATGGAGATGTGTGGAGATTTGGTAGTCTGGCGTAAAATCTAGATAATATGCCAGATGTACTGGCTCCCCTAGCGTAGTTAATCGCTCTGTCTCTCAGACGGTGTATTCTCGTTGCTCGATCTGTTTTACTCCGTTCTCATTACGGAGGCTGGACAGATCCCTGCTGGACAAGCTCTTGTCTGTGAGTTGTGTTTCTTGACTTCTCACGAGACAGAAACAAAATTAGGCCACGAAATTTCCACGATGGATAGGGTACAGAGACTTATAGTGAATTTCTTGGGTCATCAGCGAAACTAGGTAAGCTCACTCGCACAAGATCAGGGATTGCGGGGCTACAAACACGGCGTGTCTACTTGCCGGAACGGGCCTATACATATAAAACGATAAAGCCACCACTTCTGAGAATTGGAGCTTGTCACATTGCTCACCGCACCTATTTCTCACATACCTGTATTCAAGTATATGATTATCTCTGTACTTTTATGATTTTACAGGCAAATGGGGACAGCAGGAGAGAAGACATTTGGACGTAATTTTATTTTTTAATTCTAAATGTTACTAATTATTTTTTCATTATCTTGGTTATCGTTACTACGTGATGGAATTTCCAACTTAATTCTTTTTTCCTCACCTCATGAAAATATTCTGAATAATTAAAGTTCGCATTTCAGTTTACTCATTTCATTTTATTTTTTAGAAATGCGGAAAACCATAGTTTAGTCTCGGCAAACATCCTACACATAGTTCCAGTTTGAGGAGCGTCGCTGTTGTATCATCTCGTCATAAGACTTTAGGCTATGCATGGGTCCAGGGCTAAGCGTGCACACAGGTTTCCTCCGAGCAGCCGGAATTGTGATTATCGATTGATGTCCAAAGTCATTTGAATGCATCGATCATCAGCTGAGGGTCAGTCCTGTGAGTCGGAAAACCACTCCAGCTTGTTTACTAAAACATGTCGATCCTCAAAATTACTGGCCGGCAAATCCTGGACAGTCGAGGATATCCAACAGTTGAGGTGGATCTAGTCACGAGAAAGGGTGAGTGTTGCAACTTTTCCGCTGTGGTCTCTTTCTCAAATCGGACACTCTTGAACTACCAATGTGTGGTTGTGGTCTTCGTCGTTTTAGAATTTTGTTGATCATAACGAATTCACGAGCTTGATCTCTATGGTGCTACAATTAAAAACTGTTAGAAAGACTGAGACCTTGCAATAAAACAAGGAGACAGGACATCATGTCCATTTGTCGTTCAGCGGTTATAGCTGCCAAAGTTTTGTTTGCCGATGGTTTGGGGCGGTGGGCTGGGTAGCGACGCTTTGGAAACGTGTAAGTACATGGGTTTAAGTGGGCTTTCCACTGGGGAAGTCGGGAGGGGAAGCTATGCATTGAATACAACGGTTTGGATGCGTGAGCGCCATTGAGGTCGCGACTGAGCCGTGTCTAACAGTGTCTCTAACCATGATGCGTCCCATCTCGTCATCCCTAGCCAGGGAGAAGGCAATGACCAGTGCAGCTGAGTCTGCTGTTAAGTGTTTTCATACTTCGTTGCCAAGTCATCGTTTGACCTTCCACCCTTCACGTGGTTGTGCTCAGTGTCTTCATAGAGAAGCTGAATCAGTGAAAATTCTGTGGAGTTTATCTAATGTTGGCTGTTCTGGTCCCTCGAGTAAATCGTTTCACCCCTCCAGAAAAGGCGCTGAATGTCAGTTAAATAATTCGAGGAATCGGCAAAAAATGAGTCAGTCAGTCAGTCTGCAGTCTACATCTGCCTCTGTTCCTCCAAGCTCATGGGCTTGAGCCATTCCGTGCAGCAGTTCATCGGTCATGCGTGACCAGGTGATTTGCTGATGACGCGTCTCCCATAATTCATCCTCTCCAGTTATCTTTTAATTGGTAGTTCTGTTTCTGAGGACACGCTCCCGTTGAAAATGCCTTTTCATGCATCATGATTCAGTCGGGGTTTTCTGCGCTTTAATGGTTCCTATATAGTTCTTCTCCGGAATCTTTTTGTTGACACCATAAAGTAATTCCGCACCTCCTTCCTCATCCTACCATACAAAATCCCCCAGGTATACGTCAATCCCTCATTTTCTCAGGAGAATAGGTTCAGCTTTGGGATACTCCAGCTGGATAATCCAGCCTCCAGGAGCCCGCTACGGACTTAAAATGCATATTCGTTTGCATTCCAGAGGCTAATCCTTTTGCTTGCCGAGTGGACATAGACCACGTCATCCATAATTTAAAACCGCCGGAGATAAAGACGATTTAGAATAAACCGGGAGCGAGGTTCGCAAAAGGATTCCAAATCAACAAAACTTTCCGCCATTAGCGGTAGCCTGACCTTCTAAGGATTGGAGCATAGTATCGTTGTAGAGCCACCCGCTTCTTCAGCATTCAATTTGGAAGTGGAAGGCCAATAAAGCCCAATGGTTTTGCGCTTCATGTAGTCAAACAGATAGCCGGGAAAAATGTATCCGAAAGGTGACAACTTTGACAGTTCTAATGGCATAGTATGTGATGAAATCGATGCACGAATCTCAAAGGCCTGAATTCCGTCTTTTCGATTCGAGTCGTATTTATTTTGTGATGCATATTCACTCGACAAAAGTCCAAAAGTCCTATGAGAATTCATGACTACTGAATATCGCAGAATGAACACTTAGAACTCGCCAGAGTTACTGCACAACATGTGGTGATACCGTGAGAATTCTCAGTGCAATACCTGTTTGGATTATGTGTGAAAATTGTAGCCCATATATCGTAGGATGATTGAAAAAGTGGTATTCACTATGCCTTCATTCCATAGGATTACCCTGGAAACGTCGAATACCCTGCACTTGAGCACTATTCCAAACAGGAAGGTTGTAAGATAGAGCGGCTCCTTTGATCATCGGACCACGGAAACCATGCACAGTGTTGCTGTAAAAGGCATCGAAGTACAGGTGACCCGAAAAAAGAACATAGTATGCTGACATTCATTTCCCGAATCTGTCAGTGACATCGGGCTACTCCCCTGGACCCAGGAAACAGGAAATATGTAGTTAGCCGTCAATGTAGGCGGATGACTGCCCTTTACAAACTAGTGTCTGCGGAGGTTAGACCGATGTGCCACATACACAGGAAGTAGTCAAGACACGTGTATGGCTAGCCAGTGATTAGTTGGGCAACAAAAACGCACTTTGAAACCCGTCGAAAACTCCGGAATTCCCTTAGTGTTCGGGAGGATCCTAGAAGCAGCAACCAAACGAGCATTCATGTACGGATGTCATTCCAGCCAGCGCGCATACCTAGAACTAGACTGACAACCGGATGACATATCATGTCGACTTCCGGTAAACCTCATGGATGTAGGCAGTGTCATCATTTCACAGCTGGTAAAGTTAGGTAGCAAATTTGAGCAATCTGCTGAATGCAGAAGATGTGGGTCATTCCTGCCAGACAGTACGACTGTCACCTTAGGACTAAGAGATCTGTGGGTCTGTGGCACTGGGTACTTTGCAGCTAATCTGTCTTGTTTGGCTTCTGGTAAGAAGGTTAGCCGAAACACCAGCAGATAAACACACAGGCAGACAAACCGGCAACCCAAACCAGAAGCTTGGATTGCCGTAGATTTGGTCGGAAATCAATGGGGACCGCCTAACACAGAGAACATGAAAGTAGATTGATCATGATTCCGATCGTCCAAACTGTAACGACAAACTGAGTACAGTTGTGTGATAAGTTTGTCTGATCCGTTCACTTTTGGTTGTCCTTCGTCGTTCAACTGTAGCTCACTCTCGGTGCCTAGCTGCTATATCAACGGAGGGTGGCACGAGGGCTGAGATACGGCCAGGTTGCCCAAGCCTAGACAGGAGCGGTCAAGATGCTGCGGTTGGGCTTGTACCATGGACCTTCCGGTCCGCAAGCTGGCGCCGTAACCACTGAGCTATCTCGAGCTATCTGCTAATGAGGACAAGTGGACACCGGACATACTGAACCTCGAGGCGCCAGGACTTCTTGTAGAAGAAAATCTGGTGGTTGGTCGAACGCCAAATTTCGACATTAATTCTACAATCTCGAAGGTTGGTTGTCGTCATTTACACCCTTCAGGACTTCATTCCGAAATGAATCATTCCGAACTCACAGAGATACTGAATTCACTTCTAGGAGTAAGTGGACCAGGCAGCAGGAATACTGGCTGACGGTATGCCATGAGAGTCGAAGTGTCAAAATGGGTGAAAAATATAGACAAAACTACGTTTCATCGAAAATAATGTCGCTGTGATACACCGCAAAAATTATTTTAATTTCCGAAATTGCTCCCCAAGTTTCTTCCTTACTTAATCGGGCCATGCATACGAAATCTCTTTGTTAAACGTTCAAAAGCTGCCCCCTCACATAATACAGGGACGTGACACATATAAACGAGGACTTGCTGAGGTAAACAATGTGGGCGCCAACAAAGTCGTGGTGGAAAAATCATATCCCTGTATGAAATACGAACTGTGTGTAAAATAACCTTTGTTGAGCGCCTCTCCTTGTGAATCGGCTATCTGCTATTGGTTCATCAACTTCATTGATCCTTTCTAAACGATCACGTGACTTTAGTGACCAAAACTCCTTGCTTATGTATCACGACTGTAGTGGTGCCACGATGAGCCTTTTGGAGTATCTTCTCATAGCTGAATACAAATCCCAGATAATGTGCTCTTCAGCCAAGCAAACATCTACGCTTTGAATGAAGATCACCCTTTTACGTTTGGCTCGCTTGTTGGCTGACTTGATGCGACCATTTTCAGTCCTCTCGCTTGCTTGGATAATTTCGTTATTATCCTTGGTCTTCACCAGAATTGTTTGGATGGACCAAAAATGAAAGTTATTCACTGTTGTTTTCAACTGGTACTTTAAATTCCGAAGTGATTCGAAGTTGTCTACAAGTCAGTCTGGGGTGCATGAGTCACCTGAAAACATCAGCCACAATCGACAACACGATAGAAGAACCGTTAAACTTTAATTCCGCTGTATTAAAGGGTCCCCTCCGTGTGTGGCACGCACGTGGGAAGAAACACATGAGTTCTTGGGTTGTGCAACGCGGACTTCCATTGAAGAATGTGTCCAGCACCAGGAGTTGCGTTGGTTGGGCCAAGTTATGCGCGTGCCAAACCAATGTTGCCGGAGAGAGTGCTATTTTCTGTGCCCAGCCCTTGACCTGGTAGAAGGGTGTGAAAGTGATCATGAAACGTTTGGGTCCCGTCGGTATTACTCGTCTTTCAGGATGGGGATCGCATGATTCCCACTGCGCCTGGTTGGAGACGTTGCAAGATTTGGCTGTTACTCGACCTCAGTGACGTTCTTGTTGTCGTATTCTATCCAGATTGCATGAGTGAATATCTAGAGGTGTAGGTACATGGGAATGATTTTAGTAAGTGAGCACCAGGTCCATCAACCATCCACCTTTATTCTTTTATTCACAATAAGGCTTTCAAATAAATCATGGTCGTGGGGAAGAAAGCATTGGTGTTGAACACTGATATCATGCTGTCGATGATGATGAATACGCAAGATAACGCCTGAACTTATTTTCACCGCAATGACATTTTGCGCCCTCGTGGCATGTCAGAGGATGCCGTGCAAGTTTGGTGGTTATGCTCTCAAAATTTGAAATTTATTCAGTGCCTATATGAACTCGGTAGATTCATTTCAAACTCGTGCACCTGAGAAGATTAGTGATAATTCTACATATCCGTTAGCCTTGATTACATTGTAGTCAGCATAGCTATTCTAACTCTGAAATCCTTATTGCGTATACTCTGAATACGACACTGCACTGCTCTACACTGCTGTCCTCAAAAACAGCGTCTATCAGACCAAAATCTGCTTACTTGAAGGCCAACATTGAACGATCATCAGTCAGTCATCGAAAACCGAGTAAACAGTATTCACTGGGGAGATCGATGACCGTTCGTGCATAGGCGGCTGGATAGCAATGCACAAGAGCTTCAGAATGTCTGGATCAATAGTGTGAGGTCCATTATCTGTCTCACTAGCTTTTTGAACTGGACGACTGCGTAAAGCCGTAGAGTGTACATCAAGGCTAACAGTGTTGATTGCATAGAAGAGGTACGCCGACACAGTAAGTAATTTTTTCTCCCATACCGGAGTTATTTTGTTTAGACGTTACTTGTTTGTACTTCATTCAGAAACATTATTGAGTTTTTTCATGTTGTCTTTTCAACTATGCGACACTGGACTACGATCAGTTACTGAGAGGATGATTCGGTTTCTGCGCACGCATCTTTTATTTTGTCACATGGTAAAATTCCATACTAACTATCGATTCTTGAATAGTATTCATTCACACACAGAGCAATAATCACACAGCAGTTTCTTTCTTCCTCCGGTTCTTCTGCCATTTCCACTCTAATACAAATGCTCTGACCTTCTCACATCATCATCACATCGACAGCATGACATTAGTGTTCAGAACCGATGCTTTGCTGCCGTAACTTTCTCACAGTCTTGGAAGAATCCACAACACTGAAGTTTGTGACGCGAATCAGTCGTTTGCCATATAGGACAACAGCTATTGTCACTAGTATTCCTGCAGTTTATTTAATTTTGAATACAAACCAATATGGAAATAAATATGTCAACAGGAACAAAAGTGAACAATTAGCGAAACGCTGTACTCCATAATGAAAGGAATATACTCGACTGGCTGGTGTGCATATCTAGCTATATGTCATCATCAGAGGCAGCAGCATCAATGTTGACACCGGAGCTTCACTTCTGTAAAACAAGGATGTTTGTCCAGTTGTACTTGAAGCCTTAAAGTGGAAAAAAACGACGGAGAGACCTTGTGATAGTCTATAACAAGCATTAGGAGGCAACTAACCCTCCAAGCAATCAGCTAGACAATCCGGAACAATGCAGACAACCCGAACGTCACTGATCTCGAAGAGCCACTATTTCTTACCTTGTCTTCACTCAAGTACAAAGGGGTCACGGGGACCTCAACCTGGGAAACGGACCGTATCAACACCATCAATTGATGGTGGCGGATATTTTCTGCATAACCGTTTTCTAATAGCGTCGTTAGGAATTCTTTGACACTATTCGACACCGACAACTTTTCTGAGACACCAGTTTTCAGAAACTGGAAGACGCTTGACATCATTACTCTGCAGAGGCCGTATCTTGCAAGCACAAAATAATACTGCCTTTACTGTAGTCTGGTACAAGTAACCCTTGAAAAGCAGTGGTTTCTCATTTCGACACCACAAGTGACGCAAATTAGAAAACGTGATTCTCTCCTTTGAGATTTGTGCATTGACTTCATCAGACACACCCTTCAACGTTGATACAACTATATGTGTATGTATATATGTGAAATTCTTCGTAAATATGTATACGTGTATGTGTACGTAAATATCCATATGCATATATATATATAAAGTATATGTATATGTTTATATATATACATGTGTAGACATATATATCTGCACATATAGTCATATATATGCATGCATATAAGTGTATATATATGAAAAATAAACCGGTAGAAAGTGACCCAGTGCTCACTGTTAGGTAGAATGACCACCATAAGCTTTTTTTGGGTATCCGAACTCATGATCTGCTGAGATCAGAAAAGTTAAATTTTTGGTAAGGTCAACATTACTCCAAGAGTATACCAGTTTATACCTGGTTATAAGGTTTGTTATCCCTGTCGTTGACTCCCCACGTCACTCTGCTTGGCGTTGATATGCCGGTTCACACGCCGCCTGGGAATCCCTACGGTCGGCGTTAACGAGTCCGAGATGATAGTCCTTCCCGTATACATTGGGTCTTACGTAGGCTACCGTTCCGCTTTCGAATAAACGTGGTTCTCTCACTGGCCTCACAACTACCAAAAGAATGAACATGTGAAGCTATGGAATCAAAAGAGCACCGAATAAACGTGGTTCTCTCACTGGTCTCACAACTACCAAAAGAATAAACATGTGAAGCTATGGAATCAAAAGAGCATGGGGAAAGAATGTCCAAAATGAAGTCCGGAGAAATGGAAAATGAGAGACAATAATAACGATAACATAACGTACTACTCACTGGCCAACAGTAGTCGGATGTTTACGCGGAAGCACAGGAGGCTAAACATTGCAAACGAGTTCTCGTTAAAAGAATTCATTTCCTTTTTATCCTCTTTCGGTTATCACCTCTTGTCATTGAACGTTGTTTAAATTCACTTGACCAGGTGAGAAAAATGCATCATTGTGCAATGGCCACCGTCCATTTAACATGCGATTGGTTGTGGAACACTCAAAGTGGCGGAAGCGATTACTGCCCACTCTATGGAAGTAAAAAAAAGCCTAAAGTCGACATAAAGAAGTGTTGTTACGTGGGCGGTGTAGCACTTCTGTAGAAGACAGGTTAAAAGGGATCTACGTGTGTTATTCACCTTCCTCATCAGAAGCTGGCTGGGGTAGCGGCATTGGTTTGGGGACCATGCTCTGGGCAGTACAACCAACTGTTTGGAGTGGTGCAGACAGAAATCAAGTAAAACTAGTTACCAGCGTAAATATATATATAAAAATATATACCGTCATTGTTTGCATCCAAACGTGTGAAAGGTAGAAAGCTAACATGTAATTTCATCAGTTCTCTTAGGGTGGCTCGGCTCGACTGAGTCACCACATTACTGACACCGGTCACGTGAGGAATGCAACTGATTCGTTTCACTTTATCTGCAGACTAACAGTATCTATCTAACAACTGGGCTTAACTACTAACCGAATCTCTAAAGAAGTATTCGTAAAACCTCTGTGTCGGGCTTGTCTATGTGACACGAATCGATCGACCCAGGCGCTCACCGGCTCTCTAGGTATAACGGATGCCGCCATAATATCTGGAGACATGGACGGGGTTATTCTACGTCCTCTGAGGAGAAAGCATGGAATATGATGAGTTCTGGTGCAGTGGGAACGGATCAATGTGTGCATTTGTATTCTGAGTAATCTGGAAGACAGCAAGCTATTTTAGAACATGGGTGAATGCTCGCATCCGAGAACGACCATATACATTTGCGACTACAAATACTTAAGGGCTGAGGATGTGGTTATCAACTGCACAATATAGCAGTCCTTCTGAGGAAGGGTGCACTCGCAGAAAATGGATTTGAGTGCTTGCGGATGTCTGTTAAAAACGAAATGGCTATACAGGCCATATAAGATAGAAACAAATTGCGAACTTGATCTACTCAGGATGCTGAGCAAAATTCGCTAACCTGGTCCTCACCGGGAGGACATCATGACATCATTGTTCAACAATGATGGTTCGCTACCGTACAGGTATAATATATTTGAAGGCCCCATTGTGAAGAAACGAGTTCGAGAGGAAACCGCCTAGTGTTAGCACCACAATAATTCTTCTAGACACTCATTCAGCAACCATATAATGCAGCGTCTCCAACCAAGTGCAGTGCTAATCACGTGGTTCCCATCCTGGAATGCGTGCTGCAACGACCATACCCAGACTTTTCGTAATCTCATTCAGACCTTACTAACAGGCCGAGACTTGGCCAATTCTCTGCTTCTGCCAATATGAATTGGTTTCGTAAAACAGCCCTCACTTGAGTGGACGATGGTTGGCATGCGCAATACATGGCCCAAATAAACCAGCTTCCAATGCTGAACACATTCTCTCTCGTTACGGATTCGCCTACTCCAACCTGCACGGACTATGGTCCTGAGACAACGATTGTAGAAGACCTGAAGATCTATTAGTTCCGTCGACCGAACAAACCAAATGTCACAGTCATACAACAAAACAGCCCATACTGTAGCCTGATACACACGTTCCTTGAGATTCAGGGATATAGCGCTTTGACGCCATAGATGTCTCAAACTAGCAAGCACGTCCCGAGTCTCCCAGACTCGCGCAATGACCTCACCTGCCACATTACAGTCGGAATTAATGCAACTTCCAAAATACGTCAATGCTGCACAACTTCGAGTGCCTCTCCCCGAATTGTAAGTAGCAAGTTACTAGACTGCATGTCCAGGTGCATGACCTAGTACTTTAAGGGTGCGAAGCGCAGGTCGAAGGACGGGGTGAATTTGGTTAGTTCATCCAAGAACACCTGAACCTTCTCCTCTTCAAAGACGAGAACGACGTCGTCCGCACACTCGAGATCAACGAAGTTTTCGTAAGCAGCTACCTGAACACTAAGGTTTTGAAAACCTCCCAGCGATCGTCTCATTTTCTTGTCCACCACGAAATCAAATAGCAGTGGAAATGATGGGATAATCCTGGCAGACACCACTTTGTGTACGGAGGCTTTTGGAGATCAAGTTGCACGGTTAGTGGCTTCACATTGGTAAATATGACTTTGTATTCCTGATTCCAATACGTGAGATCCTTATTGCTGATCTGCTAGAAGTATCCGGAAAGCGATTCCTTAGGATTAAGCGAATCGCCAGTTTTTCCCAGCTAGCATTACGTCACGTGAGAAAATGCTTGATTTTCCAGATTGATAATCACATCACTGAGTGGACGAGAGTTGCACTCGTGGTTACGTAATCACGAGTAACTTTTGTACTCGTCACATGATCTCCAGTCTTCCTCCAGTCTTCGCGATATCTGAAATTATAGTAATACGTTAGTATGAATGTTCTTTCGTCATGCAGCAGTCAGAACACACATTTTTCCGATAAACTGCCACAGGTCTATTTCGGGCAGCTGTACCGAGTGGCGCGTCTACTGGCATCCACGAGGCAAATGAGATGCGCGACAGTGGCCCCGAGTACCATGGCAAAGGCGTCATGAAGGCCGTGAACAACGTGAATAAAATAATCGCACCTGCTCTGATCAAGAAGAATTTGTGTGTGACAGAACAACATGCCATAGATGAATTCATGGTGACAGAATTAGATGGGACTAAGAACAAAAGTAAGTCTTCTTCAGAGGGACTTTTTGTCCACAAGGTTGTGCAAACAACATACACTTTGTTAGACTACTTATATGTATTACTCATACGGCGCATACAAAACAAAGTCGATTTAGACGCAGCCGTCACTGTCGTATTCACGTTTTATTACTTTGTGTACGCATGTTTGATATCACCTATGCAACTGCATATTCTTAACAATTAGGCATCTCGGAATTCGATAATTTCCCAAAACGCAAAAAAGGCCTTGTCAAGTGGTCAATTGATTGACTGACTGTCAAGTTGGTACGCAGACTGAACTAGTGGAACTTTTCAGGGTACCAAAAGAAATCGCTTGCTAGTAGAATTCTAAAAAATAGTGACCGTTCTTTCGAACCAACAGGGCCGATTGCTACGTACAACTATTGGTAAACTAAGCTCGAAAGGTAGCTCACAGGAAAAATGAAATTCGTCCGATGAGTAAAACTTGCATCTGAAAAATCGTCACTCAAGTCAATCGGTCAGTCAATCAACACGTGGCCACGTGATGTGGTTCCTGTGTTCGAAGGACGAGCGGTGCTATATGCTGTCCGATTGAAAGTTGATCACACTATTGATCAGCCGCTCGTGGCCAAACGGTT
Organism: Clonorchis sinensis; assembly: GCA_003604175.2. Lineage (NCBI taxonomy): Eukaryota > Metazoa > Platyhelminthes > Trematoda > Opisthorchiida > Opisthorchiidae > Clonorchis > Clonorchis sinensis. Next base: position 24,586,330 of record CM030374.1, read on the forward strand.
GTGTTCAACCACTGGCCGGAGGATCGTGGGTTCGAAATCCCCAACTGGGGTTTCGTGAAATATGCACTACTGATGATTCCATTGAAGGATGAAACAGCTGCACAGTGCTTCTCGTTTTTTTTCAGTACAGACTGGCTACACTTAAAGAATGAAACTCCACTGTAGGTTACCATGTTTGTATTGTTTCATTGGTGAACGAATTTCAGACCTCGGATACAGTATCAGCCCACCGACATACAGACTGACTTCCCAGTATTCAGATCAACTTTAACCTTATGGAGTAGCTGTCCAAATCGCTTTGAAAATCTAATGAATACCAAGTTAACCATTTTATAGTAAGAATCTTGGAAGGCAGTAGGATCTCGTTTATTCAGCTCATGGCTGATAAGGTAATTTTTTGTGATCTCATGAAATGTAGTAACTTTTTACCCGACGATTTGTTTCGTTGATGTTTCTGTTGCGTAACAAAAGAAAGACATGTTCTTTCCGACGCATTAGCAAGTAGGCTAAGCTGTTCCTGATAAACGACATTAGAAGCAATGACCAAGAGCTCCTCAAATTCGATCACAGAGAGTTCAGAAGATTTCAAACTTTTTCAGCTCATCTGGGTGCCAACGCAATTTTGGCGGTTTCACTGGCAGTTCTAAAAGCCGGTGCTGCTGAAAAGGTGAGTTGGTTAATCAATATGGTGTTTCATATACTTAATCATTCTGAAGTTTGCGTACGCACATATAGTTATCGGCAAATGTCAAGACACCATTTAGAGCCAATATTGAATAGGAGACTCTTACCTTCATCATTGATCAGGTGGTATTCAGTTAAGCCTGGTAATTGGTGGTTAGTAAGCGGTTGAGTGGTTATTTGCTCCACTTCTACCTGTATTTAAATAATTTCCAAAGCGTATCTAAAAAATCTAACGTGATGGTTTGTCGGCCGGTTTGCAAGTCATTTGACTGGTGCGTTAAGAATTTGAGGTGCGTTGTGGTCTGGCACGTTTGCTTCTGATTTACTCGTTTACCGCATTTATTTAAGTGGATTTGTTTTCTTCGGCTTGATCGCTTAGTTTTCCTTCAATTAACGCACCGAAGCTACCAAAATTTGAACATTTCCAAATCCTTAACAACTGAAGCTAGCTAAGGAAGAATGCGATCACTTCAACACCCACCGTTCACTACACTCGGTGCAAAGTTCACCTTGGTGTCTCCGCTTTTAGGAGAACTCTTGTCCCGTGGCCGTTACTCCAGTCTAATTCCAAAGCCACTTATTTCAAAACATGGGGCTCGAGATTCCCGGTGGTTAACATGAAAAATTCTTAACTTCCGGCTCAGTAGTTCGAAACCAATCCCGGCCTCTAAATTGCTATCGTCTACGCTTAAGCGATCTGGGAGAATCTCATCCTTCGTGCTTCCTTCGGGTAGCACAAACGCTAGGCACCGAAAGGATGTTGCACCTGAACGCCATCGTTGACATACTAAGTGGAGTATTATCTGAAGTTTCCATTCACCATAGCAAGAGGTTAGTAACCTTAGTCGTTTAGTGGGAGAAAACGCGACTAAAAATACAATAAATGAAGAGTTTCGTCTGACTTAATTCTGAAACTTCGGGAAGAAAACTATATCAACTACTCAGATCTGGTCATCTTGGCCAAGTGGAGCGAGGTTGCTAAACAAGCTAAACTGATTCCGAAATCACGTGAAGACCCCAAACGGACTGTGCGCGTATTTTGGCCAAATTCCTCAGACTAGCGGGTCAAACCTGGGTCCAAACATTGTCACCTGAAACTACAATACATAGGGTTTTCAGGCATAAACACGGTTTACCAATAGTGTTACCTGTTAGAAGTCAAACTAACAAACACCTCAGCAGTTAGCTGTGAAAAATTCGAACATCGCACAAATGGGGTCTGATGGACCCATTGATTGCGAATCAAACATGAAGTTGTATCACCAATTAGTCTGGAATAAGCTGGAAGCATCTTGGCAGCACCCTGCGAAACTTCCTTGCGCGAAGGATGGAGTGACGCATCCTGTATTCTGATATATGCCATCGATTTTTCTACTAACAAAAACAAGGCATCAACAGTATGGCATTGCGTAAAACTACTACAATGAGCAGTTTGGATGCATCCAACGGATACCATGTTATTTTAGACCCAGGTCAAATTTGAGGAGGAATTCTCAGGTATTCGACTTATCCTTAGGCTTGGAGTTCCGCTACCAAAAAGCACTTATCAAGACAAACATAATTAAGAATTTCTCCCCCAGCGGGTGTTACTTGAACCCGTCTATCCGAGGAAGCCAAAGACATGTTACGGTTCTCACATAGTCTAAGCACTAGATTTTCACATTAAATTGCGGTGGCTCAAATGCCCTCAAATCAAGCGTATTCGCTGCACCCGATCTCACAAGTCTGTCATCGATGACTCACCATAGTGGCAGGCAAGCCGATCGATATGCCTGCCTCTGCAGGTCGAACATAAAACAGGTCTTGATGAAAGCGCTGCAGTCACGTGTTCATGAGTCAACCAATCAAACGCCGGTTTGGTGGCAAACTTAGCTCATCCTTTAGTGGTCAGTCAGAAGCTGCACGATATAACGATGGGGTTGTTTTACGCAACATGCGAACCATTCACCGGATCAAGGTGAAACTTGGACCCCAAATGCAGAGGTGGGTTTTGTACAAACTTTTTAAAACGGCAGCGTGTTTTGACTGATGCACGAATTCCCCAAGAAGAATCCAGGAGTTATAGTTTTAAGTGAATCAAGGTTCATTATCTGATGTCTTTGGCCAAAGTTCTTATCACATCGAACCAAACACGAAGATCCATCCTCAGTAGTGATGATGGAAAGAGTAAGGTTGTTTTTTTCAGTAACGTATGAGGTAATCGTGCAGATACGGCATTCGTGCAGAAAAAATCCACTTTTGTCAGGCTTGCTGGTTCGGGTACCTCTTGGGCTATGGACTGTAGCTAACCGCCTTTATTTTACCTCGACAGCTTCGAATGATTTTAATTTTCTGCTCATTTCTGTGGCTAGAAATGATGCAGGATGTTCTATTAAGGCAGTATGGTGTTTTTCACCTGTCACATGATCGCCAAATGGCTTTTGATCCTTCGAGTAAAAACACTGAAATTGTTACAAAGAGTTAAAAATAACCGTTCAGCTGTAGCACCCTTTCGGTGCCTAGCTGCCATGCCACCCGAGGGTTGCACGAGGGCTGGGATACTGCCAGGTTGCCCAAGCCTAGACAGGGGAAGTCGAGAGGCAGAGGTCAGTTTCGAACCACGGACCTTCCGGTCAGTAGATTCGCGCTCTAACCACTTGGGTACTGTTGATGGCATCCACTTTCCAGGATGGGGTTATAACGTCTGGTCCCCTGCGCTTGTCTGCAGAGATTGAAGACACAACAGTGTCAGTGATGTTTGCGCTGCCAGTTTCTCTCCTGATCGTCTGATTGCTTTATTTATCAAGCTGCGGGACGCTTAGTGAATCGATCTGCCTCATCGCTTTGCACGTGTGACCAATGGTTTTTGTCATCATCAGTTAGTGTGAGGTAATGTTACCACCCTTGTAGTCGTCTACCACATGAGGCCGTCTTACTCCGAGTTCCATATCATCAAATCTATTCTGTAACTTGCTTCCCAAGCATACTTACTGTACAAGTTCATAGTACATTTAGGGACCAAAAATTGAGCTGAGTTTTCTGTGTATCCACCACAAAAACAAGCCTTGTGGATCGTATGTGCATACATAAATAATGCACATTTTACAGGAATTATCATGTAACACAAGTGTGTTTGTTAATGCTCTACTAGAACCCGAAACCTAGTTATATGGACAGAATGCTGAGAGCACTAACAATGATAGCTTTGTTAAGTGAAAATGATTACAATAGGTATATACGTGAACAAGGGACTTATCGTATTGTAGATACAAGTTGATAAATCCTGTTGCAGGCCCGGATGCAGGTTTCGTGTCTTCTTCGCTGTTGTCGCAGCTACACGTATTTTCTGTCCGTCCGTGCGTGGTGTGCTGTAATTCCTGAGCGGCTAGACTCGGAGCTGGGCGACGTGCGTAGCTCTGTTGTGTTCTGTGTCCTGTGCTGTTTTCCTATATCTAGGTCCGTTTGCGTGGGTGTAGGTGTCCACTTGTTGCCACACGGATCGGACAGCAGATAGTCAATGTCAGATGAGTCATCTTTGTGTGTCGCGATTTGTAAGTGTGGGGCTAAAACGAGTCTCGTGATCTAGGGAGCGATTGTGAGCTGTGCAGTCAAGTAAGTCACAATCGTGTAGCGTGAATTGTGAGTGTAGAAAAAAAAACAGATCTCGTGATCTAGCGAGCGGCGGTGAGCTGTACAGTCACGTATGTTGGTGAAGGGGCTGCTACTGTTCAGCTGGCCCGGTCTTGGCCCGATTCAGTCTTTGGTCTGGTATATTCAGTTTAATTCAACCACGAATTTCACTGGAATATCACTTTCCGATAATAATAGCCTCTGATTTCCCATTGTTGACGTTGGTGCAAACGTCTGGGCCGTTTTAAGTCAACCACAGTGGCTTAGGTCGGTTTTGCCTGCTTTCTAACCCTTGCAACCACCAGATCCTTCAATTTATCCCGTTGCGTAATCTCTACTTATTTCGATCTACTCTAAAAGTAACCTCCAAATCAGTCTTAGGTTGGCTTCATGAAGAGCTGCGTTGAAATTTCCTGTAATCAGTTTACTGACAGCCGTTCAATAAAATTCACCAATGAAAATGTGTGATGTTCTCAGGTTCGAGATAGCTGAATGTTTAAGGCACTAAGTGAATGTGACTGGAAGGTTCATGGTTCGTGCCCAACTCCGGAATCTCGACTACTCCTGTCTAGGTTTGGGCAAACTTAAAGTAGCTCAGCTCTCGTGCTCCTTTTTGGAGGCAATGCAGCTATGTATGGAAAGGGTGTTACAGTTGAAAAAAATTCCGGTGTTTTTTAAGTTTCCGTAGCTCACTTTATTGGTAATTTCGCTGATAAACACGATGCATTTTTGCGAAGTACACTTACCTGCACACCAGTTTAGTTTTCACGAAGAACATCAATGAATCCAAGCCTAAGCTCTCGTTCATACTATCCTATAACTGAATGTGCAACACAAAGGTCACCTCATGTTTCAGTTGGCATGATATTCCAGGTGTCGCAGTATATTTTCTTCAAGGTAACTACTCACAAGGTTTATGAAAACTCTTCGACAGCCCACGACTGGTTCCGTCCTCCTGCTCCTACTTGAAACCAAATTGCACGAAATCAGCGAAATACACTCATTTGCAAACAAATTTGGTTTTGCGAGAGATTCACCTGGAACCCGGCCGAATCCCTCAAGAAGGGCGAAACCGGTCGTGAGCTGTCGAAGAATTTTCAGCAATCTTGTGAGTAATGCATTACGTCCATTCATGATATAGTTTTCCGTGTTTTATTTTGTGTGTGTGTGTGTGTTAAATTCCCCTTTTCTAGAACCTTCCAGTTTATCGATGGGTAGCCAACTTAGCCGGAAACGAAAAAGTGACACTTCCAGTTCCAGCCTTCAATGTGCTTAATGGTGGCAAGCACGCCGGTAATCGCCTGGCCTTCCAGGAGTTTATGATACTTCCTGTTGGTGCAAAGTCTTTTGCTGAAGCCGTTCGTATGGGAAGTGAAACGTATCATTGTTTGAGAAATATCATCAAAGCGAAGTACGGACTGGACGCATGCAACGTCGGTGACGAGGGAGGATTTGCTCCCAACATCTCTACTCCCCATGATGGTCTGTTACCAACGTTTGATTACTAATCAGTAATTAGTATTTCGACCCTTTATAGAAACTGAGCGATGTTCAGTGTGCAGTTACGTCTCCTAACGGAACTCAAACGGTCTTTTCCGAAATTTGCTAGGGATTCCGTAATGCCTGAATCAGACGTCATAGTTGGAAGGAGTCTTACGATTAAACAGTGACTGGTGTGTGAATTGTTAAAAAAAAACTGGTTACCTTGTGCACTTCGCCCCGTGACATTGTTACCAGAATACAGTTAAAACCTCGTGTTTAGAGTTATGGGTGAAACCAAACATAAAAAACCCTGGACATGTAAGGTGATCAAGTTGAGCTGTCGTCGAACAACCTAGCAAACAGAAGACTGATGAACGGTATCACAAAGCTCACTTTTGCTTCCTCAATGCACCACTGTGTATTCTGTCGTTACGTAAATGGTTGCGGCAAAGTGCACAAGAACAATGACCTTTCAAATTTTCGCGAATAATCTTTAGAAGACAACGGTTGACCTTAAATCCATCCATAAAGAAGAATAGTTGGAAGCCCTTGGAGGAGAAGTATTGCATATAGTTGGTTTGTGATATGTGAAGGCCTGTTAGTGATCGCTGCATGAACATTCCCTCGTCATCATCATCATCATTATCATCATCATCATCATCCTCATCATCATCATCATCTTTTTGGGATTCCTGTTCATCTCAGTTTAATCGAGACATCTTTCAACGAGTGCCAGGTTGTCTTCAAGAGTCTAACTTAGGTGACCGTTGTATTTGGTATGGTTCTTTCCGTGCGAATCCACAGCGAGTTTGTCTCCCTTTTGTCAGCGTAGTCTAAGAATGTCAACAGCCGTAAAATCTGCACCTTGTGGGAGTTATTTACACGGGGGGAGTTTTCAGACTTGGGTTTTGGGATTTGAATCTACAAAAGGTTCGGATGGAGAATAAGTTCAAAAGCTGAGAGTAGCTTCTATCTGAGAAGTCTTCATTCAAGGAGCTAGTCAATCAATGTATGGACACGTGACGTGAATTTCATGACTGATGGATGAGTAGCGCTACATCCTGTCTAAGTGCATGCTAGTGAAACTGATGATCAGTCTGGCACTTGTGGACGAACGTTCAAATGTCCAAGCACTGGCTGGGAGTTCGCCGGTTCATAAGGAACATATGAGGTGAAATGAGCAGGTGAATCGCTTCTAGTATAATTGAAATGAAACCTCTTGCTCGTTAATTGCATATGTGCTTGAAGGGCCCCATTTATGTCCTCCACGGTTCACTGGAATCTCAAGTGAATGTGGTCTGTGAGTTGTTCTCCTCCCTCCCTTTTTCACAGACTTTAAGGCCATCTGCTTTAGATGGGTCCTCCGAACAACTTTGACGCATTAGTTAGAATGCCCAAGATCCACGCGTTATTCAGTACATATGTGGCACACCTTTGAATAGAAAGCTGCACATACACAAGATCGGCACGAGGCTCAAGATTTATAAATGACGCTCACTACCCTTGATAAAAAAATTAATGGTAATCATGAAAACAGCTGACTTCCAAACCACCTGTGGGAAACATGGGTGTCCTACCCGGTTACCCAAGGCTAGACAGGATCAGCTGAGATACTGAGGTCGGGTTCGGACAGTAAGTCCGCTTTTCACTTGCAGCAAGCTCACCAAAGACCTTGCTGTAAACTGTGCATCTTGTGAGCGATGCCATCAAACTGTAAAAGCCACCCCGTTTGGTGTCTCTCAACTCATGGGGCGTAGAATGTCCATGTTTTAAAAATCTATCTGACTGAGTACTGGGTGTGGATATCACTATATCGTCTGTATAGCATCATTGGTTAGGTATAACAGAAGTTACATTGTTGTCCATTATCCATTTGGTCATAACAAAATATCCAACTGGCAAGACACTAGAGTAGTGCTCAAAACGGTTATCGAAATGACGAACGACACAGCAGAATGCATTGAGTAATGAAATACCTCGTGTTAACATAACTTTGCATAAAACCTCCATGAATTTGTTTAAGAGATCGGCAAAAAGGGGTTACATGTGATTCAAACAAATTTTGATGATACACTTTCCATAAGGGGGCGTAAGAAGTTTTCCCATAGTATCCTATATATCCATAATACTGTGTGGCACAAGCCATGTGCCTTGCGAGTTCACACTGGTGAGTTGATTCAGCGAGTAGGAAGACGTTGTTAGTCTGGGTTATGAAGCTGAGAGTTGAGTTGAGTTTGCGATTGGAGGGACATCATCCGTGCCAGCTTCGGGAAACACACTGACATATCAATAGGCCTCTCCGTACCTTCACTCACTATTCACTAACAATATCAGTAACAAAACGCTATCAAGCTTAACGAGCAATTCAACCATCTTTCATCAACTGCATGGTATTCTCATTTTTTAGCGCTGGATCTTTTGGTCGATGCCATTTCAAACGCTGGCTACGTCGGCAAGATTTTGATTGGCATGGATGTGGCCTCCTCGGAAATGTACACAACCGGAGGAAAATACAATATGAATTTCAAAGACGCACGACAAGATCCGAATCAGTTGATTAGTGGGGATAAACTATTGGACACCTATATCAGTCTACTCTCTCACTATCCGATCGTATCGATTGAGGATCCTTTCGATCAGGATGACTGGGAACATTGGATTAAATTTCGAAGTCGATCGAAAGTTCAGGTCGGTTTGATTTCACTTTCATGATTCCACAGTCCTTGATGAATTCGAATGTGTAAGGCCACTTGTTCGTTTAAAACGATACACGGAATGAGTACTGTCACGGGGCTTTTAAGCAATGAGTAACTGTCATTTGAAACAGGGACTGACGAAGCCCTAATGAACAGGTTACCAATCCGAAATACACTCATTTGCAAATCAGGTGAGTCTCTCGCAAAATCAAATTTGTTTGCAAATGAGTGTAGTTCGCCAATTCCGTGCAGTTCGGTCCCAAGTAGAACATAAGGTTGACGGAAACTCGGGGACTGCGCCTACCTGATGAGCCCCAATTGGAAGGACGAAACCGGTCGTGGGCTGTCGAAGAATATTCAGCAATCTTATGAGTAGTGCATTACGAGGTTACAAATTCCTTTACCGAGCTTAGCCAAATTTGTAAAATGACTAATATTATTGATCGTCACCAACTTTACATCTGTGCAACATGCCCAAAATAGCAGTTTTTGGTGCACCCATGCGAAATTTATGCTTATTTGTTCTTTGTGCAGCCAGTAAACTCAGCTGCGCTGATCATTGCTTCCTTGTTGGAAGGAGATCCCGAGACGGGACACATCAGAGATTAGCGAAATCACCAGACAAGGCACAGTCGCGCTCTCAGTGGCGCTCCTGCATGCAAGCTGTCGCCTTAATTGCATAGCTCCCTTCTGAACTCCCCGATCGATAGTCCACTGATACCCTTGTATTGACACATCAGCCTTATCAGCTACCGCCTCCAATGTGCGGTATCTATCCCGCCTCCGCAAATCATCGGTTAACAAAACTGTGGCAGCTATAACCATTGTACAGCACGGTTTATACTGTTGCTGCTGCTGGTGGTGACTGCGCAATGTAGTTTGTACACCAAACGAGTGAATACTGTCCAATTTATTCCCATCCGCTCAACAATGACCACTTGAAGCCTATCAAACAATCTGTGTACCATCTGAAATCCCGCTCTATGGGGCTATCTTTACTGAATTTCCCGTTCTCTTTTTGGTGAAGCTGAGGTACTTGATGTGGATAGTAGCGCAGACCATTGTTCAAGATGTGAAAGAACGCAAACAACATTGAAACGGCATGAAACTAAAAATAACAGGGAAAACGGGATGTGCTAACTGAGGCGGAACGGATTTGCAAAATTTTTCAATGGACTTACATAAAAGACTTTACTGAGTTCGGGGAAGTCCGGTCTTTCTAACGTCACTATGTCTTTTTTCATCTGACAGCGCTTTAGAAGACCGATTACAAAACACGCTGTTGGCTGGGGACCAGCTTATGCATGGTTTATTTTCAACGGATATCAGTTGAGTTTTCGTAGCGAAATAGCGACCAGTTATGAACTTAGTTGCAAGTTAAGTTGGTTTTGACGGAAAAAAACAACAATCTATCCTTTGTGTTGTTTTTTAATTGAACGTGCTACACAAAGACTGCCTCAAGTATTCGAGATATTGCAGTACGTTTGCTCCTCTGACAGCCCGAAACCTGGGTTCAAGTGTTTAGCGAAACCTACCATTGAATGTATGTAACCAGTCGCTTACGATACAGTTATCAAGTACAACACAGCTGCTAAAAATTATGCATACTCTACGAAAGGCAAGACCAGTCCCAGTGCTCTTGAGAAGTTTTCAGCGACATTATGAGTAGTATTGTGTCAAATGACTAGTTCTGTCTCATCAACTCAAACGTTTCTACCTTCTGTATCTTAACCAGTTCCACCCATCACACACTCACCAGCTGCTTTCCACATCATTTCACCGTTGTGTGCCATAAAAACTTAGGAATAGAGCATTTTCCCTGGTTTCCCTTGGGAGGATACCTGTGTAAGGAGGAAAGCCATCCTCCGTGAAGTTGTCATCAGCAGACAACTAAACAGTTAAAAACTATTGGACAGGAACGTAAACATCTCATATGCACCTTATTTTTAAAAACTGACCATTCTCGTGCGTCTAGTTGAACTTTCGTGAATATTCATTGACTGTCACGTAAATGTAAACGAAAGTTGCACAGCAGTTCCACAAGTTCCGTAATAAACCCCACCTTCCATTGGACACGAGGCGGAGTTACGAGAAAACCACATACTACTTGCGTGCCTCAGCAGTAGTATCCGCCGTTACAGTATACAATCAAAATACGGTACGATATAATATATGCTCAATCCACTGTCACATAACGTAGGTCACATAACAACAAACGAGAGTAATGTGAACGGGAATTCAACAGTCGTATCTCGCTCGTACGCTTCGAAATCTAGGGAAGAATATTAGGGGTGTTTTCTTCGAAGAGAAACAGTTCCGAACGGGCCACTTTCAATCGATTTGTTTTGGCGCAGTGTTCCTCCCCCAGAAAAAAACATGCTTGAAAGGAGAGTACTTCCAGTAAGTTCTCTGAGGCTATCAGTCTTCGACTGGTAGTTAACTCAGAGCTCAGATCTCCAAAAAAATGATTGATTTACTCTACTTATTTGTAAGTTTCACAAAGAAATTTTTCACTTTGTGCTATTTGTGGATCAGATTGTCGGCGATGACTTGTTGGTCACTAACCCTGAAAGAGTACGGAAAGCCATCGAACTTGGAGCGTGCAATGCTTTACTCTTGAAAGTTAACCAGATTGGGTCATTCACAGAGGCACTGGAGGCCTGCCAGATGGCAAAACGGGCAAACTGGAAAGTAATGGTTTCACATCGATCTGGTGAGACAGAGGACAGTACAATTGCCGACTTGGCTGTTGGTCTTAACTGTGGACAGGTAAACAAATTTTAAACCTATGTCGATTTCAGACTAATACGAGAATATTAGATTCGTGCAAGTGTGGTGCACGTTTTTCAGTTTTCACTGGTTTATTCTTTTACACACCACACCACACCACACCACACCACACCACACCACACCACACCACACCACACCACACCACACCACACCACACCACACCACACCACACCACACCACACCACACCACACCACACCACACCACACCACACCACATCACATCACACCACATCACGACAGTCTGACACTCAGTGGCCCATTCATAACATCTGATGTTTTACCGGTCTCCGTTTCATCCGGTCTCCTCGGATTACCCATGAAATGTTGCGAATTGTTTATGGTGAATAGTGTTTAGAACAAGAATGGTTCGCAAGATGTTTGCGACCGATTGAGTAGGCATCGTTTCAGAAAGGCTTGGCAAGCAATTGATAGATTTATTGTCTGGCAACTTCTCGCTTCTGGTGCAAATGAATAAGTTATCAGGTTGACCGAGTTGTAAGGGCAGTCAGACAACCAGTCGGTGGGATTTCTTATGACTAGCCAACTTGATCATTGCTGGGTGTCCGTCTCAAATTCCTGTTTGTCGGTTAGTGTGGATGACTAACACTTACGATAAGTTGGTTAAGGGAACCGTCTTCAGGTCAAATCAGAATTTTGAGGCCTTGCTTTTGCGGTTTACGACACCTTAATGGAATAGCCCTATTTGGTGTCGCTCACGGACCTTTTTGGTCCGTGTACTTTTAGGCCATCTCAGGCCATCTCACTGATAACATCACACCGCCTCCTGTCATCTCGGCTGGTCTGAAACTCACACTTGCCAGCTGTACGACCTCTGTTCTATTCACAATAGGATACTTGGCGATTTTCACCGCCCCCGTCACCCGTCGCTGTGGTGTGAATCTTGGTCGTCATGTCATAAGTGACCGGTAACCAAGACCGGTTGTAGAACAGCAGTCATTCCATTCAAAACAGGGACACCTGAAGCCGTTAGAATATCACTCCAGAAGAGAAAAACTTAACGCTTAGTATTGGTGCAGTTGAGGGACCAGTGTGTACAAAATACAATGTAGCGACTGCACGAAGGTTTACGAAAGTTAAACATCCAGGGAGCTGAACAGCAGGATCGGTGAGCATATATGGTGCATAAACGGACCACCCAGAAGCATAGAAGAATACCGGGTGGTATTCAAGGCCCCCACAATTACTGGGCATGTATTGGACACTAGGAAACTTGGAAATTTTAAAACGAGGAAAGAATAACTTGCCTTCTCACATTTAAAGCTTCTGGTGTAAATGATTCTAGCTCAGGTATACAGCGGATTTCGCGTCCGCTACCCTCGTGATTTGACCTAATTTGGTAGATCAGTTCTTAGCCGTGAAATTCCCGTAAAAAATTGTTTCATCACAAGGTGAGAAGCAACAACAACCATTTGGTTAAACTTTTTGTTGAATTCTGTGAAAAAAGGAAGCCACTAACTCTGCTATCATGTATGAATGAAGAAATATGTGCATCTGAACAGTAGAATCGTAAAATTTACACCCAGTTAAACCTAACCACATGTCTGCCAATTTGACATCTCTTTCAGATAAAAACCGGAGCACCTTGTAGATCCGAAAGACTGGCCAAGTACAACCAGTTGTTGCGTATCGAGGAGGAACTTGGCTGTCATGCTGTCTACGCCGGTAATGTGTTTAAACAGAGTACACTCTGTTAGAACCTCACCGAACGCACGCGAATTCGGATCGCAGCAACTAACACAGAGCTATTCGGTGTATCACAAGATTTTAAATTCCTCAATTTGACCATCTTCAGTAGATTTTTCCTTAATACCCGCATGTCATTCAGAATTAATTTCCGTTATTTACGTCGGCGCATTTTTTGTTATTTCCATTCTGGGTGTTAAGAGTATCCTAATGACCTCTGCGTTGACTGAGGTAAGGCAGGTTTATCTGATTCATTTATTGGTAATCTTCAATGAACATCTCGTCGTGAAACTGAAGTCAATCTATACTGAAAAGCCGAGAAGCACTGTCTCATCCTTATTGGGAATCGTCATCAGTGCACATCTCACGAAACTCCAGTAGGAAGACTCGAACCCGCGACCTCCCCGTTGGAACATTTAAACGTTCTACAACGAGCGACCAACAAGTAGTGTGATTAGATTTCACTTGGAGAGGACATTACCCTTCAACTGTCTTGTTGTCGAATAAGTTTGTTGAGTTTTGCTTGAGTAAACAAGAACAAACAGAACATGGAGAGAGGTGCACACAGTTAGTCCCCTCTAGGGAGAGCGTCTTCAAGAGAAACCTCCCCTTAAGAGACGACTTCTGCTTGGCCCATTAATTGCTCCCTCCAAGGGGAAAGCTATCGCAGTATGAATTCACCTATAATTATTTCATTTAGACTATCCCAACGGAGGCGAGAAACTCCAAATAAACCTGGACAACTTTGCAAATTCAAATGCTACACGGTGGTTCTCACCCTAAATGGACCAACTGTTTATCGCTCAACTATGAAACTAAACCAAGCAGATCTTTTTCTCGCATAAACGGACATAAGTAAGAATCGGCTTTAGGGAAACACTCATTTGCATACGAATTTGGTTTTGCTGGGGGGGAGGACCCACCTGGAACCCAGCTGAATCTCTCGTTTGTGATGTTCTTAAGCAACTGAATGTGCTATATCAGGTCGCCCCATGTTTTAGTCGGTACGATATTCGATGTATCGCGATACACGTACAGACGTAATACACTACTCGTAAGGTTGCTGAAAACCCCTCGACAGCCCACGGATGGTTTTGCCCTTCTTGTGGCTCATCAGGTAGGCGCAGTTCCTGATTTCTCGTCAACCTTATGTTCTACTTGAAAAGAAATTAGCGAAATACACCAATTTGCAAAACAATTTGGTTTTGCGAGAGACTCATTTAGAACCCAACTGAATCTCTCGTTTATAATTTTTACAGGCAACTGAATGTGTTGTACCAGACCACTTCATGTTTCAGTTGTTACGACACGAATCGGTTTCATTTTTACTATAGGGATGGCGTAAACCTGATCGTGAAACTGAGTGAACTCGTTGGCGAAGTAAGTTGGCATTGACAGAAGATACAGGCGAAGTTCACTTGAATCTTTCATTTATGAAAACTGTTGAATGTTGCCAAATGTCCTTCTATCAGCATGATTCAGTAAGTGCCACGTAGGAACGTTGTGTGAAAATTTCTTCTGAGAAGTGGTCACTCGATGAGTCAGTCAGTGTGTGAACACGTGACGTGGTTTCCGTGATTGAAGGATGATTGGGGCTGTCTAATTGAGTGCATATCACCATGCTGATCAGTCGCTCAAGGCCGGCAGGTTGCGGGTTCAAAACACCCAACTAGAGTTTTATGAGATGCGCACTGCTAAAGATTCCAAAGGATGAGAGAGCTGTACAGTGCTTCCCGACTATTCAGCATAGATTAGTTTCACTGACAGAGTGCAATCTCTGTTAAACGTTTTTGGTTTTCTTCATTTGACCGTGCTGAATAAGTTTAAGTTAGGACAATGCTTAGAATACCCAAGTAAGGTTTAATACTATACACAAGGCCGGTGAAAACTCTGGACTACCTCTTTTGTCCTCTGCTGGGGCTAATCAGTCCTGACTTGGTCGCATTCGAACATCAAACTAAACGACGTACGTTGTTTAAACACTCCTTGGCGGGTGATTCACTAGAAATTTGCTCAAATAACAGTCGAACGACTCAGAACTGTCCATACTCACATCGAACAACCAAAAAAAGAGTCAACTGATCATTACAGTGGTATACCATGTGGCACTGCTATGACTATGCAGTGGATGGCTGTGGTCTACTGCTTGTTTGGCTCAGATTGCTGACCTGAAGACAGTGGGCTACGCACGACTAGTCTATCGTTCATGGGTAATCCACCATGTTGTATTCGTGACCTGGAGAACCATGTAGTTGTGGGCCAGCACAATTTCAAAGTTGTTATAAATATCTTCCTAATACAAAGGTCAGATTGCTAGGGCAGATTTCAGTGGTCTCAAAAAATGAGATTCTCAGAGCTTGTAGTCGTCAGATAGGTAGCAGATGATGCGGAAGGTTCTATCTTCATCTGGTAGGTGAACGGTTTTGGCCGGGTGCAAACCATATCGCCTGAGCTGGATCCGAGCTGGATACCCTATTCAGCATAGACAGTAGTGTTCGCAGATGCTCCGTTCACTACCAGCGAACGAGAACACACAACTGCGTGTTTGTGTGTGCACCTAGACGGAGGCAACGTGCACTTTTCCACCAGAAGTTCATGCCTTAATTTATAAACTCTTCAAGTTTACCCTCATAAAAAAACACGGTACATGTACGTGAGCTTGGTTGTTTCATCAAAGTTCCCTATCCTTGTTTTGGCCGTACCCAACAGGATTATCTCGGTTGCCAAGCACGCTCAATTGCACACCGGTTTTGTTTCCAAGCGGATATCCGATTACCAGTTGAATCTCTCATTTATGGTACTTTTGGACTGAAGGTGCTGCTCAAAAGCCACCTTAGGTTTTTGTTGGCACGATATTCTAGGTATCGCTGTATATTTTCCTGAGGGCGAGATGGCCAAAGTGGTTAGAGCGCGACTTTAATGAACGAAATGTCCGTGGTTCGAACCCGACCTCTGCATCTCGACTTCTCCTGTTTAGGCTTGAGCAACCTGGAGGCATCCCAACCCTCGTGCTTTCTTCGGGTGGCATGGCAGCTAGGCACCGTAAAAGTGCTACAACTGAATGTTTTTTTTTGCGTTTTCGGATCTGAAACCACAAGGATAGAATGGTATCTACGGTACAGCCCTCCAAAAGGATCCCCTTCAAGGAGGGGCCATCCAAGTGGAGGTCCCACGACAACTGCTCCACGATTTGGGGTATGATCCTCAAAAACAGATCGAATACCTCTTTCTTCATGGTGGTCCGTCGTGGAAAAAAGGAACATTCGGCGACATGGTGTTTGGAACTTTGTCCTAACACATGGTTTAAAACGGAAGGGATTCGTCTGATGAATCTCATCAGAATAGATGCCCATAACAATATGACCACAAGCAGCCTATTCAGTCACGTGATAAAAGGTGTACTCTTCGAGATCATTGTACACATATTTGTTCGAATAAAGTCGTTGTACGCGATCATTGATTCCCTCCCCCATTCTGTTTTTTTTCACAATGAGGCCTTCAAATAAACTATGACTGAAGGGTGAAGAACATCAGTTTTGTGCTGTCGACGACGAAGTTGAAGAGGTAGCTGATGCATTTCGTAGTAAACACAAACTTATCACCGGTAACCAACCACCGCCAACTGGGAATAGACTCAATCCTGTTGATACGAACAAACAGCTGTGCTCATCCGTTGACATTGCCTTTACCTTGATGTGGTCATCCTATAGCTGCATAGGATTGTTTCCCCATTTGTTCAGACGACCCAAACGTAAAACAGCACTTTACAGCACACAGTCAGTCTGTGTCTGAATGCTTGAATGTAAAACTGGACCAACTAACCGATGAATTAGCCTGCAACGGCAATGTGGACTAACAATTGCCTTCAAGCCTGGAACATGTTGTGAAGAATCCTCTCGAAACGAGTGGGAAGACTAAATGTACTGAAGGAGATGAATTGGATCTACAAGCGACAGCACTTCAACGGGAATAATTTTCACATACTTGCTCACACAAGGATAAAACGGCAACGGGGGTTCCTGAGGCGTGGTATTCCACACAAAAATCGACCAACAAACACGTCGACATCGGCCTAGTCTATAGGCCGCTAAGAGCAAAAGAACTACGTAGATGTGGGACTCTGAATCATATGGGAAACTAAACAACCTAACGATAGCCAACGGAATAATTGGACAAAAGAAAGACAGCTACCAAAAGTAGACTACTCAACCAGCCAATCAGGTGGAACGAAATCGGATCACAAAGAAAGAAGGAAACGACCCAATCACAAGTGGGGAACAGAACTGTCCAATTGAACGCACCAGACGAACCAATCATATAGAAGGAAACAAGATTACAATCCAAGCTTACCAACCAAACTATGCGAAAAACAACATGGGACCACTTAATAACCTTAGAGTGATAAGACACCGATTAGAAACTATATAAACGCAGGCAGAAGTGGATGACTTTACCCACTGAACCCTACACTGACGATGTCATATCGATTGGTGATGAAACGTTTGCATTCCAACCGTAAAGGTCGGTGAACAGACAAACAACCAATTAGCCTGGATGTTTCAGCTGCTGTAACAGAGGTCCCGTAGCATACATTCTGAGAAATCACGAATTACATGAGCATCTTTGTTTACCGTTAGGTGGATCCGAGGCTTAAAACGACAAATTTCATAGAATAGCGGCAAATTATCGGGGCGACAAGAATGAGGGATGACTGACCACTTAAATGGCGAAGCAATGATTTAACAATCCATGACCAAGTTTGAAGTGGCTTGAAGTATGCAACATACAACTGTGTCGTTCTATTTTCGTTACTAAGATTAGTATACCTGTATTATCGGTTCCCGGATGGCGCGGTATGTTCTCACCTAGTTCGTAAGTAGTCCACAGGCCAAAACTCTCGGATTCCTTGCAGAAGCTGACCTTATACTTCGGTTGTTGCAGCTCCACAATAGTCCCAGTCTACTGTGCTGTGGTCAACCTTTACCGCAAGAATTGGTGTGGGATGAATGTGTTGTCCAGCCGGCAGCTTGTTCATCAAGACCATGCTAGAAACTTTTCAGGACTCATAGCCTCCAATGAGTAACTAACTACCTAACCTCGGCAAAATCATCGGCGAACAAAACTGTAGTGTTTATAAACATTGTACGGCAAGTGCGCGGTTTGTTCAGCTGAAGAAGAAGATGATGATGATGATGATGATGATGATGATGACAATTTTAGCCAGGGCCCAGTTGCTTTCCTTGTCGTTTCTAGTTCTGACCAACAAAGCCTGTACCTTCACCGCATAACTCTCAAACTCTCTCAACCTTTGTGCAGCACATTCGTTTGAAGAATACCACAAACGAGCGATTCAGCCAAGTCTTCGATGAAAAGCAAATTGATATGCAAATGAGTGTATTTGTCGAAATCTGCCCACTTTGGATTCAAGTAGTATACGCAGTTGACAGAACCTCGGAGACCGCGCCTCTCTGATGAGCCCCAATAAGAGCGAAACCGCTAGCGGGTTGTCGAAGAGATTTCAGCAACCTTGTGAGTAGTTCCCTTTATGAAAATAACCACTGAAAGTTAACTAGATGATCAAGTTACCGCATCGAACTTGTGGTTTTCGTGCCTTTGGTCTCTCCATCCTCAGTGAACGAAGCTGTAGCAGCTGAAACCATTGTGTTTCGACCCACGGCTTTTAGAACTGAAGAACGGAACTGACTTGAACATGCGGTACTACAGCCGTTGAAAAACGGTCCGAATTCACTCCGGAACAAACCTTCACATCGGTCTGAGTCGCCTGCGTAGGACATGTTCAGTGAGTTGTGGGCAGAATGTGAATAAACCTAACAGCTCTCCTCACCATTACCAACTACCATTCAACGAAGCAGTCAGGAGTCTGGTGAAGAGTACTCCAGTAACTGCTAAATATAGTATCCAAATTATCGTGGATGGTCCATCATCATTAGACTTTCAAAACACACTCGCGATAAAAAAATCTATCGGTATAAACAATACATGTACGTGAGTTCAATCAATAATTGAATACTGGGAACGTCCAACGTCCTTCATTCATTTATTAGGACATGCACGGGTCGATGAACAGCATGAAATTCATTCAAACCTTCGAAATTTCGCACCACTCACCGACCGAAAATGCAGTCCTTCTAAATTTTTGTTCCAGATTTTGGGCGTTGCCGTCTTGATAGAAAATGTCCTTCCTGACAAAATCACAAACGTTGGGGGGGGGGAGAATGAGCCTGATTGAATGTAACTTTGCGTACGTCAGGATGGTTGTCGTGGGTCTTTAATGCAGACCAAATGGACTAAGGGTTTATCACGACGTTCAGATATCACGTTCATATCACATGTCTGCTATCCCGATGTGTAGAGTGGGAGGATGCCTGTTCAGTACTATGACGTACGCCTTGTCCGCGTGTTCAGTGTTTCTCTCCAATACGGTCAGTGACCAAAGCAGTACACGACCGTCTCCATAACCCAGCTGGCTGGAAGACTGATGAGGCCTTCAAACATTAGGACTGTAGCATACTGGTCTAGATGTGAGAATTCGTCACTCGAGGAGCCAGCCAATATGTGAATATGTGATTTGGTTTCTCCGATTGGAGGATGAGTGGTGCTCTATCCTAATCTAAGTGGGAGCTATTCACACTACTGATCAGCCGCTCCTGACCAAACGTTTAAGTGTTCACACTACTCGACAGTGGAAGTCACGTGTTCGAAACTCCCTACTTGAGTTTCATGAGTTGAGCACTGCTTATGATTCCAAAAAAGGACGAAAAAACTGTTTAGTGTCTTCGGCTTTTCAGAATAGATTAGCATCACTTATAGGACAAAATCTTCATTTATAAATATCCAGTTCAGTTTAGATCAATATTCGTCGTCGTTCAAACTTGGCTCACGGTGCGTCTTCTGGTAATCTTACAAGTCCGAAATCGGGTACGTTGCTTTAGTATGTAATTTGGACATTTGCTTTCTGGAGGAATGGTTTGTGAAGTGAAACTCCGTGTAGATATTGTGGAGTACAGGAGGTCCGAGTTGAGGTTTTTTTATCCCAAGGGTTAACTGACTTTCCGTGACATCACACTTGCCAAAGACTGACGATATTACCTCAGCTGGTGGCGAAAACAAGTTGCTAAGGTCATCGAACAAACTAGCGGCCGGATTTGCTCAACGCTGAAAAGTCGATAATGAATGAGCAGCTGTTTTATTCTCATCTGGAATCACCAACAGTGTATGTCTAACAAACGCATGGGGAGATTCGAACTCGGCTGGTGGCTGAGCACTATTCCAATCGGGTATGACAGGCCGACTATCGGCCCGCCGAACAGCATATAGCAACGCCATCCTGCAACTGCATTTTACGATACGAGACTGAATCCTCGGGTGATGACTTCTCAAAAAAGGAAAGACCTGTGTGGTCCTTCATCTTCTGGGAAGACTGGTTATGGTTCGAGGGCACTGGGGAGTTGTGACAACTTCAGCTGATAGTTGATTCTGCAGATGAAGTCATTTGATACCGAAAATCCAACACACTCTGTACACCCGTATGTTGTATATCATTAGCAGGGCTCCCTGACCGATGGTGGTTTGACCGGACAATGATTTTAAGTTTGTTCTCACCGACAAAACGCTCCAAGAAATGTTAAGCGAGATAGAGAGGGGAATCCCGAGGACCTAACCTGCCAATGACACTACTAAACAATAACTCTTATTGGTTGTGTGAAAAGATCGCGGAATTTTTAATGGATATTTTGTACTCTAAGTGGAGACATCATATACTGATAAGCCGGGAAACACAGCTATTCGGCTTTTCAGCATAGGTTGGCTACACGCACACGGAAATCTCCATTAAAGTACCAGACCTTGTCACACTGTGACCAATCTGTGCTCACAGGAAGCATAAAATTCATCCGATGTGTTATTGTGTCGAAAGATTGGTAACTCAGGTGTGTACTCGTGATTGGTCAGATAATTGTTGATCTGCTGTTCGTCGAGCTTGGCTATTACCTTGCAAACGTTTCGTCCCTAGTCGAGGAGACACCGTCAGTGCGCAGTTGAGTGCTTGCTTCCTCCGTGTCTAGCTGAGTTTGTGTAGTTTTTTAAGAGCATCTTATATCCCCTCACTTAATTGGCTAATTGGTAGATGCCTTGTAATATTATTGGCCAGATCGTGATTTGTGCTGCGTTGCGATCTGTGTCTCACATTCCATTGGTTGGTTGGATGGCTGCCTTGGGGTGCTTGAGGTCCGTTTTCGTATAGTCCGTTCCCGGTTTGTGTTGCATTGTATCCTTCCTTCCTTAAATTTGGTTGGCTGAGAAAGCCTTCCTTCAGTCTGATTGGTGCGTTCATAGTTTGCGTCGTAGTCTCGTCTTCTTGGGTCTGTTTAGCCGCTTGTACTTCCGCGTTTGATGTAGGCTTTTCCTTCTCGTATTACCGATTTGATTGCAGTTGGATGGTGCCTGTGTTGAGTCGATCTTTGTCCGTGTTCGATTTGTCGGTTCGACGGTAGTCCCCTTAACTTATTGTTTGTTTTTAGTTTGTCCGCCTCTGTGTTCTTTGGTTCCGTAGTTCCTTTGCTTGCACTGATTGACAGATTGGGCTGATTCCGAAGTGTTTGTTGATGGCTAAAGAGCGAGACATACAGACCACAACGCAACGCAAATCACGATCGAGCCAATAATATTACGAGAAGGGTATATACAAATTAGCCAACCACATGAGTGGACATCAGATGCTCTTAAAAAAACTACATAAACGGAGGAAGCACCCACTCAACTGCACACTGACGATGTTCCCTCGACTGGGGATGAGACGTTTGCACGCTAATTGCCAAGCTCGGAGAACGACCATCTGATCAACCACCAGCACCTCCATCTGAGAAGTCGTCACTTTAGCAGCCAGGCTATCGACACGTGAGCGCGTATTGTGTTACCCATGGTAGGAAGATGGATGGTGCTATATCCTGTCAAAGTGCAAGTTAGTCACAATGCCAACCAGCCACTCGCGGCCGAACGGTTAAACAGTTAAACGATCAAACAAACATCTCTCAAGCTTCGTGAGATGCGCGCTGATCCAAAAAACGGCTTTTGTTCAAGTGGACCACCCAAAACATTCAGTTGAAAGAGCAATGCGTCCTTCACTTGGACATGTTTTGGCCGGTATAATTGAGAGCTAAGTTGAATATCCATTCAGTTTTGCCGTTTCGAAATCACCACTTTTCAAACGCTAAATTCGTTACACATATGGTATACTTTATCGCACATCCGAAGACTGGATGAAAGACCTCAGGAACCTGCCGAAACCCACTTAATCTGGCCAGTGCACAAACTTCCGTAGTTTCTTAAACGCGAACTGCAGGTTTCTGATCAGCAGGTCCCGTGGAATTTACCCCAACAACATATTAAGTGGCAAAATGGATTTTATCTCAAGAACCCCGACAGAGCATGGATCGCAAAACGGATTTGTTCTGCACTACTGATGAGTTCTTAGAAAGAGGAAACTGTTGTACAGAGCTTCTCAGCGTATACCGGCTTCACAGACAGGATGAAATCTCTATTGAAAACTACAAAGCTTCTCAGATCACCATAAATCAGCAAGTACCTCAAAGGAAGAATAATTTCACCAGATGAATGAAACGTTCTTCTGAGAAGTCGTCACTTAAGGATCCGATCAATGCGTGATCACGTGATGTGGTCTCCGTGAGTGCGAGTTAAACAAAACACCGATGAACCACTCATGGCCGAACGTTTAGGTATTCTGACTAACATCCTGGAGGCCATGGGGTCGAAAATCCCTACTGGAGTTTCGTGAGATGCGCACTGCTGATAACGCAGATTCCCAGCACGGCTTTTCAGCATTGCTGACTTCAATTACAGGACAAAATCTCCAACGAATTGCGCTGGGAAGGTATACGGATAACAATGCGGTCCGTTACAAACTTCCTACCTCACAAGCCTCTAAAGAGGTAAATGTGGGGTCTGTGATGACTAGTGACCTGTTGTTTTTTCTCGTGCCTGAAGTCGAAGAACGTCTGTGCAAGTAACGGCATTCCTCACCGTCCAAGATGCACAATTAATGAGTGAACACACTTTGTCCTCTTTCGGGCCGTGTTCATTTCATTTTGTTCCTAAAATAAGTTCTTATTTGTTTCCCAACGACTCCTCTTTTCCGTCAGTCCAGTAACCACTGTGCTAAGGACGTAGTCTGCCAAAGGTACCAACTGAATGCCAACGTACTGTCCTACGATTCATAATCGAGGGTAGACGTCACTGCTTGATTAGCTTGAGTGATTGGTTTGGTTTCTCTGCCATCGCTGGATTTATGCTAACTGAATGAAATGTACTCCCAGTGTTTCATTATTTTATGGTTCAAACGCCTCTGTTTGATAGGCACCGGGATGCATAAGGCACATAGGCCAGATAACTGACAGTTAAACGATCCAGTAATGTTTAGTTGTGTGGTGGGAAGGGACTGAAGAGGGACATCGGTGAACGAAGATATTTCCAAGTTGTCCAGGATGAAGAAGGGGTTTTGGTTTAGGTATCCCTCAAAGGCCTGACCCATGAGGCAATGGAAAGCAGGATTTACTTTGGGGAGCCATTGGCTCAATAGTCTGACCCGCTCGGCTGCATTGGTCTGGCCTTACTCGAGGGCGCATGGAGTAAGACATTGGTGGCTGACTCCTGATGCGGCTGCGCACATCAGGTTCCATTTTGGCGGCACCAGGCTCTCTGGTTTTATAAGTATTTCAACCGTATTGAATAATGCGAAGGCGGTTACACTGAACTGTCGGACGATCGGTGTGCGGTTTTTAGGGTCGACCTTTTCTAACCCGTCCTTCCTCGGGGGAAGGCAGCATCGCTGCTTCCATGACTATGGACATGGTGGTTGCCTGGAGGGAACATCTTATTACCTTCATGCTTCTGTCGCAGTTTTTATCCCCAGACCGCCTCGTAGCACGATTACCCGTAGTACGGGGTCTCGCTGCTCTTGGTCTGACTGCTCCCCTTTGGCCTTCCTGCCATGGTTTCACCTTGTGGAACAAAGCTCTAGCCAGTGTAGCCCGTGGCATCATTGCAGCACTCAAGCCGGACAACCACATAAAGATGGCAGCTCCCCAAATTATCGGCAAACGTAACTGTGACAGCTTAAGATGGTGATGATGAGCTCTCTTTAATGGGCAAAGCTTACATCTACCAGAAGCGACGATTACAGAAGAACTCTAATGAGTGGCCCTGCCACAATCTAGCTTCGCAAGGCTCCATCATTTTTGGAAGTTCAGTCAACCCCTAACATGTACATTCTCATCCAACCCACGCCCACGCACAAGATGACGAGTTCCATAGCCACAGTGGTGAGTAGAAATAGCGTCTAGAGTGGAGTTCCCTACGGAACAACGCGAACTAACCACTTACAAGGTATCGGACACGAATTTGGAAATCTCATTTGCACAGATTTTGGGAATGTGAACACTCCCAAGCGTTCTCATGAACTATCCTGAACGTTCTGTGAGGACTGAACAATAATGAACAAGAACTCTAAAGTGGTTCCATAATTTTCCTATTAACGGAACTTTGAGTCTCGACCAGAGCCTACTCGCACGTTCCATCAGTAGTATATACCACTGTAGCGATATTTCGATCGACAAGCAACAGACGAGATTCTCTTTCTATTCCGATCACATTCCTGTGAGTAGTCCTCTCTCTGTCCTAGTCCAATTATTCTGGTGAACACAGGGACAAACATCAAGGTTTCGGGGATCTCGTCGTCAGATCCGTACACATCGGATGGTTAAAAGGGAGTAAACAATGAAATAAACAGTTAAGTTTGGTCACTAAAGTGGAAACACAGACGAATGGATATCAGCGAAACCCAAGCCGTATCTAATTGGTCGAGAATGCAGCTGACCGACTGGGTCGATTGATTCGTGTCACGTGACTGAGGCAGACTCAGAGCTCGTACGGATCTTTTTTGACAACATAGTACCAAATCTCGCAAACGCATCGCGAATGCTTCGGCTCTAGTCAAGCTACACCATTGATTCGTCCATACCGAAGACAGGAAAAGCACTGGACTTGAGCTCCACTCTTAGTCGAACTCATCAGCGGTGGTCCGAGGCTCGGAACTCCAACATTCTGGGAAAATGTTAATGCTACCTAAACCAGCTGTATCTGGTGGCCCTGAAATAAACAAAATTCAATAAATACACTCATTTGTAAATCACCTGGGACCCAGCTGAATCTCTCGCAAAACCAAATTGATTTGCAAATGAGTGTATTTATCGAAATCAGTCCAATCTGAGTTCAAGTAGAACATAAGGTTGACGGAAACTCGGGGACTCCGCCTACCTGATGAACCTTAAGAAGGGCGAAACCGGTCGTGGGCTGTCGAAGAACAAAATTCAAATTCTTCAGGACTGACAAAAGGGCGATAAAATCGATTTACAGGACCACATTGTAGAACGGTGGTACTTAGACGCATTTTCCATATTTTTGCAGGCACACAGCTTGTCTCGTCAGACCAGGCAAGGCTTTTGTCTCTATTGGGACTCCGTCTACGTCCAACTGACGGCGTCTAGATAAAGACGTCCAGTGTGTGTTGATGGAGTAGGTGTAAATAGTTAGCCTCACAAATCGAATTTCCAACCCCGACAGGGCCAAGAATATGCACTACTGATGAGCCTCAATAAGATCGAAACTCGAATCGTGTGCATCCCTGTTCAATGTGGGCTAACCAGAACAAATGTGCCAGGATGGGCTGAGAGCTATTCAAACGAGAAATGTATGAACGTGAATTCGGCAAACCCAACAACTATCTACAACTAATAAGATGCTCGCGATAGCTCAGTGGTTAGGGCACAAACTTGTTGACTGGAAAGTTTGGGGTTCGAACCCAGCCCCGGTATCTCAACGTCCCTTGTCTAGGCTCTGAAAACCCAGCAGTATCTCATCCTTCGTACTTCTTCCAAGTGATATGGCAGCTAGGCACGGCAAGGATGTCACGGGTGAACGATTATTATGTCTATTCAGAAGCATGGATTTTAGAAAAAGGGGTGATGTGTATCAAAGGTCCGTTTGCCTTCAATATGTTAGGAGGGAATGCGCAAATCTTCCGAAGTATTCTTATGTAGCTTTTACAGTGCCAGGTGTAGCATCTCGCGAAAAGCCACTTTTCGTTTGCAAAAGTAGTTTAAGAAGTCAATAACAGAAAACAAAACCAAAAGCATAATAAGAGTAAACATTTTTTATCCTTCCATAATCAATAAACAAGCTTCATACGATCATCAACGGAGCATCAGTTTAAACCAGAATAAACGAGGTTTAAATTAGTCTAAAGTTCAACAAAATTTGAAAATACAAACATAAATCATACGAATAAAGTACCTGACTTGTATTTATTTTGGCAGGCAGTTTCTGTTTTTTGGCGCACACTGAGTTTAAAACAATAAATACATGGTCGTCAAGGTCGCGCTTTGAATAAACAAATTTCCGCGCGGGATACGATCACAGACGTTCGCAGTGTTTGGTCGGCAACGATGAGCAATTCTGTGCTGCCTCGACTACGTCCGAATCCACATTCGATCCACAATGTGCCTTGAATCATCTGGTCACACCAGCATGGCCTGATGATTCCGCTAAGCGTCTTTTCCGACGTTCGCGCTGTAAATGTTGTATTCTCGCATAGAACCTGATCAGGCAATTCAGACACAGTCGAACACATTTCACTTTGGCCGAGATGATAGCTAACCGGTGAAGAAGTTCGTCGATGAATAACAAAAGTGCTGAGAGTAAGTGCAGGATACAAGCGAACCAGGTGACCCCGTAGGCTGCACCAAAAGTTACCGGGCCCGAAATGTGTTGGTGGTGAACGGCCATAGTTACGTGGTAAACCATGATGGACAAAGCTGTGACAAAGGCTAGACAAGAGGGGAGAAGCAAAAGGACGTTGTTATAATCATCGCTTTTGAGTGCGAAAGTGAAGGACGAACTTGCTCGCGACCGATTCTGTGAGTTTGTGAGAATGCAGAATCTGGTCCTTTTGGTTCCGCTGCGGTGAGGTTATAGTTTGTGAAGAGAACCCACTAATGCTGAAACATATTACTGGTAAGTCGATGAACTGAATGGAGAAAAGGGTCACCACGCAAAAAAATCATTCAACTGTAGCACCCTTTCAGTGTCTAAATGCCATGCAACCAGAAGGAATCATGAGAACTGGGATAGTACCAGGTTGCCAAAGCCTTGACAGGGGAAGTCGAGACGCAGAGGTCGGATTCGAACCACGGACCTTCCGTTCAGTAAATTCGCGCTCTAACCACTCGGGCCATCTCGTCCCGAGAAAAGGATAAACCTAAAAATTAACGTTTGTACCCGAGGTGAACTTCTACATCAATGACGAACTTGTGCGAATATACATGTTACTTCGACCAACTGTGGTCCTGTCCTGAAACAACACCATTTTGATCAAGTCACCTACAGGTTTTCTTGGGCAATATGCTTGCCCGAGTAGCTGCATAAGCTATGAACTTAGTAGTGTGGACCACTAAGAAGCAAGGTATGTTGCGCGAGCATAGCATGACAGTCCATTTTGGCAGTCTGCCGGATAGTGAACACATGGATTTCAGATCCATGAAACAAGGTTACCATCTAACACGAAGTGGCGAGATGGCGCTGATGAAACAACTGTGGTGAGCGTCCAAGGAACCCTAACGAAATCGTCGATATCGTGATTGACATATAACCAAAAATTCTAAAATATCTTGATCAAAGCAGCATACAACTAGGAGATAGTTGAGAACGTGCATCCATTCTGTTCAATGGGGAACGCCCAATCGGACGTAGAATTGATGTCCTTCTTCAAAAACGGCTTAAAAACCTTGAGAGTTGACCAATCACATCACACTTTGGTTGTAGGTAACTGCGGGATTTTGTACAATACACGTTTGCCTCACTCTCGTTTGACCAGTCCTACCCTGCTTTGCTGCGTTGTTCAAAGTAGACCAGAACGACCCGTAGAAAACATCAATTAATTTTTTGATCATTCTGTCCAAGTTCAGGGTTTTTCCCATCAAATGAACTCTAGTGTATATGTGAACACACTTCAATCATTACCCAAACGGTCTCTTTTCAAAACTAAATTGGTATGCAAATGAGTGCATTTCACTAAGTTCATGCAAGTGAGGTTCAAGTAGAACACAAAGTTGACGGAAACTCGGGGACTGCGCCTACCTGATTAAGCTACATTGGAAGGGCGAAAGCGGTCGTGGACTGTCGAAGAGTTTTCAGCAACCTTATGAGTAGTATATTACATCCATATGATAGACTCCTTCTGTTTACACAGTTCTGTTTTTCATCCTCTGATAACGCTAGATTCAGCAAACAGCAGCACTCCATAATTCGTGGTCGTGTACACGATGCGGAACACAGCTGCCGTATCGACACAACGCCCACTTTTAAGTAAATGACGGGCTATCAACAAAGCCAGTATCCGTTGTGAACTCGCCTGTGCAACAAGAAGTCTATCATATCGTTAGCAGCCCCTTGGTGACTGGCTTACTTCCGACATCCAGTTAAATAAATAAAAACGAAAAAGAGGCGTTCTCATCAGAATTTCGAAAGAAATGCCAACATCTGAAACGAGAGATTCAGCTGGGTTCCAGGTGAGTCTCCCGCAAAACCAAATCTGCTTGCTAATTTCGTGCAATTGGGGTTCAAGTCCAACATAAGGTTGATGGAAACTCGGGGACCGCGCCTACCTAATGAGCCCCAAGAGAAGGAAATCGGTAGTGGGCTGTCCAAGGGTTTTTAGTCACTTTGTGAGTAGTATACCATGTCAGGAAATTGTAGATTCTAATGAAAATGATAAGCAAATCAGCTGAAATTTACCTCAATTTACTTTTAGGTGACCGTTAGAATGAAGGTTGATGAAAATTCGCAAACCGAACCTAACTGATCCGCCCTAAGAAGCTGATGGTTGGGTGACCAGAGTTTTCGTCAAACGTTTCGGGTTTTCCTTGAGTGTTATGAACCATTTTTATTGTCGCAGCCATATATTGGGCCGTTGAGTCAAGTGATATCGATCTTCTGACCCAAACGTCGTATCACTGAACTTCAATCTATTTCACCTGAGCCCAAGGCAGAAATTGATTGTTTACAGTTGGACGATTAGGGGTAAATCTGTCCATTTATCAGTCAATCGCTCACACACACACACACACACACAAGAGTGGAACGGATGGAGTCGATTGGACGTCACCTGAGTAGAAGCAACTATGGGTGAGAAAGATAATCGATACCCACAATCGGACTCAGTTTTTTTTTCCAAAGCGTACATCATAGCCGGCTGGGGATACCAGTTTGTTAGCAAAATGACAATGGAAGATCAGGGATTAATCGAATGCTTTCTCTGCAGAAAGCATAGATTTGTTTCTTTGTTATTTTTGCCCGGACAAAGTTGTAAATCAGGTTACTGGATCAGTTTTGGAGACAGACACGGAGGGCAAATTGATGGAAGAGACGGGCAGTAATCTGGACCTTTTGCCGGAATAAATTTGAAGTTTCCTTCTTAGAAAGGACGGAAAGTTCGATAAAACGTTAATAAACGCTATAGATCTCTCAAATTCTAATTGCGAGAGAACAGGAAGCCTTCCGGGTGTAAACTCTTGATCCTGAATCAGCAGATGAGGTGAAAAAAGGCAAAAAATGATGAAAAAATTGAAGATGTGGTCGTTGTGAAAGCCAAGTACAGCCCTCACGGCACTTCTCCAATCGTTCCCAGAAGAAAAATTGGTTTTTTAACCGGAAATAAACGCCAGCAAGTGAACCGCCCCTCCCCCCCCCACACACACACCATTTTATCGATCACCTCAAAACCGATGGGGTTAAAGTCAGTGAATCATTAGGTCTCAAATTTTATTGATCTAATTACGAGGGTGGGCATCTCCAACTCGGAGTCTACAATGAAGGCTGTTGAGACAAGTTACAGACATGTCTTCACGGTGGCATATTCCAGTGCCCCCAAAAGTTTTCAAGACCAGCGATTAAGGCCTACGATCTAAGCGAAACAGTGGAGCCAGAATAATTTTTCAGCACTCCTAAGAAGACGAAGTAAAATTCAAACGAAAGTGATACACAAAACAGTAGGGGAACTGACTCCTCGAGGAACCAGTCAATATGTGACCATGTGACCTAGTTTCCGTGATTGGAGGATAAGAGTGACGTATCGCGTCTACGTGCAATTCGATCACAACGCTGATTGGCCGCTCGTGGCCAAGCTTTTAAGTATTCAGCCAATGGCCAGAAGGTCGCGGGTTTGCTACACCCTACTGGAGATTCGTGAGATGCGCACTGCTGATGAGGCAGATCCCCAGTAAGGATGAAATAGTTGCTTTTCAGCATAGATCACCATAGACCAACTGCCGCAGTCACTTGAATAAAATGTTTCGAGGACAGTTTTCTGTTGGTCAACCAGCTCGGACAACCAAGTTGTTGATAGTTATCACGTGATCAACAATATCAACCGAGATCCAAAACAGACGCAACTCAAATCAAATTATACTGGTTGTTCATGAAACCGAGCAACTGCGTTGTAATTCTGTAAAAGACCAAGAGGACCACACAGCAAAAGTACACAGGAGGAGAAAATTAAACGAATCAATTTCGTCATTTCAACGCGTCCGTTTTGCTTCAGAAAAAAAGCGAAAAATCTGCTTGGAGAGTTGACTGAGCGGACGATCAGGACATGTTCTCAAGACTGTCCCCAAGAGAGGTGAAACGTTTGAAACACATATTCTCGCAAAACAATTCGCGTACACACTGAGAGCCGGGGAGGGTATGTCTACTCAAAATTTCCGTATACTGATTCCCTGAAAGCTGTCAACCTGTCCCATTCTCAGGACACATTAGGAGTACAAATTGAAAAAAACTCCATCATTGACTTTTGCGTATGCCAATGTCAAGTTTCCTATTTTGCGTTTTCGGTCACGTGAAAGCAGTTTTCCAGACAAGTGGTCAGCTTAGGTAAAATTAATTTGTATCTGGCTGAAGCCGTTTATAACGCAGACATGGCAAATACCTGATGCTGTCACGCGAGTCAATAGCCGTAGGATCTTACGAGCTCTGTGAGATTATCCTATGATGAGATGAACTGAACTAATGCTCACATTTATTTGCAACTGCCTAAGCTTCGAATTTCAGACCCTCCTTTATCCATGATTTGGATCACTCCAGGTGTTTTGTCACCCTACAACGCATGATTCAGTTCAGTTTGTTTGGGTTCTGACCAACACCTCCATGTTGAAGTCCCTCGTAGTCGGGGAATAAAATGGTGGACGGGCTTGGTCCCTGTGGGAATCTCGTTAAGAATGCATGTTTCCATTTTTTTCGTGGGGGGGGGCGGATTTATCCTCAGGGTGATCTGTTTTGGAAGCAAACTGGTGATGAGAAGCAATTTGGGTTGATTAGTCCACGGAACAAGACCACAGATGTGTGCCTGATCGCACCCACTTTGTTCCGTTTGGTGGCATATGCGGAAATCAATATGACTGAACTCATACACAGGGATCTGGACAACTGCTGATGAGTACCGATCACATTTGATTTCATCTACTCTACATTCCGAAAGTCTACGTTGATGCCACGCCAGCAGGTTAGAAATTAACTGTGAGCGGGTATCCAATCACTTTCCAGCAATGAGTGTCTGCTTCCTCCCTGACCTTCAAGAGTTCAAGCGACATGAACGCGTGTAATCAAGCCCTTGATTTCTACTCTGGGCTCGCAATTACAATGTGTCAGATGAGCCCGAGGCGGTTTCAACTACCCAGCAAACAACTAGTCCTCTGCCAGATAAAGTTTCCATTTTGAAAATCGAGATACCGTCATTTTTTTTAAAAAAAACGTACAGAGCGTACTTTAGTAATACAACTCGGAGGTTTCCAGAATCATTGAATGAAGATATTGACAAGTAGCTGGCCGGTAGACAGCTTACGTTAGTTTTACTCGCTAGTTTCCACTGATTCTCTCTCTTGCCATATACTGACAGTTTTTATTGCCCCTGTTTTCTCTCAGTCATTAAAGACGTGAAAATAAATTTCATACGACCGAAAGCCTTCTCGTCCGAGCAGAACACGCTGCTAGCTAGTCTAAACTGTGCACAGTTTCCACGAACGGGCCCCGTAGTTACACTATCCGTCTGTTTTTCTCTCGCACACTTGACGAGCTCTATTCATGAGTGCATATTCATTTTGCTTACCTGCAACAACGTGTGATTCGCCACCAGAATGGAAGTAGTATAACCTTCTTGCGAGTGTGCCGACCAAGTGTCCGGCGACGGCCAAACTTATACCGAGAAAGCCAAGCATCATGGCCAGCAGAAGCATGCAAAGTACTCCGTCTTGCCAGCCTGCAGATCAGAAAACAGACATTGAAATCATTCGCATACCAATGTGCTTTTCATGGAAGATTCACCCGAAAAGTTGTCAGAGTTTTCAGCGACCCCATGAGTAGTATCTTACGTCCATACAAAGTACACTGAACTTTAGGTGGGAATCATCAATTACTGTGTACTTTCATTTGGACCGCTTAGTTGATGACCTGATTGGATTCCGTGGAAGCGTCACATTTTCAAATTACGAAATCTAAGTTATCTAGCTGCTCTGTGCAACAAATTTGTTCATAAAAAATTGCATAATGACTTGCAGGTAGCACCATTTCGCTCTCAGTTTTTGGAATTTCGCGCGGATACTGCCATCAAATTTCCAATTCGTGTTCAGTTCACCTATTGTTTCCAAGTTCATTTCAAAACTGAACTGAGCGCAGTCCTCACTTCAAGGTCTGTTTTCTTAGCAGTTCATCTGTAAGCCATTATCAGTCCTGGCCAACTGGAATATTGATCGTTCCTATTGGTGTCAGTCCCACTTAAATGAATGTCCAAAATTCCAACAGCCTCCACACGGTTCGGGCCCGACAACTAAATGGCCAGGTCACACAGTCCCGCATTACAGTTGTACTACCACGAGTGGACACTGTTTTGTTTGAATGAAGCGGTTTTCGCGCCTTGGAAACACACAGGACGACAAATCTTCGCGCACTAGCTTTTTGACGATTTGCTGCTTACTGCTGGGGCACCATCTTTTGCGAACTTCGCTCGACCTAAGCCCACCGCACAAAGACAGGCAGACAGTCCCGTCAGGAAATGATAACAGGTACGTCACTGGGATCATTTGCGTGTCATCGTGTTCTGCAGAGTGTCCATCCTGCTGCAAGTAGGGTCACACAGGACCCAGCAAGGAACGCATGGAGATCCCACAACACTCAGTTAAACATTTCACCATATTGTCTTATGGTCCATCCCTCGGGAACCTCGGGTCAACAATCGTCTGGAACAGAAAACAACGCAGTCTTCGGAAGGCAAAGCTCTATTCCTGATAAAAGAGGAGCTCGCTTCTGAGGTTTTTCGAGAACATGTTGTGAAAATCTGCACAGAACGAAGACGAGATATGAAGCAACAGCAATCCAAAGCGATCGGCAGTCAATTATTAAACAGGCCCAAAGGCACAACGGCGCCCACTGAGTGTGAAACCACCGCAGCTGGGAAATAGCGGGTGATCAGCACAAAGTTGCAAAAGGCTTTCACCTTCTCACTGAGTTTTGTATTCAAGCTAAACGTACCACTCAGATGTGCTTCTGAGGAACTGCGGCTTTCTCTGTCTGTGCACTGAAAACTCCTGCAACGATATCCGTGTTCTTTGCGGTGAATAACAGGAAGGTCAAGTTCCGACAGACGGTGACATGACATACAAAGTTTACCCAGTATTTCGATAAGTAAGAGTTTCACCGAATTAGCAGGTCGGACAGCACAGAGTCAGCTAGTTAAAAGTACCTAGCTGGGTACTGACGCCTCTGCTTGCCAACTTAGGGCTATATCAACACGGGCGGGATCTACCGCAGCAGCTTCAGGACGTTTGGAATTCCGTAGTCTACATCTCCAAGAATGAAAGATTGCCGCAACTGTATTTGGA
This sequence comes from Clonorchis sinensis, assembly GCA_003604175.2. Taxonomy (NCBI): domain Eukaryota; kingdom Metazoa; phylum Platyhelminthes; class Trematoda; order Opisthorchiida; family Opisthorchiidae; genus Clonorchis; species Clonorchis sinensis. The sequence goes on from CM030374.1 coordinate 24,620,312, forward strand.
TTCTGCACTCCAGTTTGAGAGATGCAGCACGCATCAAACAATAGAGAGTAACTACGATACGCGTACGAGCAGCCTGTTAACCGATCTGCCCAAGAGTTAAAGGCCACAGGAAGAACAGAATAAAGAAGCCTGAATGGCGAATGCGGATAAGTAGTTGGGATGTATCAAATCCTTAGGTGTCCACAGTTGGGATCTTGATAGGATTGACTGTCGAGCTGGACAGCACGTGACATGTGAGGCGCAAGCAGTCACACGTTTTCGCTGATCCACCCTGATGTATGCAGCAAGGCGACTCGGCTGATGACACCACGCGATGTCCAAAGTGAACTTATGGGTACTCATGGTTGTACACGGGTTGAGACTGCCATTAGCCCACATCTAGACAGGAGGACGATTAGTACCCTCTAACTAAATCTTCGGCTCAAAAGCCTCAGTGCAAGGCGGCAGTGGTTGGTGTGACTTCTATGAAAATACCGCCACATTTTAGGAGTTCCGGGCCCAAATCATCTCAAAGAGTGTTACAATTAAAAAAATTCCAAACCGCCATATTTTTTCCAACTCCCAATCTGTAGGGCTGCGGGCCTATATTGGTCTGACCATTGAGCAACATGTTATGGCAGACAAGGCGAATATCACACAGACAGCCTCCAGTCACAAAGGTGTACAAACCGTCACAGTACGGTAAGGTCGCCTCTTTGTGACTATCCAACCAAGGGTAAAATGAGGTCTGGGATCAAGGTCAACAGGCCAATCAAAACTGCGCGAGCAGTAGATTCATATGGCAACCAAGTGAAGCGAATCTTGGCTCTCAACTGATTAATACCACATACTGCTCGACACAAAACAAAATATTCTATCGGGTGGGTCTTGGGGTTCGTCGTGCCAAATCTGATTTGACGAGTGAATTGCTTCATACTCGGTTACACGGCACTACGTGAAATCAGATTTGCCAGTTGACCTATCGGTAAGCTAAATAATAACTAAGTAATCGTTCAGCTGTAACACCCTCTCGTCGCCTAACTGTCATGCCACCAGAAGGAAGCACGAAGGCTGGGTAGTTCCAGGTTGCCCAAGAGTAGACTGAGGAAGTCGAGAGGCAGAAATCGGGTTCAAAGCACGAACTAGCCGATCAGTAAATTCGCGCTCTAACTACCGAGTCATCTCGCACCATGTGGAAGACTGACACATTATTCCGCTGAATTGCGCTTTTCGGAGCAACCCATAGAACGCAAAAAATGGTTGTCCATACTAAACAGACCCTATAGAATGTCTTTAGCTGATACGAGGGAGTTTAATTCACACTTCATTTCAACAACAAGCTAGACCATCTGGACTATCAAGTTCTACCTTGTCACGAAATTCCAGGGAAGGCAACCGAAACGTCGAGTGGTAACATCTTATTCCACTACGCCATACTCTGACAGGATACCAAGTATGAGCGCCCCATTTGATTCGACTTTCGTGAAGGACAACATTGCTTAAAATAACCACTCACTCAGTCCGGTTCTCCAAACGGTCATCTAGCCTTGTATCATTCCGAATGATTGTGGGGAAAACATACGAGAAAGAAAACACAAGATTTTGTAGCTGTCCACGATGGAAATGGGGAGTAGTCTAGCCTCAAGTGTACCCCGACCTATTTTACTCAGCAGCTTCGACAAGTTGACGTGGAACGAACTGGCAGTCGGTGTGTATGTGTGTGTGTGTAAACAGCGGAAAGGTCACACGCCAATTCCCATATACTTGAACTGTACAGAAATGATAGCGGTTCTAGGAGAGTTGTATAGGATATGAGGACAGGGCTTACCGGTTCGTTGGGTAAAAAACGGTATGGTATATTCACATGTGCCGTTCTGTTGATTACATCGTTTCCAAAATCCACTGTAGGTGATGTTGCTTCCTAAAAATTTGTGGAAGCAAGAGACAACCAAACGTAGATTAGTAAAATAAAACCATTCCTCTGAAATTTTCGATTCGAAATTTATGACAAAAAATCGACGACATACACTGACTTCCGTCCATCCTCAGTAGTACTGGCCTCCGCATTAGTTGATTGGCCTTCGTTCTGTTCCGTTCTCTAACGGTTGGTTGCGTCGGAAAACTAACTTCAACTCCGAGCTCGTTCAACATTGACGAGATTGCTTAATTACCGGAAGTGAACAGTTAGTTCAGCGAAGCGATCCGAGTAAATGTGTACTTCTCTACGTATAGACTGAGCAGTTTTTGTATCGCAATACACATTACCATGAAATGAAAGTTTGATGCTACCGGCTGAAAGCGGAGAACTATGATCAATGGGAAGCTTTCGGGTGAGGTCTCCTTATACGCGCACAAGCTCGGAAGTCTTACAATACGACCTATCTGTTAACGTAATAGGAGTTAGAATTTCATGTCCACAACTCTGCTTTAATTGAGTAACAGCGTTGACGGGCTTTCTATCTGACGAAGGCAGCTGAATCGAATGTATCGGCGGCTGATTGTCCCTGCCGCATACAAGTCAGCCTAACGTTTCTGTTTACCAATTCGTCTCCGGTAGTTCACATACGGTAGAAGATGAAACCCCTCAGCTAGCAACCCGAGCTGTGAGTAGTAATGAATGCTAATTCCTGTGTGTGAACAGGTTTTTCTTTCTCGAACTACACTCAACTGCATAACACTTTGGTTCAAGTGTGTGTGTGTAATCGCAGCTGAATCCCTCGTTTTCAACAAACATGTGGGAATTTCCCTTCATGACTTATCTTTGTTACCAAAATAGAATGGTCTGCTTACCACTTCCTTGGTATATCCATGTACTGGCGCCCACTGCGCATATGAGGCAAACGGAAGCGACACCGGCCAGACAAACCGCAACCACTCGGGCCTTTGTAAAAACACAGTGGTCCCAATATTCTGCAAACTCATTCATTTCGGCATCCGTCAGACGGATTGATGGTTGGGAATAGTTTACAACAGTCATCCTAGATGGCAGACCGTGGGAAGAGCGGCGTTCTCCTTTACGGGATGATGTGCTCGGATAGTATGTTTCAACCGGAGCCACTTCGATGAAAGTTGGTGTTTCCTTTTCCAGAGCATCATCTGCCAATAAGTCAACTCGAGTCAGTTCCTCGTCTTCGGCCTTGAAAGACAAGGTTCGATCCTCATCTTCGGGAGAGTGTAGACCTCTTCTAGCGCCCGACCGACGTTTTGGAGACCTGAGCAGCTGTGAGAGAAGGGAAACAATGACGTGCATTGTTACGAAAACATCAGAAAACAAATAAGAAATCCAGTAAATCAAATCCTATCGCTTGACCAGATGGATTATTTTGTATTACCGGTGCACTTATATCATACTCGCTCGATACAAACTGAATCAGTAAACGGAACTTGTACGAACAGAGCATTGCGACCGAGGGGAAAAGGAGTATATTCGCATCGTTCACACCAGTAGTCAAGACCTGGAACAACATGCTGAATGAAGCTGGTGAGGTGGGAACACGCTACACGAGTTGTCACGAGTCGGCATTCAACTTTTGCGGCGAATCACGTGACCACGACTGAGGTGTGAACTATTCGAGGTCTCCCTACATGCCGACTGAATGACTGACTGACTGACTGACCGTCTGTCTGACTAACTAGCTGACTGCTTGACTGACTTACCGACCGACTAACTGACTAATTGAGTGACGGACTGACTGCGTTTCGCATGTGTAATTAGGGTCAATTTTTTTATGGATATTTACGGGCTACATCCATTTGTTTGCCCCCAAACCTGAGGCAACGAACTACCGGCTGGGCGGGAATTTTCACTAATCTTACGAATGATACTACCTGTGCCATACACACGCCTGTGAACAAACATGAGGGAGCATTTCCCCGACACCTGACATCCGAACCGGTCCGCACTAGTCCAAATTTAGAAGGGTTCACACAATGGCTTGCAAACAAATTGTTCCATTTCGACAAGTACACTCATTTGCAAATCAATTTGGTTTTGCGAGAGACTCACCTGGAACCCAGCTGAATCTCTCGTTTGTGATGTTTCTACTCTCCTTCCACCCATGGATTTGATTGGAGATATCGTTTTTCGCGGAGGTGTGAACATAGTGGTCTCCCCTGATTAGGGACACTGGTCACTTCGTGGCGGATGAGAACAATTGGCAAAGAGCGAAAGCTTCAAAATGGTCTAGAGCGCTGACAATACTGCTTCTCAGCAGAGACTGCCGTTTTCGGAAACTAAGCAGGTCTGGTAGAGCAGCTGACTCCACCACTACTCATAAATTGTATCATAACGGTGCAAATCAATGTTGTGCGTATAGTTTAACTGAAACATTAGGTGACCCTGATGACACGTAAAAGCTGAAGGATAACACAACTGGTACAGTCACTTGAATCACTCTGAATCTGCAAACGAGTGTTTATCTTCAAATGGTCACAAACGTCTGTAAGGTTCAGTCAGGTTCAGTCAGATCAGTTCAACTGAGTGGAACCAGAGAGGAAATCAAAAGAACGCTATATCACGTGATGCATGTGATAATGACGAGGTTGTAGCTGATTTGATTCTCCATGGCACGAACTGCTTGCAAGTTTTTTTTCGCCGTCAAACTCTGAACAGTTACCGTGTATTTTTCATGGCTACTGAAAAACATGGAAAAAACAGCCCGGATGTTAATTCTCACAATAGACGCAACATGTAAAATCGCTAGCAAGTGAGTAACCAAGCACTTCTGATGGGTACTGTTTGCCGGACGTGGAATTAAGGAGTAAATCCTGTTCCATAAAGAGCGCCAAGCTCTCCTGTCCATCGCTCTGACGGCCCCTTACGGTTTAACGTTCTTGCTATCAGAGAGAGGTGAATCCCATCTCACCCCTCCATTAACAGCGTAAAAGTCTTCAAGTGTAGACCGATTTCGATTTTTCTGGCTTGGCAGATGCATCCTACGACGAAAATCCATAATGACCCTCCAAACTTTATCAAGCGCGAGCATTTCGAACAATCCCTTACTTGAAAAGTTGTAGTTTTACCTCTCAAATAATAGTTACTTTGTAAAAGGTCACCGTAAACCCAGAGTTATTCTGCCCTTCTGGATTAGTTCACAGGTTGACAGATAATACATTTATTATCCCAGTTTCTACCCTGCGCGGACGAACAGCTCTCAAGCTCGTTTGCTATGGCAACACAACATCATTGTCAATAGTAGGCACCTGTTTGGGATGCATTATGTAAAAGCCGACTGCAAACGTGAAACATGTTCACACAGGTTCATTAGATCGATGCGACGGAGTGTTTAACCAGGATCTAAAAACAGCTGTTTAAATTAGAAACTACCAATCAGATTCCTGGATCAAAACACTTTAATTCTTTCCCCGAAGGTCATGAAGTCGAACCTCTAGGTATTAGAAAGCGAGATATATCGAATCGTCACTGTCAACAGATATGGTAGATGAAGTACAAACGGTGGGAGATTGTACATTACAGAGTTTACAATCGGTCCAGATAGAACACGAGAGTGAAGCATAACACACACAAATTACGAGGTGTAACAGTCTGAAATGATCAGTTCTCAGTTCGGAGGACTACTGAGGCCAACTGGAGGTGTAAGCCTGCCAAAAATTTTGTATGTTGTTGTTCTGCCTCTGGTTTTGTCACTAAACGTCCAAACTTCGCGCCAAGTCCATGGTTGCATGCGCCGGATCATCCGTAGTCAAGTTGAGCTGTCACATCGCGCGCAATGGGTAGTGCCACATACGGCTAGCGCTGGACTCTGTGTGCATCCCCCTGAAAGCGCCGTACTCGAAGTAAACCAGCTGGAGTAAGACTATTATAGGGTGATCAGGAGGGACCGTTCTAAGTGCATTTAGCAGGCCCAACTGAGGTCCCCTTAGTACCAATTCCAGTGCGGACAATTGAAAATCTGAGCCCTACAGGACACGCAAAATGGTCACTTGATGGCCTCACCAGGTCATGAAACCTGAATTGGGTATACGTGTATGGCTAGTTAGTGTCAGTCTGCACCTTCAAAGTGCAAAGTCAGGCTTCAGAACGTGCAGTCTCTGAACATATTCGTCATAATTCAAGGAAAATCATTGGAGACTGTGGAAAACTTTACGTACCTCGGTAGTTGTATTAGCTCTGACGGAAGTGTGTCTGATGAAGTCAGTGCAAGAATCTCAAAGGCTCGAATCACGTTTGCTAATTTGCGTCACTTGTGGCGTCAAAAAGGCATCTCACTAGATCTTAAGGGTCGTGTGTACCAGGCTACAGTAAGGGCTGTATTGTTGTATGGGTGCGAGACATGGCCTCTACGGACAGATGATGTGAGGCGTCTCCAGGTTTTCGACCACCGATGCCTCAGAAGCGTGGCTGGTTTTGGATGGCGTCAGCGTGTTAGTCACGAGGTGATTAGAAAACGGGTATTTGGTTGTGCTGCAGGTACATCAATTGGGGAAATCATCCAGCACCACCGACTACGATGGCTCGGTCATGTGCTACGCATGCCGAAACACCGTCTACCGAGGCGAGTGTTGTTCTCCGTGCCTCCTTCAGAATGGCGCAAACCGCGAGGTGGACAGCGCATGACTTGGCAGAAAGGCGTGAAAGAGATCACGAAGAGTTTGGGTGTTGTTGGTGTTGTACGCCTTCCGAGATGGGGTCCCCGTGACCCCGACTGTGCCTGGCTGGAGACGTTGCAAGAAATGGCGGCTAATCGATGTCAGTGGCGTTCATGCTGTCAGTTTCTTTCCAGATTGCCTGACTGAGCGGGTGGACGTGTAGACACCTCAGAATGCTTGACATAGGCCAGCATTAGGTCCCCTCCCTCATCCACTCTTTTTCCCTTCTTTTCACTCTAGGGCTTTTAATACATTATATATATGTGTGAAATTGGACGAACTTTGTGGTTGTACGGCAGTGGAGCATCAGTGTCAACACTGATGTTGCTGTCTTTGATGATGATGATTGACGAGTCAGTGTCAGTTTCGTCAAAATAGGTCAGTTTTAGGATGCTTGCGTGTTCAGCACTCTGGAATATTCATGGCGTTACTGACATAAATGGGAACAGCCTAGCTATGTCCGCCTCGGATAGGTTGGGAACTGCATCACTGATAAACCGAAATCAGAAAGCATCCGCATGATTCCGTCCAAACAATGGCGATCATTCCTACGTCACCGTAAAGCAAACAGTCGTGTACAAACGAACTATTAGGAGAACCAGCTCCGAACGTAACTGGACCGCACAACTGCCAATGGAATAACCATTTTCGTTGGGACAGATGACAGATGAGCTCTATTTGTAGTGTCACTTTTAGGCCCGCCTAGAACTTTCCACGTGAGCTTTTTAGGTAGTCCGTTTTCGGCTGCACATGGCGCGTCTGTACACGTCAGTGTTCAGTAGATCAGCTGATCCGCACGTTCATTTGCTTTCTGGTTTGGCTAAGCGCATCAGGCTATCAAACGGCTATCCAGACTCGGGTTCACGGTATTAGGAAGGCATCAAGGAAACTGTAGTCCACAACTCGAACAAACAACATAGCCTTTACTGGTGTGAGGCTGCCTCACATGAGCACGTCGGCATCATCCCACCACAATCATACGAGAAAGAGTGATCCTTCACAGTTGTACACAAGGTTGAAACGCAGCTCGATCTAGTCACGAGAAGTGGGACTTTCATCAGCTGGGTACTTCAATAGTGGAAGGACAGAGAGGTGTGAAAGAGCAAATCAATAACTTATTGGCAAACTTCATTGGTCTTGAGGGTCTTCAGTAGAGTGGATGAAAAGGGGATGGAAAGACGGCACCTTCAGGGGTGAACTGGATTTTTTCTGGTTTTCTTTATACTCCAGATGGAAAGAAAATTATCGAACAATCAAACCAACGGATGAACAAGAATAGTCTGTGGGCTGAGGCTTATCTAACAAGATGGTTCTGTTTGCCGTAATTGAAGCGAATGAAAGAAGGTGTCTAACAATGATGTTGTCGGCATATCAAGCTGACAAGATTGTCAGAAGGCGAGGAACGATAAGCGGCGTACGAGTCAGGTCGAACCGTTAACAAATTTCCTAATGGCTGGAATTTTTCAAAATAGATACTGTCAAGTTGCCCAAGCCCGGACAGGGGAAGTCGAGGTGCGCTCCAAAAACTGAGCTTTTTCTCACCTCCCTTTCAAAAGGACGAACAATAAATCCCTTGGTTATTATCATCGACCAAGATTGTTGCTTTTCTGAAACAACCAAACCGGTATGTTCATACCTTCTCAAGTGTAATACTTGACATTTTGTCTGAAGCGTTATCATTGGGCACGACGTTTTGTCTACCTCTTTTCAAACGGACCAACCCGAGTTTGAAAACCTGACTGAGCATCTATTCAGCCAAACAAACAACTCAGTAGTCACATCAAAAGGCATGCAAGAACAATTGAACACTGAAACAGCCAACGAGTAACCACGTGTCCCAAATGCATAAAAAACACAAACTGGCTGTATCGTCCATTACTATGACATTTGAAATTCTCCACGTTTCTTCTGTTCCTATTTGTAACCCCCGCTCCACTTTTGTGTTTAGTGTGTGTGTATGAACTGACGTTTGTTTGTCCTTACCACTTCACTCATTTGGCCTTGAGGTCATCCAGCCATTTGTGGCCGACTTTATGTACGTGTGACTGTCTCACGTGAGAGCCTGTTTTCTCCTTTGGTTCGAACTTTTGTAGTCCAAGTGGACCATTTGTTGTGGAAGAGTATTTAGTGCCGAGTTTTGTATATTTTGTGAATTTATGTCTTACATTAACAGTACCGTGAAGAAACCCAGCTCCGACTTTGTTTTGCCTTCTTGGAGGTATTGCGCCTCACTCGAAGATACCGTTTGGGTATTACACAGGCATTACAAGACTTGCGATGTCGGACCTACGGGATTTCAATCCAGCCGGAAAAAGTTTCTGGAATGTTCCTTTTTAATAGAACCGATTATGTTGACAAGATGTACGTGATAGCTTCCGACGGACGCAAATTCATGAGGACAACCGAAAATGATAGAGGCCCCGTTGAATAACTCCCTATAAAGCGTCTCACGAGCAATGGCTGCATCACAAATATTCAGTTTGAAAGTCTGTACGGGCACAAATAGGGTTGCCTACCACGTGCAACTGGACATGAGCGGCTCACCTTATTACGCGAATGTGTGCCGGATGAAGGATTTGTTAGAGCCCACCGGGGCGAGATGCCTCAGTGGTTAGAGCGCGAATTTACTGACCGGAAGGTCCGTGGTTCGAACCCGACCTCTGCCTCTCGACGTCCCCTGTCTAGGCTTGGGCAACCTGGCAGTATCCCAGCCATCGTGCTTCCCTCGGATGACATGGCAGCTAGGCGCCGAAAGGATGCCACAGCTGAACGCTTTTTTAGAGCCCATCCGGAAACACCTATTCATTCATAGTCTTCGCGATGCCTTTCAGTTTAGTGAGTCTGTCCCAAAGCTAAACGAATACGCTGTCTAGTCTTCTCAGCTCTTCTTACCAGTGTATCGCCGTTCGAAACACTTGACTGTTTTTATGGTTCTATAACCTGTCAGGAAGGTCAGATTCTCGAAAATAACTCCAGAACGTGCTAGCCAACTGGGAATCGCCAAGCCGCCAAAATCGCTTCAGGAAAGTCTCCGGGCCAGACAAGTCAACTATCGATTGGACGCTGAATTAGCCATTCAGCCACGAATGACGATGATTGAGTGCTCAAGCCTGTCCTAGAAGCGATACTCATCAATTACAGCCTTAATTCCTTGCAAATTCGCACTCGCTTGCTCGCATAAACTTTTGACCTTCTTTTCGTGTGTCTATTTCGTCATTACGGTTCTAGAACCGGAGGGTTTTCAGTCCTTACAGCGTACTCCAATCAGATGTTAGTTTCGTGCAGGTTTTGAAACAGGTTTCGATCAATATTTCCATCTATAGACAGATGAATGGAATAGCCATTGGCCCGCTTTTAGCTGATATTTTTTAGGAGTAAAGTCGAATGTGGCGTTTTCAGCCACATTCAGATCAGCTGTTATTTTACCGACTTTATGTCCATGAGAGTTTTATCTTTCGCAGTTGTCTGAACACTGGTGATTCGGCCCGCTCGGTCCTTCCCTGCACGGCGGAGCAAAAGGTCAACAACAGATTTCAGTTTCTTCATGTTACATTGGTTGGGAAACGAGACCGAACGCTTCCGTGACGAGTATGTCAAAAACCAACAAGGCCTTGCAGGTTCACTGGCTTCTACGTCTTTGTAGACATGAAGTACTTCCATGGTAATAAATTCATTCATTTGCGAATTCTTCGCAAGTTGCGTCGGTCGAACGACTCCAGATCTACCTCAAAGAATTGTTAAGCAGGCTTCGTCACGCAGCGGGACAGCGCGAATGCAGCTCATCCAATCGATACGAACCAATGAATCAGTCCGGCTGAACTGTTTAGCGAGAGGTATCGAGAGATACCAAATGGTTTCAAGGTCCGTGGACAAATCGCACTCAAAACATCTTGGGCAACTGCCATTCAGCCTAACCAATCATCGAAAACGTCACGTAAAAGTACTGACCCTGTCTTGGCCGACCATGACAGGAGTGCTGGAGTGACCTGGATAGCCTAGAATATGCTTTACCGCCGAAACTGTTTTTATGCAAACATTGTAACAGTGTATTCCATTTAGAACTGTAGTTACCAGTCGGGAGTTCATCAAAACCAGTTTTTTCGCAAGACTCAGTGTTCTGTATTCATTGGTCGTCATTCACTGAGGGGGCGAGATGGCCCAAGTGGTTAGAGCGCGAATTTACTGACCGGAAGGTCCGTGGTTCGAACCAGACCTCTGCCTCTCGACTTCCCCTGTCTGAGCTTGGACAACCTGGTTGTATCCCAGCCCTCGTGCAACCTTCGGGTGGCATGACAGTTAGGCACCGAAAGGGTGCTACAGCTGAACGTCATCCACTGGTGCGTTTTGCCTGGTCACCGAGTCACGCCTTGTTTCACAAACAATAATGAGGGGTTTACAGTGGCAGATAAGCGATCCAATAGGATTCCGAAGAACCAATGGTCAGAAAAGACTGTCAACAAATCTGATAGGTTTTTTGCAATCTCCACTGCCAGTGATTTTAGGATATGTGAAGTTTCGTACAATAACCGAGGGTATCCTCAAACCGAGTACCATATGCGAGCAGCGTTTCCACAGGGGATGAGCAACTGAACAGATGTTAAGTAAATGCGATTAAACACAAGTCAGTACGTGTAGAATTGTGAAAACACCATTTTGATAGATTGCTACGCGAGCGAACCACTTGCCTAAATCTTCGCTGTATTGAAATTGCTCAGCTATAACACGACTTCGGTGCTTCGCTGCCGTGCCGCCGCGAGGAAACACGAGGGCTGAGATACACTCTCAGGTTTCCCAAGCCTGAACGGGAGCAGTCAAGATGCCGGGAACCTTTCTGTAAGTAAGTTCGCCCCTTAGTCTGAGCTACTAGGGAACGGAATTAATAAACGATATAACCGCCGATAGATCACTTTTAAACGCCCATGACTTCTTGTTCGCAGTGTCCGAGGGGATATGAAGGTCAATGACTTCATCGTGAGGGCCGGGAAAAAATGAAGATTGACTGCGCTAAGAATCGGTCCGATATCGGTGGACTGAGAAATATCGGAGTGGAATTTATCAGATAATTTTGGTTGAGCGTAAACACTCCCGCATGGCATGACAACAACTGAAGAAATTACGATGAATGTCACTGAACAATCGGATGAACTTAAGAGGATTGGTTAGCAAATACAGAGTTTTCTTTTTGAAGTCGCGTGGAAAACGTTTTGAAAATACGGCAAATTCGGGGATAGGGGAGCAATGAAAATTTATTATCCGGTTCACAATGAACAGAAAAAGCTTCCAGTCAGTACGTTGATCACTATGTGGCCATGCGGCAAACGAGTGCCCTGAAAACACGGGTTTGGGAGGTCAATCGCAAGCGATTGCCTTACAAAGAGTTGAAATCATCTGACAGTTTTTTTTGGAACAAAACGCTAAGAGGAAAATACAGAGACTGTTCCCGCGAGCTTCAATGACATTGCACAAAACGAATGTGTTCACAGGCCAAGAAGACGCTTCCTCCGTGAGGTTTATAGCCCAAGGTGCAAAAACGAATGTTCCAGTCGCTGAGGAAGTGAATTACCTACCTACTGAAGATGTCGTAGGATAAACACATGTCTAGCTGGGCGGCTGACCAGTCCTCCGATAAGGTTGCAGACCTGAGGTACTTGACATACTTACTGTGACATACATACCTGACATGCTTTGGTGTTTCATTTCAGCTCTCCTGAACCTATTCCAAGCTAATTCCAGACTGTGTTAAAGTTTCCTAGACGTTTGTTTCCTTGTGCATTCTCGGCGCGTCAGAATGTTTTGGTTTTTCAATCTACAAGACTGTGGACTCAGCTGGAACCCAGCTGAATCTCTCGTTTGTGATGTTCCAGGTGAGTGTCTCGCAAAACCAAATTTGTTTGCAAATGAGTGTATTCCGCTAAGTTCGTGCCGTTTGTTTTCAAGTAGAACATAAGGTTGACGGAAACTCGGGGACTGCGCCTACCTGATGAGCCCCAAAAAGGGTGAAACCGGTCGTGGGCTGTCGGTGAATTTTCAGCAACCTTATGAGTAGTGCATCACGAATATTACACCCTTGTTCAGTTATATCTGCTCTATGTACACCTGCCCGTAGGAAAATTTCTAATCTTTTTTTCAAATGTTTATTTGCTGCACTCATTGCAGTTCGTTGACTTGATTATCTTCCTTGAACATGCCCTCCGGTCTCGAAACTAGACTCAATTATAGTCTATGATTCAAATCTAACCCCGGCATCTCGATTGTTCCGGTCTAGACTTGAAAAACCTGGCTCATCTTTCGGGTCAACTAGACACAAAAAGGACGGTGCAGCCAGACATTCATTTTTTTTGCAAGATTCCATGCGATTGTAATTGTCTCTCACACATCTTTCTGACGCAAGGAAAATTAACTGTTAGTTGTGCTGTTCCCGTTTTTGTTACAGCTGCTGACGAGGAATCTTCTTTCGAAGAGGTTCTATGCGTGTGGGGATGCCTTTCCCCTGTTCTCGATTCCACTGTGCTGCTGAACAGATTTTAAAAGGCAACTGTTCCTGTAGTTGATTTCCTAGTTGGTGTGACTCTTCAATATCTCACCCGCATATGTCTTCTTCCAATAAGCCCTAGTTTCAAGTGCCACGTCAGTAGTTTGTTGGCCGAGTACTTCCAAGAATAGAGGCTTCTTGTTTTTTCTGATTTGTTTGTAAATGTGATGTACTTAAACAGCTTCTCATCAGGTTGTGCACTCATCGTATTGCAGCTTGGTTGTCAGATGCCGCCCACCTGAGGGATCCAAAGCGTGAGGATGCTCAGTGGAAGTGCCGATGTTAGTTCTCCTCCTCCTCATCATCATCATCAAAGACAGCAACATCAGTGTTGACATCGAAGCTTCACTGCCGTACAACCATAATGTTGTTTATATATATATATATATATATGATACGTAATTCTATTTAAAGCTCTAGAGCGAAAAGAAGGGAAAAAGAGTGGGTGAGGGAGGGGATCCGGTGCTGACCTACCTATCTAGTTTGCTTCGCTGGTATACCTAAAAAAGCAACGAAACTTAACAAAACCAAACTCTCAGCCAAAATCTGTGAGCCGAAAACTACCAATCAGGATCGGCATAGAAAATAAACATTCCTTCAAATTCTCTACCAGGATTACGTGTAATTTATCTTAGCAACAAGTACAAAGCTTGGTGATGGAAGCTGTCTTAAAATGAATGGCTAGACTTTGGTTTTGTTTGAAAGAAATCCGTTGAGCACCGAACCTGTTCTCCATTGGGACATTTTTGGGATGTTTTCCGTACAACCATAAAGTTCGTCTAATTTCATATACATACATATATATATATATGTGTACATATTAAAAGCCCTAGAATGAAAAGAAGAGAAAAGGGGTGGATGAGGGAGGGGACCTAATGCTGGCCTATGTCAAGCATTCTGAGGTGCCTACACCTCCAACCGCTCAATCAGACAATCTGGAAAGAAACTGACAGCATGAACGCCACTGACATCGATTAGCCGCCATTTCTTGCAACGTCTCCAGCCAAGCACAGGCGGGGTCACGGGGACCCCATCCTGGAAGGCGTACAACACCAACAACACCCAAACTCTTCGTGATCTCTTTCACGCCTTTCTGCCAAGTCATACGCTGTCCACCTCGCGGTTTGCGCCATTCTGAAGGAGGCACGGAGAACAACACTCGTCTCGGTAGACGGTGTTTCGGCATGCGTAGCACATGACCGAGCCATCGTAGTCGGTTGTGCTGGATGATTTCCCCGATTGAAGTACCTGCAGCACAGCCAAATACCCGTTTCCTAATCACCTCGTTACTAACACGCTGACGCCATCCAAAACCAGCCACGCTTCTGAGGCATCGGTGATCGAAATTCTGAAGACGCCTCACATCGTCTGTCCGCAGAGGCCATGTCTCTCACCCATAGAACAACACAGCTCTTACTCTAACCTGGTACACACGACCCTTAAGATCTAGTGAGATGCCTTTTTGAAGCCACAAGTGATGCAAATTGGCAAACGTGATTCGAGCCTTTGAGATTGTCGCACTGACTTTGTCAAACACACTTCCGTCAGAGCTAATACAACTACCGATGTATGCGAAATTTTCCGAAACCACCAGTATTCCCCTCGAGTTGCAAGGGAAATGTTCATAACCTGCGCGTTCTAAAACACACAGCATCGAAAGCAGTCAGTTCTGCTGCTCCGACTTGCAGAGTGAACACCCACAATGAAGTTGGGTATCTATTGGATGGGGCTTGTGCCTCACCTTGGCCTTCAAAGATGAGGGAGATGTCATCTGCGTACTCCAGATCGACAAGGCTCTCATCAGCAACAATTTGAAAACCGGGGTTTTGAAGACCTTCTTAGACCGTTCTCCTGGGATAGTTTCACCTGTTAGGTTCAACAAACTTCAGCTAATTGATCGTGAAAAGATCCAAACCTGTGGATCTGGATTGATTCGGAATGGACTAATTCACGGTTTCTTGTTCAAAAGAACACGTTTGGGGACACCAAGTGTCTACGAAATTTTTGGTCACTTTTTCCATATTGTATACTAAAGTTCCTGGAAAGGAGATGGTTGAACTCCATGCCTCTAAAAGTCTATAAACTCGTGCCACGCTAGCAACGTCAACCTGAATATCATAAGTTGCTCGTGCGATGATCATCATCGACAACACGACATCAGTGTTCAAAACTGATGCTTCGCTGCAGTACAACCATGGTTTACTTGAAAGCCTTATTATGAAAAAAAGAATGGTGAACTTAGAGCTATCTTACTACAATTATTCCGAAGTGACTACACCTCCAGACACTCACTCAGGCAATCTGGATAGAAACTGACAACAAGAATGCCACTGACATCGATCAGCAGCCATATCTTGCAGCGTTTCCAACCAGGCGCAATGGGGATCTCTCGGTCCCCATCCTAGAAGTTGAGTAGCACCGACAACACCCAAAGGTTTCGTAATTTCTTTCATAACCCTCTGCCAGATCAAGGGCTGGACACCTATCTGCTTCCGCCACTCTGAATTGTTCGCGAAAAATAGCATTCTCTTCGTCAAATACATGGTCTTACCAACGCAGCATATGGCGCTGGACACATTCTTCAATGGTAGTTCCCGTTGTACAACCAAAAGCTCGTTCTCCAAATGCCTCGCTACGGATTCTCCGGACCAACTCACATGAGCTATGGTTCTGAGACAACGACTGCCGAACACTTGAAGACGTCTCAGTTCCGCTGCCATACAACAAAACAGCCCGCACTGTAGTCCGTCGCCGTGGCACACAAACCGTCACACGACTGTAAGGTCCAGTCTCTTCGTGACGGGTTAGGGTGCTCGTGCGACGAGACCTTTGTCAGACAGGATACCGGATATCAATCAGCTTTGCTGAATACTAGGAAAAGCCAAGCTCAGGTGTCGTCGTTTCACACCTGGCTGAAGTCGGTCACGCCACACCCAGCGCCTTTCAGGTCATTTGCCGGAGTTCTTAGTCAGGGAGTCTGCGCTTGGATTTCTGACGCTACTGAAACTATCGAAATCTTTGTACTCAGATACAACCCATTTGGTCCATAAAAGCCAACAAGCTTCCTTTCACCCCCAAACGTTTGACAGTGACTCGATGATTTTCGCCCCATGGAGCGCTACACCATCACAAACAAAAACAAGCTTTGTTCCTCATTCTAATTTTCCTTACTCATGTCATTCACAGCCATCTTCAATTCATGTCCATAATTTTCATCCTACAATACTTAGGACAACGTCTTCTGCCAATATCCTCATCATCTTCATCATCATCGTTCCTGACACAAACACCAGATGAATATACTGGTGTTTCCACTGCCAATCTATTTGAATACAGCCTCATCATGGAAACAAGGAGAGGGCAAAGGAGGAGAACCTACGGCTTGCCCACCACAAACATCCGGGCTGCTCACACCTCCAGTACTTGGTCAGAAAATTTGGATAGCAACATGAACACCACTGATATCTGTTATCTCCCATATCTTCCGATGTCACCAGCCAAGCTCAGGGAGAAGGGTCACATGGACCTCATCTTGGAAGGCGGACAGCGCCAATAGCTCTCGTGTCACATTCTCTTCACCTCTGAGTTTCTGCCACATAGCCACTCGGAAAACAACACCTTCCTCGGCAGTGTTCAACGCCTTCTACGTATAAAGTACCGTCTGCTTCACCGGAGACCCGTTTCCAATTTTCACAACCGTAAAACAATACAGCCCGCACTGTAGCCCAATACACGCATCCTTCAAGATCCCGTCATACATCGTTTGGACGCCATAAGTGGCGTAACTAAGCGAACATAATTCTGGCCTCTCACATTCGCGCGTCAGCTCCGTATTTCACACTGCCACCGTCAGGGCTAATGCAACTTCTGAGATACAAGATACGTGTTCTAAAACTCCCAGTTTCACTCCTTGATGTCTTAGAGACATGTTCAAAGGCTGTACTTTCTGAAAAATGACTTTGCACATGCCGAAGGACTGGATGGCTTCCATCAACTTTCCTAGCATCGCTGAGGGTTCCTCCTCTTATCAGGAATGAGAACAATATCATCTGCATACTTCAGGCTACCCCGATCGTCGGTCGGAGATCTGAGCGCTGAGGTTTTGCAGTGTTACCCCATCAGTATCGAAGTAAAACAAAGATGGAGAGAGTGCATATCCTTGTTGGACACCACTACTTGCAGGAAAGCTTTTGAAGAGTTCCCCATAGACTGTCACGCGCCCGCAAGTAGGTGAGTAAAAGCAGCGCATGATGTTCACGAACTTCCTAAGCACACTTTGTGGCGCAAGCGTGTTCGAAAGTGAGAACTTTCTGACAGAATCAAATGCACACTTGAAGTCCAGGAACAATAAGAGCGTCTATGCCCATGTTCCACTCTAACCCTTGAAAGACTGTGAAGATGTAGCCCGAACGACGTTTTTTCAATAGACCACGTGGAACTAACCCTCAGAGAATTGGGAATGTAGAGAGTAAAGTTTAGAGCTCCACTGATCAGTGATCCACGTGATCGTTCGCTTTGAAGTCGAGTGCCTAGTACAGGTGTGTCCAGATGTTGGGTTTTACAGAGCGGTTTTGAAAGGATCTCCTGCGGCTTTGTAGCTGGAGCAATGAACAAGCAGTCCAATCAGGTAAGCACAGCACAGCCGGAGCAGCTAAGGTTATTGAGGCGTTTGGACCTTTCAAATTCTGGAAGATCTGGCATCTAAAGGCAGTTCCGTGATTCTTGAATGAAAGCTGTCATGTGGAGTTAGAACGTTCAGGGATAATTGCATTCCTCTTTCTCGGATGTCCACTGTTTTGAAGGCACCGTAATTTGTTGACTAAGCAGTATGTAACGCTTCTTACGGATTTATAGATCAGGTTGGTTTTTCAACTGGATAGTCGGATATCTCTTAGGGGGTAATCAGTATTTTGTAAAGTTTACATCAAAGATTATCAGAGGTTTTAATAGAAAAACAGAACTAACGGAAGTTGAAAACCGTGTCGATCGGAACTCAAGGTCACGACAAATACACTCATCTGTGAATCAGTTTGGTTTTCAAGGGATACTCAAGTGAATATCTTGATTATGGTGCTCTTTAACTGAATGCGCTGCACCTAAGTCGCCTCATGTTTCAGTTGATACGACATTCGAGATATCGTAGTGTATTTTCATAAAGGAAGCTACTCCCAAAGTTGCTGAACATTCTTCGACAGCCCACGACCGGTTTCGCCCTTCCACTTAGGGCTCATCAGGTAGGCGCAGCCCCCGAGTGTCCGTCAATCTTATGTTCTACTTGAACCCAAATTGCACTGATTTCGATAAATACACTCATTTACAAATCAACTTGGTTTTCCTTTATGAAAATATACTGCGATATCTGGAATATCGTACCAATTGAAACATGAGGCGGCCTTTGTGCAGCACATTCAGTTGAAGAACATCATAAACGAGAGATTCACTTGGGTCTCCCGTGAAACCAAATTGATTTTCAAATGAGCGTATTTCTCGAAATCAGTCCGATTTGGGTTCAAGTAGAACGTAAGGTTGACGGAAACTCGGGGACTGCGTTTACTCGATGAGCCCCAAGTGGAAGGGCGAAATCGGTCACGGGCTATCGACGAGTTTTGAGCAATATTTTGAGTAGTTTCCTTCAAGGAACTCAAGGATATTTGCGGATAGTGGCAGGAATCGAGTTCAATGAAGATCTTAGACAAGCACACAAAAAAACACCTTACGAACCAGCAGGTTCTTTAGTTCAGTTTTTTTGGTTGCCCTGGAGACAATCTTTTTCAGACTTAATGACGAATTGTACATGACACACGCTAACTGTACTCAAATATCATCAAATCGCACTCTACAGGCATCACATGGTCGGAAAAATGAAAATGATAGAGATTAAAAAATTACCTTCTCCCTGGATTCCTGTTCAGAGGTGAGCGTGTGTTCAAAAGTGGACCTTGTCGAAGGCTTGCGTGGCTCTGTAGTGCGGTCTCGAGTTACAAATCGTTGTGATGGAGTGACATGCGTACTGGTATAGTCCGGAATAATCAGAGGACGATCGATGCTACTGGATCGTATGCAGGAACCTCTCACCATGGATGAAGGTGGGGATGAAGATTCCGCGGGTGGTTTTTGTTTAAAACACCACTGTTGCCCAGAGCTGTCTGCATTGGAAGCCGGGCTCTCCTCCGTTATGCGTGGCGTTGTCGAACCATACCCTCCAACTCTTTGTTGAATGGTAGCTCTGTATGTAGGAGGACTGCCTTCTGTCGTATGAGAAGCAATGGCTTCAAAATGCCTTTTACTCCCAGGTTGATAGGATGCGGAGAAAACTCTGCTCTTTGGTGGTTTGATATCTTTCTGCTTGGCTTCGGATTGTGGTCCACCTAGAAAGCAACAAACCAAGTTTGTTGGTAAAGTTAAAACTTGCTCAGATGAGAGCTGATTTGCCATGAGGATAGAGCAACCAGAGTAGTGAAACCTTTGGGAAAGTCTTGTCCTTAGTATTTTGAGTTCTACTGCTGTAGCGTGACATTTAGGCGCTACGTACTCTATACAAGGTACTCGGTGATGTGGAACAAGGGACCCGCTCAGCTCTAGCACCCCTTTGGAGCCTAGCTGCCATGCTGCACGAGGGAAACACGGGGGCCGACATACTGACAGATTGCTCAAGTCCATAAAAGAGCGATCGAGATGCTGACGTTTGGTTCGATCTATGGATATTTGAGAGAAATATGACTTACCGAGGAAACCTTTTCCGAAAGGAAACCCGCCACCAGGTTTGAATAGTTGGTCCCAATCAATGAGCGACACCTTAATATCATGGATGTTTTTTCTTCTGGAAAACGACACAAAATCGCACCCCGAACAGCACTTGGGTGTACTGGTAAGACGTCGCCACGAATAACGTAGAACCTATGTAAACTCTGAGTAATCACTTGGTCAGACCTAGTTAGTTTTCAGTGGCTACGAAACGTTTGTTGTTTCATACAAACGAAAGGTGACTAGATGACAGATATGAGGGTGTAGTCACAATGAATCCTTCAGAGGTGTACTCAAGTCCGAAGCACTCAGTGGATTGTTATGGAGATACACTGAGTTTCCCAGTTTGACGAACAACAGGATCAGCTGATTCTCTCCCACTTCATCAACCATATCTGTTGAGACACCTATGGCGACCTCTTTGATGTGGTTTTGGTCAATCCATCCGCGGGGATTCGGCAGCTGGTCGCGACTGTTTCTTCATCAACTGAGAAGATATCATCGTTGATCCCAACAGCCTCGCCAACAACCACCCGATCACAGACAAAGAAAATTCATCCGAACTACAAAAATTCTCATATATTAGTGAAAGGAAGAAGGCCTCCGCTGCGTAGTTGTCTATTTGAGAACACCAACTTAACAGTTACAGACTTTTGAACAGGGGGGCAAAACTCTCATATGCATCTCGTTTACAAAACTGAATATCCATCTTCTCCTTGAACGCGTCTTCCTGAACTTTTCTAGATATTCATCGACTGTTACTCAAATGCACGCAAATGCTATAAAGTGACTCTACAAATTCCGTGATAGATATCACTTTTCAAGAGACGCAAAGCGGATTTACGAGAAGACATACTACTCGCATGCCTCATCAGTAGCATCCACAGTTGCATTAGTAACAGTAACCTTGCTAGTGTTTGAGAGACTTTGGAACTGTACCGGAATATCAGTAATCCGGGTGCCTTCAATGGTGGCTGATCACCATCCGCAGCCGCATAGTGATGATATCACCTCGGTTGCTGATGATACATATGCAACATAATTGCCAAATTCGGCGAACGGATTGATGACCACCTGATCAAACACAAAGGTAAAAGTGTGCTTGACCAAGTATCAACGATACAGACCACAATGTAGCACAACCCGGAACGAACCAATCGGATTCTGAGACCCGTGAGATTTACTTAACCAATCACAGTAAGAAAGTTCAGCTGGTCTTTAAAAACTACGCTACACCGTGCTACACTATATGTACAAAAATTATACAAGCTCTTCTCGACAGCAGACTCAAACAGGTAAGGAGGAGTTACCTTGCGAATCACGCAAAGACGATGTCATATCGATTGGTGACGAAACGCTCGCAAGCCAAATGCCAAGCTTGGCGAACAGATCAACATCCACCAAACGGCTAGCAAAGAGAACAAATTGATGGGACTGACGATCGAGATAGGATTTCGACTTTGGTGGATTTAAACGTTCATAACCGTTGTCACGACAACCTTATCGCAAAGATGAGCGCGGTTGCCTGATATAGATGTATCGGCGTTGTAATTTCACATCAATTTAATCCACTGATGTGTTTTTATCTGATTAGTTACCCACGCTGTTTTTTGTCGTTTTTCCCGCTGAAAATGGACACCCGGTAATTCGTCGGCCGAAGCAATTGGAGGTACGCACCGTATGTGCGAGTCACAGTCCCGCGAGATGGCTCGGTGGTTACAGCGCGAATTTACTTTCCGGAAGGTCCGTGGTTCGAACCCGACCTCTATCTCTCGACTTCCCCCGTCTAGGCTTGGGCCACCTGGCAGTATCCCATCCCTCGAGCTTCCTTTGGGTAGGCAGATGGGCGCCGAAATGGTGTTACTACTGAACAATTGATTGAACCCGCCTTACTGTTAACGTAATCATGGTATTCTACTTTAAACTAGGTTAGTTTTCTTCCCGCAAATCCAGAGAATCGGTCGGTGCACCCGTATCGGTCGATCCATGCAAACAAAGATGAATCCGTGAACTTATGGACTTCTTGTAGACTACTTTTGTTTAGTTAGTAGCTTTTTCAATTTGCGCCTGAATTACCATCTTTTGAACAACTGCTTTCCTTGAATGACCATTTCATTCGTCCCACAGCGAACGGAAGAAGCACTTAACTCAATTTTCGGTAGCCTCTGAACCGATTAGTGGTTCACATTAGACACTGTGCCGGTCTTCTGATACACCTGAGGACGACAACACACCTTGTTCGACCATGAACTTGTTCAGCCGTCCAGGATTGCTGGTAACAAGCTAGACCCACGCGTCAGGTGACGGGAGTTCGGATCCTGTAATGTTCGCTGTAACGTTTACTGTTGACGAAGTCTAGTAAGAAACTCCAGTCGAATTCCGCCCAAGTGTTGGTGTGGATCAACCGAAACAGCTCTGTCACGGTAAAAGGATGTGGACATACTATGTGGTGTTATTTTTGCTCGGCTTCGGTGTGCCTTATATTCGGCGGACCGATCTATTGCACCACTAAACAACTACGCTGACCAGACATGTTCCAGACTGTTGAATTGTGGGGACCCGAGTAGCAGACAGTCTGTTGGTAACCACACAGCGAAGCAAAGAGAGTCTTCGCTGCTTGTGGAGTAACCATCTGAAGAAACCGATTGGAATAGGTTGTATCAGGTAGAATACAACTTTTGCTCTGGACTTGAGCGTTAAAGGAGCCCAACGAGCCGACCGCAAGTAATCATCTTCGATGAGGGGTGTCGGGATTTCACCAACTAAATACTTTTTAACGTGTAAACCCCCCCCCCATCCACTGGGTTCACGCAAAAAGTGACCGACCCCTCCATTCAAACTGAAAGTCACTTATAATAGGAAAGAACTACAAACTGAAATGCGTTAGATTCTTGGCAGTAAATTAATCTACGCTATCAAACCAGCTCCAAACCAAACTTTTGTAGATTCTGAGGCAAGCGAGTTCGTACTGCCCGCCTTTCAACAATTTAAGGTGTCTCCAAATAAGTTATGCCATTCTGAGAGTTCACGAGTACGTTGGATGCTACAGACAGTACCGTTCTATGCATTTTGTAGCACCCGTAACCCCCGAAAACATCTTTGAGAGCGTCTACTTGCACTTGCGATCCCAAGAACCAAGAAGGCTAAGTGACCACGATTCAAAAAACCGGCGAAAAGTGATTAAACTGACATCGCATACTGAAGAAAAAATCATTTGAACTAGCGGGGATTTAACCCTTTATATCAACAACAGACACTGACGTTTACGAGGACTCTGATTGGGGGAAGTCTTTGTGCGATGACAAATTTTTAAGTTTTCATCAACGTAGGCAAAGCGGAATTCCCGGGGGATCTTGTTCTGTCAACAGGAACATCACCTATGTGTGGAAGGACACCGTGGTCAAGTAGTCAACGCACGACTTCCTAGCTAGACGGAGGTTGCGGAATCCCACAGGTTTACCTGGTATTTCTGCCATTCCGGAAAAAGACCTGGGTGTAGAGCTCTTTAACGTGCTGAACGGAACCAGAATAAACCACCGTTGATCTCCTCAAGCTTACCCAAGTGTGAATCCAGATGTTGTATGAGGCACTCAGTTGACCACATTCATCCTTTCTGTACATCATTCGTGTCGATACGCAACTATACTGGAAGAGGGGGCTTGACATGCAGGTAAATATTCATGTCAAAAAGCATCTCAGATTTTTGTTGTATTCCCAAGATGGACTTGTTTACTCAGTGAGACTTGGGACAAAGTTCCCACTGGTAATGTAAACAAATTCTCGCAAAAAGCTAACGTTTGGGCCTTTTGTAGGGGAGATTTTACTTTAAAGGAGAGATGCAGGAGACCAAGCAAATATCTGCTTATGCGGGGAATCCTGTGCGCAGAAAACGTCGTATTCGGTAAAAACCTAAAGCCGTCAACTAATCTCAACAGTGTACCGGACTTCGATCCCTTCTGGTCGTGGTTCGTTCGCCGAGCTGGGCAATTTGGTTGCAAACGTGTCATCACCAATCTAGGTGATATGCTCCGTGTGTTGAGGTTGGAATTGCGTTGCTGTTGCACGTTTTTGAACTGATATAGAGTCCACTCACGCAAATTGACCTTGGCCGACCGTTGGCCGTCTGAGTAAGCGTCTGTATTCGCCTGTTTCTGGATCTGTGTTCTGATTGGTGAATATCCGGGTAGCCTGCTGACTTGAGCTCTCCGAAATTGACCACTACGAGCGAGGGACCGTTAGCTCGATGGTAACACTGAGCCAGCCTCGGCCATCAGACTGACGGACAATGAAACAGGACTCACCATAGAGGCAAACGAACATAGGTCATGGCTGGGGGCAGAGTTCAAGGCTCAAGGTTACCCGGACGACCAGCAGTCGGAAAACAGGTCAACCAAAAAACCAATAGGAATGCTCATCCAAACGATCAAAGTTCGGTCAAGGTCGATATGTTTGTACGTATGACATGCTTATGACATGTTTGCAACCGAAATGCCCAGCCCGGGGAAGAAAACAACGGCCATCATCACAACCTGAGCGACCAATATACTCATCATTCGATTACTTCGTTATTCTTCTATGTCTACGTTATGTCGGACGAGCATATCTTTCACACCCTTTGTTCGCCACAGTTGTTTGCCACAGTGCCCAGCCAAAGACTGTCCCACGTTTGACTGGGCCGAAAGTCATTCCAGCCAAGTATTTTACTTAGAAACACCATAAACGAGCGATTCAGCAGGATTCCGGATGAGTCCCTCGCGGAACCAAAGTTGTTTGCATGTGAGTGCCAAGTATTTCACATGATAAGGTACTACACATAAAATTGCGTAGGAGAGATCCGGGTGTCTGGTCGACACTCAAAACCGAGTGCGCTGGAATCTGAGGTCGAAATAGCTCAGTGGTTACAGTGCGAACTTACTGCCGGGGAGGTCCGTGGTTCGAACCCAACCTCTCAACTACCCCTGTAACGGTGGACACTACTGATGAGGCATGCGAGTAGTATGTCTTCTCGTAAATCCGCTTTGCGTCTCTTGAAAAGTGATATCTATTAAGGAAGTTGTGGAGTCGCTCTGTAACATTTGCTCGCATTTGAGTAACAGTCAATGAATATCCAGAAAAGTTCAGGAAGACGCGTTCAAGGAGAAGATGGATATTCAGTTTTGTAAACGAGATGCATATGAGAGTTTTGCCCCCCTGTTCAACAGCCTGTAACTGTTAAGTTGGCCTTCTACCTTTTCACCCCTATCTGGGATTGGGAAACCTGGAAGGAGCTCAATCATCTTGCTAACTTCGGGTAGCTGGGGACCGCGAAGGAAGGAACCCACGGAGTACCATATACTTCCTAGTAAAGCTCATTGTGCCTCCCTAATGAGATAGCGCTATTCAGATAGTGACGTAATTGGTACTCTTTTCCGAGTCAAACCCATCGCAAATCCTGATGTTGTCTCCTTGTCTCTCTGATCACTGAGCAATGCATTTTTATAACTCATTCAGACGATGTTAAATGACCCGCAGTTTGACTAATTTGAGATGAATGTGTATGATCACGCCTACCTCAAATTTGGACTGTCCGAGGAATGATAATTTCGACGGCTGGATGAAGAACGGGCTTAACAAACAATTTAGCACCAAGTTGAATACTTCGGGAGAACTCTCACAGAACAAAGTAAACTATTTTCAATGCTTCTCATCCGGTGAAGTTTGCCAAACTCGAGGTATTTACTACGAGGTGTCAAAAAGGGATTAATCGGGATACACACAAGCAGGATCATGTGATTTTGTTCCCTCGGCCGAGTTGGACATCACAAATGGTAAAACTGAGAGGCATTCACTTTCATGCGACCAGGCTAAGCTTACAAGAAGCAGCTTTACGGTTCATCCTGATAGTTTCCAAACTAGCCTACTTGATCCGAGTTGATTGTTTACTGAGCTGTCACAAGTCGAATGAACGTATTCCATTTTTGTTACGCGTACGGTTTGGTGATACCGAGTGGAGAGCTAATGTGTGCCTTCAAACTAAACTGGTGTGAAACTGTTTCTGGAAAGCAGCCTTCAGGAGATTGTGTTTAAATTAAACTGGAAAGACGATTTGTGATGTTACGGACAGCGTTCGCTTGTTTGGTATAAATAAAAAACCGAAAACTACATTTTGCTTTGGTAGTTTATACATTGCTAAATTCATGTTAAAAATTCACCGTTAAACCCACTGATTGTGGGGAGTTTAACATGCAGTTAACCATGGGAATTCTTGTGTGTATAACTTGGTAGTTACAGAAGTAAGCATTAAAAAAACTTATGTCGGGTAGAATTTGCTTAGTTTCTTTAGTTTCTTTTCTCCCCCCCTGCTGGAATGAAAATGAAGATGCGAAAGGAAGCTGAAATTGCTAGATGTCCGTCCTTTAGTCATTCGAAACTTTGAAAATTCTTCTCCGTACTTTCCATAATGGTGAGGTCAGTCCCCAATTTGCGATTTTTCTCCAAATGGAAGAGGTAAGTTTCGAAATTCTTGTTGATAGTACAGTGAAAAAACATTGCAAATGGAAGTTTTGGTCGGTTTTTAGCTGTAATTCATAAATTTAATCCATTTGGTTGATGTGAGACCTCCTTCCATGTGGTTAGTGGGTCCACGCTTTGAATGTTTCACATGTTTCAACGATTCCCACTGCCTCCAACATGAATTCGTATTTTATGAAGTCTCGACTCATCCGCCCATTCTACGCCTCGTGCTTCACGCATTTTCCACATTACCGAGTGCTTCAAACATACGACAATATATTATAGACACTCGTCTGTTGTTTACTCTTGTTTTCTTTTCTCTCCGTTTATGGTTTGTGCCCTGCAAAACGTTTTCTTGCATCGCCACCACTCTCAAGATTTGAACAGTCTTTTAGACGTTTGTTTCTTTGAGCGGGCCTCGTACTCCTGTCCACAGGTACGCATAAGAGGTCGCTACCTACAACCGAAGCTAATTGTTGCAAAATAAATAAATAAAACAAGAATTTAAAAAAATATCTACGTCTCTCCATAAAGTCTTGAGTTCCTTCAACCAGGAGAACCTCTCTCAAGTTCGCCAGTGGCGTAGAATTTGCTCTTCCTAAAGTTAGCCGTATTTGCTTGAATACTGTCTCCGTTTAAGTGAGAATGCAGAGTGACGAACAACAGTTCCGCGATCCCGTTGTCTTAATGGAGGTAAATATTGAAATAAATGGCTATGATTGGTTAGAAGACAACTAGAAACGATCAGTAGTCAGCGAAACTCAAGTCACACCTAACTGGATGGTCTGGAGTGCTTTCATCGACTGAACCGATCAATGCGTTTCACTCAGAGCTCATACGAGTCGATTTCGGCACTCTTATATCGATTGCTAAGACTATAGTCAACCGTTTTCGACTGCAATTCTGCGAGCTTGGCTTAGAAGCAACTGATTGCCCAACCTATACTTCAAAGACAAGTTGCCAGTTCTCATCCCAAATGCGGTTTTGTGTTACTTCTCCTGTGTTGTTAAGCCGAACATGTCGGGGTCCACAACACGCCAATTAGCTAAGGGAATATGTGGGCATCTTTTTCACCGGGACATCGTTGGACACAATAGTTCAGCGAAAAGCCCAATCGCATCCGATAACTTGACACACCGGTCACGCGGTCAATCCGAACGAATCATTTCATTTCATCTACCAAGTACCCAAAAAAGACTATCAGTATCGATCCAAAGCGTTGTTTAACTAAAGCTGAAGCAGTCGCAATACGTTTGCGAATCTCAGTATTGTGCTGTCAAAGACGATTTGTGCGGACAATGAGCCTGCCTTGGTCATGTGACACAAATAGATCAATCCAATAGTTCGATGATCCCGTTGACCACTTGAGAGCATCCAACTGGATACAAACTTGGTTTCACTGAAAACAGATTGCTAGTGTTTTCGCTTCCCTAATTCATTACCTGGCCCTGTTTCAGCCTATCCCCGGGCCGATGTTCTCCAGGAGAACCCGTCCAATTCTGGTCTACGCAATTATCCAAACAAATCGATAATTTGACTCAACAACAACGGCAAAGTTACCGATGGAACAAACTGGTTCATCCAAAGTAAAAGATGTGGTGCCGAAATGCGCCAGCAGAAATCGCTGAATATCACTCGGAAATTGATGGACACGTCTCTTACTGAAATCGTAATGCTAAAAACTAGAAAACGTAGCCAACCTGATAATGACGCCTAAAATTCATTTTTCGTGAAGCAACAAAGTGCTTGTTGAGATCAGGTCCTCAAGTGCAACTGCAATTGACAGTCAGACGAACTAGGGATGTTCGGCTGTACACCCAGTGTTTTCAGTCACTATTTCTCTCTTCATCGCATGAACAAGACCGAATAATTAGCGTTTTCATTCATTAATGGGACCATAGCATAAACTGTTAAAAGTCGATCCTTTCTCTGAAAATTTCTCCTTAGAACAAGCCATCTCCAACAGAAAACAATTTCGCCCTGATTGAGTTACGTCAGTGATGGAGAGACTGGTCGATTTCTGAAGATGACCACTCTAGAATAAACGCGAAACAAGATTTCTGTGTTGTTAACTTCATGCTTTTTCTTAACGCTCTTGCAGTTCACATCGAAATGTGATACAGAAAATACGAATGAATCAATAATTTCGAAATGCTGGGCATTCACATTTGTGAACCGACTGGATGTGGTTCCCGAACACACGCAAAGCCAGGTGGAGCGACGGCGAGTCTGACTGGTTTTTGAGAGGCAGAATGTTTCTTTGAGTTCTCGCAGCTTGACCAGTCTCTATCAGCTGCGATATTTTCTAACGCAAATCTAACGTCCGTTAATGTTGAGCTGAGAATACATTTTGTGTACCTCTTACCCCGGTGAGAAGCCGCTCCAGCTAGAAAAAAACCCAGAAAACTAAGGAATAAGCTAGTGACCTAATGAAGTGGCATTTTGTATTACGCTTTCGTTGAATACCCCACTTAAAATCTGTGAAATCCCCTACAGCTACGAAAGTGCTTTAAAGAATCCTTCAGGTGTAGCATTCTTTCGGGGCCTAGCTGCGATGCCACACCAAGGACGCATGAAGGCTGAGCTACTGTCAGGTTGCCCAAACATAGACAGGAGCAGTCGAGATGGTGGCGATGGGTTCGAGCCCCGGACCTTCCGGTCATTTATTTCGCGTGATAGCCGCCGGGTGATCTCGAGCTCTGAAGATGATGTCTTGTAAATGAAACACAAAACCCTATTTACTCCAAAGCAATCGTGATTTGTTTGGGATCTTCCCCATGGTCGAAATTTGTATCTTTTAACGCAGCACGTCTTTTTGGAACAACAGTGCCGTAAGAACGCCAAGATGCACAGATGACAAGACACGCCTGGCTTTGGTTTGAACCCTCATTTTTCGGAGGGTGTTCTTCATTTGAGCCACAGAGGAAGTTTGCTTTACGTCACACCTAAGAACGTAAACTTCACAAGTGACTCGACACATGTCTGCCTGGAGAATCGACGGTCAACAACAGTCGGTGTCATTAGTCAGGCTCTTGCGCTCGAGCGTCTGATGTTGAAATTATCCGACTATTCAAGGAGCAGTCATCTTCATTCACGCACTATACAGTGAGATTGAATAAATCTTGAAATGCGAATTTCTGATAGGTTAAGCATGAAAGAAGAGATAACCCAAGGACCAGGCTTGAGCTATCCAGTAAGGTAGGCAAAAATCCGAAAATTGGCAAGTTCTTACACACTTGGATTTACAATTTGTGGATCTCAAGGAGACTCAGTGATCAAGACATTTTAAGTAACCAGAGGAGGAACTCGATCTCTCTCTCTCCCGACTTCCCCTGTCTGAGCTTTGGCAACCTGGTGGTATCACAGCCCTCATGCTTCCTTCGGGTGAGCTTGAGCTATCCAGTAAGGTAGGCGAAAATCAGAAGATTGGCAAGTTCCTACACACTTGGATTTACAGTTTGCGGATCTCAAGGAGACTCAGTGATCAAGACAAGAAATTATTGACCGGAAAGTTTGTGGTTCAAATCTAACCCCCACATTTCAACCATTTTAAGTAACCAGAGGAGGAACTCGATCTCTCTCTCTCCCGACTTCCCCTGTCTGAGCTTTGGCAACCTGGTGGTATCACAGCCCTCATGCTTCCTTCGGGTGGCATGGCAGTTAGGCACCGGAATGGTGCTACAGCCGAACGAAGTAACCTGACAGGATCGCGGTCCTCATGTTTCCTTCCATAACTCGGTTCACGGTAGTCCTGCACACCGGTTCAGGAGCCGAACGTGTATAATCGATTTCACAACCAGGTAGCACGGTGATTCAGATTACGGAGGTCACGGTGTTTTCTGGACCGCGTTGTAAATACTATGTGAATTTGCGATTGCGGTATCCAACATCTGTTGTACTGATATCCTTCTAAAATTGTTGAAGCCAGTGCACGGAACCCTAAATTTCTGACTGTGTTGAGTAACCTGATCGGTCACCAGAAAAGTCGTATTGTTTATAATCATATCGGATAAACCAGTAAATGGTGTTTCACAGTAATTTTCATGAGAACAGGGGGTTTACGTTCGAATACACGACATCCAATTTACCTTTCCAGTTGGCACGGATCAGACACTCAGGGACTCTGGGTGACTGCCTAGAGACGTAGAACGTCAGGTTGGTTTTGTTCCATCACCGTCGACAGCATGACATCATTGTTGAGCACTGATGCTTCGCTGCCGTACAGCCATCATTTATATGAAAGCCTTATTGTGAAGAAAAGGATAAAGGTTGATGGGGAAGGGACTTATTGCTGCTTTACTACAATCATTCCGAGGTGCCTACACCTCCAAACACTCATTTAGGCAATCTGGATAGAAACTGACAAAAAGACCGCCACTGACATCGGTTGGCAGCCATGTCTTGCAGCGTCTCCAAACAAGCACAATGGGGGTCACGCGGTCCCCATCCTGTAAGACGAGTCGCACCGACTTTTCGGAACCTCATTAAAAAAACTCTGATTGTACCCCAAGAAATCGAGAATGTTTTTTAGTGGCAGTAACTATGTTCCACAGTCCAGTACACTAACTACTCAGTTTAGCAGTGGCATTATATGCCACTTATGAGATTCAGATGACAAATTCGGAACTGATTACTTCACAAGTAGGTTAATTTCCATTCACTTACAGTGTCTGTCACGTGACAGGCTGAACTGAATATAGTAACACGGCCAGGCTTCCGCAAGTTTGAATTTTAAGACCATACAACGGCATAGGCAAAAATTATGAACTGATAGAGAACAAAATTTGATTACTTCGAAAGTTAGCGCCTTGAAATGGATTCTATCCAGTAAGACAGTAACTTCTCCACCCGGATGGGGCAAGCCGATGCTAACAAAAAGACGAATGTCCTTGGACGGGACTCGAGCCCGCAAACTGGTAAATCTGTCAGGTATAAGTTTTGCGAAATACGGTGAGCGTTAGATGCATTCGTTAGACGTATGGAAGCACCAATGGCATACGGGCTACTTAAGCACTTTCCCGGGGCCGCGAGTTTAAGTCTTGTCCAAGGGGGGCAGGTTTCCATTTGTCTCAGACGTTTTCCTACTGCAGAACGTGTAAAAGAACAGCAAAGCCCACTAGCGACTATGAAAGACAGCAGGTACTATCAATTTGGTTTTGCGAGAGACTCAACAGGAACCCAGCTGAGTCACCCATTTTTGATGTTTCCAAATTGATTTGCAAATTAGTGTATTTCTCGAAAAACAGTCCAATTTGGGTTGAAGTAGAAGATAAGGTTGACGGAAACTCGAAGACTGCGTCTACCTGATGAGCCCCAAGAAGGGCGAAACCGGTCGTGGGCTGTCGACGAATTTTCAGCAACCTTATGAGTAGTGCATTACGTATACATGTATCGCGATATCTCGAATATCGTAGCAACTGGAACATGAGGCGGCCTGGTGGGCACATCCAGTTGCCTGGAAACATCAAAAGCGGAGACTCACCTGGATTCAAGGTGAGTCTCTCATAAAACCAAATTGATTTGCAAATTAGTGTATTTCTCGAAAAACAGTCAATTTGAGTAGTACGTATACACAAGGTACTAAATTCGTTAGGCATAGATGTGGCAAGCCAGAATCAAACTCCGTTACATCATAGTTAAATGTTGAAGGCGGTGGCCCAGTCAGTAGAGCACTCAAGTGCTGAGTGCAGTACTAAGGTGTGAGATCCCTTTAACGGTGCTTGTTTTGTTACTTGGATGTCCGTTTGAAACTGCGAAAATTTCTCCCTCTTTCAAATCACTGCTGTTCGTAGGACTCGGAGTTAAACCATCACACAAGTTAGGCAAACCGTCGTCATACCATTTTCCGCATGTCCCTTTGCCCCTCAAAGTACAAAGTCTCTGAACATGCCCCTT
Organism: Clonorchis sinensis; assembly: GCA_003604175.2. Classification (NCBI taxonomy): domain Eukaryota; kingdom Metazoa; phylum Platyhelminthes; class Trematoda; order Opisthorchiida; family Opisthorchiidae; genus Clonorchis; species Clonorchis sinensis. Next base: position 24,652,563 of record CM030374.1, read on the forward strand.
GCAGTTCAAAATAGAAGCATTGAGTTGTAGAGAATTTTCATACTTCTGCGCACCTCTGGTGATGCAGAGGCCGCTGCAGCTGGATATGCTGGGGTGGGTATTGTATTGAGCGAACGAGCGTCTCTGCTTGATTGGATACCCGTTGATAGTCGCCTCTGTGCGGTTCGTTTGGCAACATCTGTGAGAGAATCTAGAGGAAGTGAGGTCCATCGCACCTTGTTTATTGTGTCTGCTTACGCCCCAACTGACTGTAGCTCTGAATCTGCCAAGGACAGTTTCTATGACGCTCTAGGTGCCCTTCTACAGCAGGCTAAAAGCTCAGATATCGTTGTGGTTGCTGGTGATATGAACGCCCAGGTAGGTAGACTGAGCGCTGCTGAGGCCCGATTGGGTGGTCGTCTTGGTTTGGACACGAGACGCACGGACAACGGGATCGCTTACTTCAGATGTGCCGATCACAGACTGTTCCTTTGCAGTACGAATTTCCGGAACAGCGGAAATCGCTTGACAACGTGGTGCCCACCAACAAACCAGCGACGAACCCAAATAGACCACATCGCCGTGGTGAGAGGGTCGATCACCGCTTGCCGCTCCTTCTGGAACACCAGCGTGGACTCCGACCATGCTGCTGCTTTTCATTGCGCTTTTCAGGTGTACGCAAAACGCGCACACCTCGCTTAGCCATTGAGAAGCTAGTGGATCCAGAAGTCAAACGAAACTATCAAAACCAGCTCCTCGAATGCCTGCCGGACGGTACGGTGTCGGATATAAACGGCCACTGGGAAAAGATATCCAAAGCGCTACTCAAGGTCGGAACGTCTGTTTGCGGTACAACCCAGCCAACCTCATCAAACATTGGATCTCTGATAGGACCGTGTCTTTGCTGGAGACCCGGCGACAGATTCCTCCTGGCCGCCACCACAACTCCACCCGACGCATCATCCGACGCCAGGTGAAACTGAGTGTCCGTGCAGACCGAGAAGCTTGGTGGACCCGAAAGGCCGAAGAAATGGAAGATGCAAAGAATGCTGGAAATGTGCGCAGGCTGTTCCATTTGATTCGTTCGACTGGTCCTCGAAAACCTCTTGTCAGCGAAATAATCAGAGACCAAAATGGCTCCCTGATATGCAATAAAGCAGAACGTCTGGACCGCTGGGCACAGTACTTTGAACAGCAATTCAGCTGGCCACCTGCTACCTCCAATCCAGAATCCTGGCCTTCAACAGAAAGGTGGACCGTAAATATGGAGCCGCCTTCGGTCTCAGAAGTGTCCGAGTGTATTTCCTACTCAAGCGTCATCGTGCTGCTGGTCCTGACGACCTTCCACCTGCTCTTTTCAAGGATGGCGGTGGGCTCCTCAGCCAGTGCCTGTCTAGACTATTTGGGTCTATCTGGGAGAAAGAGACCGTCCCAGACAACTGGGGTGAATCGATAGTAGTGCCCATTTTCAAAAAGGGTACTCGCAGTGAATGTAGCAACCACAGAGGTGTTAGTTTGACTCCTGTTGTGACAAGGCTTCTGGCGTCACTGATTCTTCGTCGTCTTACGATGGCACGCGAAACCTTGACTCGTGAGAATCAAGCGGGATTTCGACCGGGTAGAGGCTGCATTGACCACATCCGTCCGGGTGTTAGAGCAACGCCACATGTACAGACGACCCACAATCTTGGTGTTCCTTGACTTCAAGGGTGCGTTTGATTCTGTCGATCGGTCAGTGCTGTTAAATATACTTGCTCAACAGGGTATGCCCCAGAAGTTTGTAAACATAATCCGATCCCTATATTCACATACTTCTGGGCGGGTGAGTGTATGGCGAGCTCTCCAAAAGCTCCCTACAAAAGTGGTGTCAGACAAGGATGTCCACTCTCTCCATTCTTGTTCAACTTCGTCATTGATGAAATAATGAGGCGAACGCTGGAAGGTCTTCAAAACCCCGGTGTTCAAATTGTTGCTGGTGAGAGCCTTGTCGATCTGGAGTACGCAGATGACATCGCCCTCATCTTTGAAGACCAAAGTGAAGCACAAGCCCTGTTGAATAGACTGACCACCATCATACCATCTTTTGGCATGCGCCTTGCACCTTCAAAGTGCAAAGTCATGCTTCAGAACGTGCAGTCTCCGGACATATCCCTTAAAATTCAAGGAGAATCACTGGAGATTGTGGAAAACTTTACATACCTCGGTAGTTGTATTAGCTCTGACGGAAGTGTGTCTGATGAAGTCAGTGCAAGAATCTCAAAGGCTCGAATCACGTTTGCTAATTTGCGTCACTTGTGGCGTCAAAAGGCATCTCACTAGATCTTAAGGGTCGTGTACCAGGCTACAGTAAGGGCTGTGTTGTATGGGTGCGAGACATGGCCTCTGCGGACAGATGATGTGAGGCGTCTCCAGGTTTTCGACCACCGATGCCTCAGAAGCGTGGCTGGTTTTGGATGGCGTCAGCGTGTTAGTAACGAGGTGATTAGAAAACGGGTATTTGGTTGTGCTGCAGGTACATTAATTGGGGAAATCATCCAGCACCACCGACTACGATGGCTCGGTCATGTGCTACGCATGCCGAAACACCGTCTACCGAGACGAGTGTTGTTCTTCGTGCCTCCTTCAGACTGGCGCAAACCGCGAGGTGGACAGCGCATGACTTGGCAGAAAGGCGTGAAAGAGATCACGAAGAGTTTGGGTGTTGTTGGTGTTGTACGCCTTCCAGGATGGGGTCCCCGTGACCCCGCCTGTGCTTGGCTGGAGACGTTGCAAGAAATGGCGGCTAATCGATGTCAGTGGCGTTCATGCTGTCAGTTTCTTTCCAGATTGTCTGATTGAGCGGTTGGAGGTGTAGGCACCTCAGAATGCTTGACATAGGCCAGCACTAGGTCCCCTCCCTCATCCACTCTTTTTCCTTCTTTTCACTCTAGGGCTTTAATATATTATATATATATGAAATTGGACGAACTTTATGGTTGTACGGCAGTGAAGCATCAGTGTCAACACTGATGTTGCTGTCTTTGATGATGATGATTGACGAGTCAGTGTCAGTTTCGTCAAAATAGGTCAGTTTAGGATGCTTGCGTGTGTTCAGCCTCTGGAATATTCTTAGCGTGCAGCATAAATGGGGAACCCCAGCCTAGCTATGTCCGCCTCGGATGGGTTGGGAACTGCATCACTGATAAACCGAAATCAGAAAGCATCCGCATGATTCCGTCAAACAATGGCGATCATTCCTACGTCACCGTAAAGCAAACAGTCGTGTACAAACGAACTATTAGGAGAACCAGCTCCGAACGTAACTGGACCGCACAACTGCCAATGGAATAACCATTTTCGCGTTGGGACAGATGACAGATGAGCTCTATTTGTAGTGTCACTTTTAGGCCCGCCTAGAACTTTCCACGTGAGCTTTTTAGGTAGTCCGTTTTCGGAGACATTGCAAGAAATGGCGGCTGATCGATATCAGTGGCGTTCGTGTTGTCAATTTCTCTCTAGATTGTCGATTGAACAGTGGAGGTGTAGGCACTTCAGAATGCTGACATAGGCCAGCATTAGGTCCCTCCCTCATCCACTCTTTTTCTCTTCTTTTCATTCTAGGGCTTTTATTATATACACATATATATATATGTATGTACATGAAATTAGACGAACTTTATGGTTGTACGGAAAACATCCCAAAAATGTCCCAATGGAGAACAGGTTCGGTGCTCAACGGATTTCTTTCAAACAAAACCAAAGTCTAGCCATTCATTTTAAGACAGCTTCCATCACCAAGCTTTGTACTTGTTGCTAAGATAAATTACACGTAATCCTGGTAGAGAATTTGAAGGAATGTTTATTTTCTATGCCGATCCTGATTGGTAGTTTTCGGCTCACAGATTTTGGCTGAGAGTTTGGTTTTGTTAAGTTTCGTTACTTTTTTAGGTATACCAGCGAAGCAAACTAGATATGTTGGATACTAGACATGGGAGGAAAACTTTTCAAATTTGTCCCAATTGTTACGAATCAGATGTAGAACAAGGCCTGTTGAATAGACTGACCACCATCATACCATCTTTTGACATGCTTCTTGTACCCTCAAAGTTCACAGTCATGCTTTGTAACTTGCAGTCCCTGGACATATCCCTTACCGTTCAAGGGTGATCACTGGAGATTGTGGAGTATTTTACATATCGTGTTGCTTGAATTGGCTATGACAGCTATGTGTCCGATGAAGACAGTGCTGTTTTGCGTAATATGATGCTATATCACTCTGCCTCTAAAGTCTCTTGTATTAGGCCACAGTAAGGGTTACGTTGTTGTACAGATGCAAGACATGACCTCCGCGGACAGATAATCTGAGGCAACTTCAGGTTTTTGACCACCAATGTTTTATGATCGTTGTTCATATCATATTGCGTCAGCAAATTCCTAACGAAGTAATCAGGAGACAGAATCAACCAATTAGTTAGAGTCCAGCCATGTTTGTCCTAGGCCTCCCCACATGCATTACAGACAACTCAAAGCAGATCAACTCTGTTTGAGCCGAACACCGGTATCGGAAGAAAGGACCACCGTAGCCCTATGCAAGTTGTGTCCAGTTATTTAGCTATTTCCTCAGATTTAGAGTGCAGTATAAAAATCTGTTATTGACGCGGATGACGTAGGCACTTCTAAATAGGGATTTTCTGGATGTGTGGTGTGGGGGTTGTGTTCGTATCTAATGTCGTCCATTTTGAAAGTAGAACGGTGAGAAAACATATCGTCAGTAGACTTTCAAGCGGTGAATTGAGGTTATCATGGAACAGGGATCACGCAGTCGACCGTTAAATAAAGCGCCCCCCTCCCCCCGTGTTTTCCATCATGTCTCTGCCGCTGGTGGATGGACTGAGATGGGTTTTTGGTCAGCGAGTTATTGGCACTTTTTGTAAAAATGTACGACCCACACGATTCAAAAAATAGCGTGGAATACCTTCGGAGCATGGCTGCCAAGCCTCACGAAGGAATCACTGAGGCTGGACTATTACCAGGTTGCCCAAGTATAAAAAAGAGCGGTCCAAATGCAGAGGTTGAGTTCTAAGCACGGACTTTCCTGTCAGCCATTTCGCGCTCTAACCACTGAAATATCACGTGATAGCAGCATAGAAAAACTCGTCCAGGCCTTTCTGATAAGGCGCTTCAGGACTTTGCCTTTAAACGTTCACCCCTCCGTGTATCATATTTATACTGCGTTACAATTTTTAAGTGTAAACTTTAGAAGAATTAATCTTCTGGAGGCATGCCTTTTGCACGTTTTTCACACAATTAGTCTGACCAGTATATTTTCTAGTAAGGACAGTCTTACCTAACATTTCCCGTAGGATTAGGCCAGAAAGGTCACTACTTCATTCCAGAAATGCCTTCACTAGCAAACATCGGACATCGTCACAACTATAGTCCTTGGTCTTCATCCAATCCAGAAACTCGTGTTTTACAATGATGGCCAACTGATCATGTCATCTTGACTGGCGAAAACCAAATCGTCACGTTCAAAGAACAACCCAACAAACTACCTCTATTTTAACCATCTGACTGGATAACGGATCGATATTGTGGCAGCCTTAAACCTACTCACTCAGGAATTTCCATTAAGAATGTCGAAGGCGATTAGGTCACGTGACCACCCACGTGACTTTCTAAGAAGGGTCAGTCTTAATGAACAATCCGACCTAAGGTTGTTGATTTTCAGTCTGCGCTAAAGTGATTCATCCCCTCGACTGATTTCATCCATCTTATGTGCATATTTGACCCTGGCATTTTTTATTTAACGTTTTAGCGAGCTAAAGGCCCCTGCATCAACGAAACGGAACCGAAAACATAGGGGCAAGAGCAATGAACAAACCAGATGTCATGTGTGCATTTTCAAGAAAACTAGTAAATTACATGGGCAGCAGAGAAATTTAATAAACAATGGCCGTCGTTTTAAAGGCTATTGGTAGAACAGCTCAGTGTTCATCCGAAGCCATGCCAGAACACACCGACGTCACATTACTTCAGCATTGATCCAAATACCTCCAGAAGATCAGAGGTTAAACGCTGTCTCTGCTCCATCTCTTGCCTAGCTGGATTATGAAAAGTTCCGATTTTAGTGACTAATTTAACGGTTTGGTCAAATTTTTGCTTTTTGTCTGGCAGTTCAAGTAAATTTCAGCCAACTTATTCACTTTGCAGCTTGTTGGGCGCATTGGTGGTCTACATAACGTCCCAATCCCCCATTCCGCACTTTCCGCATTAATGGGGTGAAAATGCCTTTTTAAACATAGTATGAAATCGGCTTATAGTCGTTAAGGCCTCAGTAAAATAGGGACCACTTTCCTCATGTAGGTTTTGTTTCCAAGAGGTTTTGTTTAACGAAGAGACTGGATTTTACCGTAGTGTGACGGTTTGTCTGCATATGTGAGCTATACTGGCGGGGTGTCCGCACGACACTCGCAGAGTCTCTCAAACCAGGTTGGCCACTGGTTAGTGGTTTGACGGACAGATGGGTCGTTGGAACCTGTGTGGCGACTTGTTTGGTGAAAATAGTAATGCACCTGTATTTCCCGTCAAACACCGCTGCCTTCCAGTCAGGGTTTTGAGCCAAAGATTGAGTACCCTAACCGTCCTTCTGTCTAGGTGTGGGCGTCTTGACAGTATCCCAGACCACGTACAACCATGAAACATACGACTAGAAATACTCCCATGCCACATTGGTCGCCACTTGGTGCCGTCAGCCGGATCGCATCACTTGCTGCATACAGCAGGGTGAGCAAACAAAAACACACTACTACTAACACCTCCCTTCTTTCTCTTTCAACATAGTTTTTCTCCCTCCACCATCAATAACTCTCTCCTTGTAGGCATGTCAATTAGGAATGATGACTCCGTACGTCCTACATCGGTATCACAAGCAACATCTGCGTATCATCCGGCGCCGACATCCCCAGGCATCTCGAAATCAATAAGGCAGCGGAGCATTAGTGTTGAGCACTGATGTTAGGCTGTCGATGATACTGATGACGATGAGGATTCCAACCATAATTAATTTTCCCCTGGAATAGGTAAACACGTAAATTCAGCGCTCGGTCAGGCCTCAGTTTAAGTAGTATCGATCCATTCTAATCCGAACGGAGGAATCAATACACTGAGTCGCTTGAACCTGCGCTCGCAGGGATCAAAATTGGAACCCAACAGAAGGTAGAAAAGTACCGTACTAGACGTCTTTTGCACTCTACTTATCTTCAGCTGATAATCAGTCAGCTAAACAAAGTCCGAATGTGAATACTGGAGAGCCCCGATCTCAGGCGATGTAGGGGGTCAATTTAGAGTGTGCTCGCAATGTGACCAGCCTTTTCTACTCAACTCCCGTCAGCTAACTAACTCGCTCTGCATGCCCGCGCCCCACTTATTGCGCCAACATTCCAGGGTGCACTTATAAGTGAGTTACATTCAGGCAACTTTCTCACTGATACGATCATATTGCTCCATGAAACCACTTTGGACACCACAAATCTGGAGTCATTCCGCCTGATTGAAGAATGGACGATCTGCCGAGGCGGCCATCGGTTACTGCGTATATTAAGACAGGAGTTAGTCTGAATGTTCATTTTCAGGTAGCGCTAAGCCATTCCCGCCTTCGCACTGCTTTCCACAATCTGAGGTAAAATCAACCTTTCCTTGATCACAATAGCCCCTGGCTTAAAAAAACAACTGTTTTAAATATGCCCAGCCAAAAGAGTAGAAAATAATGGAGATTATTGCGACTTATTAGGAAGAAAAGGTCGTAACCTAAGACTAACCAGCTTTCACTCGGAAGGAACAACAGACGCCCTTTGGTGGGCTGTCGAAGAGTTTTCAGCAACCTTATGAGTAGTGCATTACGTCTATATGCGTATCGCGATATCTCGAAGATCGTAGCAGCTGAAACATGAGACGGGCTAGTGCAGCAAACTCAGTTGCTTGAAAACATCATAAACGAGATTCAGCTGGGTTCCAGGTGAGTCTCCCGTCAAAACCAAATTGATTTCCAAATGAGTGTATTTATCGAAATCAGTCAAATTTGGGTTCAACTGGAACATAAGGTTGACGGAACCTCGGGGACTGCACCTACCTGATGATCCCCAACAAGGGGCGAAACCGGTCGTGGGCTGTTGAAGAGTTTTCAACAGCCTTATGAGTAGTGTGTTACGACTAGACACGCTGTTTGTCATTGCTAGTAAGTCAAAGAAACAGTAACGAATCGATTGTCGCCGCCTACTGGTAATCTTGTGATCTTGTGTACTGTTGTGAACTCAACAAGAAAATTGTTAAAAATGTTAGGTGGAACACATATACTGGGGTATCAAAACAGTCTACTCCTCTGATCGGACAAAACTCCGAACAGGAAGATTAACTCTGAATGTGGTAAAATAAGCAATAAGCTTTCATGTACATAATGCACTACTCATGAGGTTGCTGAAAAAGCTTCGACAGCCCACGACCGATTTCACCCTTCTTGGGGCTCATCAGGTAGGCGCAGTCCCCGAGTTTCCGTCAACCTTATGTTCTACTTGAACCCAAATTGGACTGCATGCGAGAAATACACTCATTTGCAAACCAATTTGGTTTTTTTGCGAGAGACTCACCTGGAACCCAGCTGAGTCTCCCGTTTGTGATGTTTCTATGCTTTCAGGTGTAAATCACTCTTCCGGTGTCTAGTTCTCTGGTCATCCAATCAAGCCAACACAGTCCAGATGCCGGGACTGGGTTGGAACCACAGAGCTTCGGGTCAGTAAGTTTGCACCTTAATCACTGAGGCCTCAAGGAACAATATGACGAGGAACCAGTGGTTTTCCAATTCCCGAAAAACTAGTGCGTGAACTCTCACTGAGTGTCCTCCGATGAGGTGAGTGAGAAAATGAGTTGACAAGCTTATGTATCACCATCAACCTTTTGGTGAGGATATACTTGCGCGAATGTGCCACAGGTAGCGTTTGGGATTTCTTCCGATGATGCTAACTCGTGGGTGCACTGTACATTTTATCCGACACGCCTAATGCAGCGTTTGGACGCTTCCCTTCCAGACATTTTATCCTCGAATTTGCGGTGGGACAACTTGTGATTGTAATACAATCCTGTCTTCAGAAACTCCTCCGGGTTATGTATATCGAGATTTGTCTGAGTCATACATAGTCTCGTCCACCCCCTCTGATGCTGTTCAGTCTTGCAGAATTGTACAACTTGTGCAAGAAATCCCACGCACCTAGACAGGAGGACGACTAGAGTCCTCAACTAAAGTCGCTGGGTCGAAAGTCTGACCGCAAGGAAGCCAGTAGATGCCGGCATACTACCGCAGTAGTAAAACTCACCAAAGAACAGGGAGACCTATATCTACTGACCAACCTGGTATCAGAGACTGTGTGAGTGCTGCACGGACACCCCATCCCCCGTGAAAAGCTCAGCTGGTCACGGATGCACACAAATTGTCAAAGCCCAGTCTAGTGGCAGCAGAAAGAGAAACCCGATAGTGATGGAAAGCCATTTTACAGATTCTGAAATGACCAATCTTCAGGGATCCAGTTACCTCAGGCCTTTGCTCTTTCTGTCGGTTTTTGCAGTTTGCTCATCTCAGTGACGATTTCTCAGTACGTTAATGCAGACAACAATTGAGATGTCTGGAGGACGGTGGTCAAGCCCTGAACTTACTGACCGGAAAGCCCATGATTCGATTCCAACCCCGGCATCTCTAAACCACTCCCATGTACGTCCTGGCAACCTGAAAATATTTTGGTCCTTTCTTTCGGAGCAATCTTGACACCAGACTAACTGCAACGTTTGCTACATCGAATGCAGCCCATGCAGATCAGAATGGATGTTTGAACTTAGTCGACGCAAGAACTATTACTTAAAAAGAATAGGTAGGTAGAAACTTTTGAACTATTTTAGAATATTTCAAACGAGCTATCGGTTTTGAGCCACCACAGGTAACACTTGTTGTCGAAAGTATTCTGGATTTTGTTTTACATTTTCAAGAGTTCTGTACGCACAACATTGAGCGTGCGAACCTGACCAACTCTGAGGATTTTAGTATAGATTTTATAATAAATAATAGTAATAATCGTTCAGCTGTAACATATTTTCAGTGCCTGTCTGACATGTCATCCGAAGGAGGCACGAGGGCTGGGATACTGCCAGCTTGCTCAACACCAGAAAAGAACAGTCGAGATGCTGAGGTTGGGTTCGAACCACGGCCCTTCCGGTCAGTAAGTCCTCGCCTTAATGACTCAGCCATTCTGAGCTCGAAATGGGTAGGAGACAAAACAACTTGAGAAAAGCGGATTAAAACTCTCCCATGTCTAACGAGACTTACTAGGTACATATCTCCAAGATGATGGGTCCCTTTGCTTTCGCTCCGTCCGCCAAACGGAGTCGCTTGCGTGGATATCACCTGATAATTCCAACTTCATCGGGGCCGCACCGCTGGCTGTAAATTCGGATAACCCTTGTCGGTCATCTAATCCTCTGAATGTCAGTCGGTCTGTGGACAACTGCGCGCGTAGAAAAGCACTTGATCCCGACCTGTTTTTTTCTGGCCAATGACTGAAAGGGGACTCTGAGCGAATAAGGTCATATTCGTCCGTCGGGGGTGGTACGGGATACATCACATGTTTTTTGGAGTGCAATCTGCAATCACTCACGGTGTTTGTGTGGTGAACACTGGCCTCATCAAGAGTTCTTGATCGGCGATTGAAAAAACTCCTTCTGTTGATGGGATCAAATAGGTAACCTGTCGAATATCGCGTACAGAGTTTTGGCGCGGCAGTGTCACATGACGCGGTTGGAACACGTGACCACCACGGTTTTGCGTGGTAGGTCGGAGCATGATGCTGTATAGGAGCAACATTGGCATTACATAGCATTGACGATCGGCCTCCCAATGGAATATCAACACGTGGACCCGAAAACAAAGGGTAAGGTTTTCTTGGTGTCGTCAGACATGGGGCATATTCTGTCGGAACTTGCGATTGGTCCAAGCTTCGAAACATTCGATGCCCATGTCCAACCAACTCTTGAGGAGCTGTTCTTCTTAGAACTGGTGAAAAAGGACGACTTTGCCTATTCTTCGTATACCAGTAACCGGAAAGTGGATCCACTCTTCCGTCGGCAGCTTCTAGTTGTACACGAGGATTTATATCTTCTGGTCTGAAATCTGGGGAACTGTCCATCGATAAACCTAATCTGTGGTATGAGGGATGTAGTGTCCCCATAAAGTTGGTAACAGGAATGTCGGGGACTTTTGGAAATGGGCGCACATCTTTTCGTTGACTCAAACTCTCATCAAAACTCCTGGTTGAAATAGGTATATTTACAGGAAAAATCGGCGGAATGAGTGTGGCGCTCAGATGTCGACCTGGATTAGGTTGCCCAACATCCATGGAAGCCCAGTCCAGACTGCTGCCAATCCCAGAAGAATCGGCACTGTCAAAAACCCTATTTCCAGCAATACGTCTGATCGGATTTAGAATGCGTCTGTGAGGCCTTGGACCGAATCGAGCAACGTCACCTGGTCGCGGAAACGGATCGGAAATTTTGGGTAATGCACAGCGAATATCCCTAACATTGAGAACAGCACCGGAGCTATATCGTGAAGGAAACCGAAAAGAAGGGTGATCCTGTCCAACAGTATGTTTGTCCAAAGAATGAAAGACCTTGTCAAAACTGACGGGATTTGTAGAAACATACAACGTAGTGAATGCCCCAGTAACTTGCATCGGATCAGCCTGCAAATCGACAGATACTCCAGAGTCCTGTGTCTTCACAAGTGAATCCTTGCTCGGCACAGAGATAGACGGGCTGTCTATCATTGCTTTCTCTGCGTCATCGGGACATTTGACTGCTGCCCGAGCAGCTAAAGACCAAAGTTTTCTTCTCTTCTGACTGGACATGCGATGAAACGACTGATTTTCGGCTGATTCAGACATCATCCTCCAAGATCACATCATCTTGAACATAGAGACAACGGTTTGGGGTTTTGTTTCATTAGCACGCAACAAGGTCAGTGATAATCGAGTTCATAGTTTAAATCCCACGAACGCGTGATGCTCGATGATAACACTAATGAACTAATTCTTTTGTTGTCATTTTTCCCTATCTAGCTTGTCACCAGAATTACTCGCCCAATCTGATTGGTTGTTTGATCGACTGAACAGGTAGCCCGTGAGCGTAATAAGACCACTCCGGCGTGGCGTTGATTGGGCATCTCGCAACGATTTTGGATGGGGTTAGGACATTCCGTGAACAGAACCAGTCTGTAGCTCAGTTGAGTATGTCTAGCCCACCATCGGTCTCGTAGTTTGAGCGTGGCCGATGGGCAAGCAGTGGTGTTGACCATCTGCGCACTGCCACAAACACCCACAATGTTGCGTTCGCTGTATCGAAATGGCAGAAATTCAGGTCAGATTATTTGGTGTGAGTTAGCTGAATGCTTGTCTAGTCAAGAACGTGCTGTGGTAATCTGGCGACAGATGAAAAAAACTGACTGATTGATTGATGCTTGGATAAAAGAGAGCGGAATTTTTTTTTACTTCTTTAGATGGTAACCATTTTCCGGGATGACAATAGGTTTATGCAAGACGGTCACAGTTGATGCACTACCCTTTCATCCCCACAACGGTCATTTTTGTAAAGACCGAACTCTCTTGCTTTATTCAGAAATGAAATAAACAGAGATGAAAATAACATACAATTGTGTATAATTGTGAACCGGAAGCCACCAAATTCGTTTCGCTCCCAGCAGATGAGGCATAAACTGAAGGAATTGAACACTGCATGAAAAGGGCGATGGTGTCATTTCCGGTCAGTGTGATAAGAACTTTGCTCTCTGTTCACTTGTATGAATTTCACCTGAACAAGACAATCGATGACGTTCGTTTTTTTGTGCACAGGAATTCGAACTATGGATGCTCCGAAAAAATCTTCAGTACTGTTTCATTCACGCCTTGCATAATCCACCTAATATATGTCTGATAACCCAGTTATGGGACTACCAGTGTTCTTGGCCACAACTACACCAATACTGAACTAGATGAAGTGAGTTGTGCTCACTAGGTGAGAGGAACCATCATGAACCGGAAGTTTGTACATAAGATAGCAGGAAAGTGACGTGGAGGCACTCTAAGATGATCCACATCTCCGTTGACAGAGTCTTTAACGAAGTTTTCCAGTCGTGCTTTTTTGTGTGTCGCATTTTTGTTAGTTTTAGCAACCGAGTAACTTTACCAAGGCCGCTTGTTACTCAGGTTCTTAGTTGGGCTGAGATCAAGATAGCAAATTGATCACTGTGATGCCTTGACGCCGTAAAGCAGCAGCGAGTTGTTTGTAAGGTGAGTTGTAGGCAACACCATGTTATCTTGGTGAAGCATCTCCCGGTACTCAAAAAATAATTAACGACAGGAATAGTAACGCTTGTCTGTTGCATCCTTTCCGTACAACTTGAAGGATGCGCTCAGGTGCCCAAGATCACTCACGAGCAGTCGAAATGTCATGGATCGTCGGGTCCAACGTTTCTCGTCTGAACTGCTGAACGACCTCACGCTAACTGGTGGCGATGAATCGCAGCAATGAGTGGGTAGAAAAAGCATTACCGTGACCGTTCGATTCTTTTCACAAGTAGCACGCTGAATGCGTGAGCCTGAGATAGTTCAGTATTTAGGGCGCGAACTTAGGGCTTGGAAGGTCCATGGTTCGAACCCAACTGCAGCATCTCGACCGCACCTGTCTAGGCTTGGGCAACCAGCTCTCATGCTGCCTTTGGGTAGCGTGACAGCCAGATGCCGGGAGGGTGTTACAAAAGAACTACGAGATATAGGTATGTATCTAACCTGTAAGAGCTGTTCTTCATACAGACGTGGAAATGTATGTAACTGCTATGGATTATACGAATGTGTAGGTGGTCCAAACGGCTAATGGTACAAACACGACGATTCTCAGCTCAGTGAGTAAACCATGACATCCAAAGCAGTAGCGGGCGATTCCTCACCGACAGACCAGACACTCTGGAAGTGTTGGTTGACGGTGTCTTTTCACATCGTTGAATGGGCGGATTGGCAGCAATGAGCAACCCCGAACATTATGACATCGGTAATACGATGACTAAGCGAAGTTGAGGATTGCTCCACGCAGGACCCTCAAGTTGCACTCGACGCGATATTCGAGACATCACAGCGTATTTTCATGAAGGAACCTGTTCAGAACGTCTAAAAACCCTTCGACAACCCACAACCGGTTTCCTCTTTCACTTCGGGCTCATCAGGTATCCCAGGTACCGTCAACTTTATGTTCTACTTGAATCCAGGTTGTACCAACTTGGTCAAATAAACCTATTTGCATGAGGTGTTCTACTTGAATCCAGGTTGCACAAACTTGGTCAAATAAACCTATTTGCATGAGACTCAACCTAAAACTAGCTGAACCCCCGTTTGTGATGAAGGCCACTTGAAGTTTCAGTAGGTAGAACATAAGCAGACTGTGCCCACCTGATGAGCCCCAAGAAGCGAAACGGGTCGTGGGCTGTTGAGGAGTTTTTCAGCAACCTTATGAGTAGTGTATCACATCCATACGATGCATCGCGATATCTCGAATATCGTACCAACTGAAACATGGGGCGGCTTTTGAGCAGCAAAGTCGGTCAAAGATCGATTCACCTGACGTTCAATTAAACCTCTCTTTAACAGCAGCTGGTTTCAGGATTGAGTACATTTTGCGGACTGCGTTCAATTTCGATTTGAGTGGAACATAGGGTAGACGGTAACAAGCGAACCGTGCCTGTCGGATGAACCCGAAGAAGAAGCTAGAAACCGGTGGTGTGTAGTCGTACTGCCAGAAGGACTACGGACAACTACTGATCTCAGATGTAGCGTCTTCAATGTATGCTTCAGTTCTAGTTGCACCCCTGTCATCAGGTTCCAAGTGAACCGCCAAAATTTACCACTACTTTCTGCCTCTGCCCATTTGTGTGCTGATGTGCAGCGTCGTGGATTGATCCTGCGGCAGAGTAGGTGAACATGTCACCGGTTCTTAGATCAAAAAGTTCTTGCCTTGCACACTTGGTCGAGACAGATCACCAAATGTAAAAAAGAGAGTGTTTTTCAAGTTATTTATCGAGCATCCGTAGATCGGTCACGGAGTGTGACGGTCAAAACGTTATCTATTAATAAAGCTGACGGTGTTGGATTACACATACCAGAACTCTGTACTTTAGCGTCACATCTGTGAAGCAACAACCTTGGAGGAAAACTGGAAAATTCACTCCAGCTGTGGTGCACACTTTGATGTGCACCCAACGCAATGTCGAGATCGCTGTCTCGTCTACGAGAAAACACATTGGTGCACTGAAAATTTACTGCGTTTCCACAAATATCGCACCAACTGAAATATAAGGCGACCTTTCGGCTGAAGAAGAACACCATAAGCCTCCCGTGGAAACTAAACTGGTGCGCGTTTGGGGAGCAGACATTTTGGTGATCTGATCCCAATGGTACGGACTTCTCTTCTAATATTTATGCTTCCACCAAGGCAAAATGTCTTCATGGTAATACCGTATGACGATGAGGCGCTGCGTTGATGACGTCTTCTTACTTCTTACTGATATATCGAAGCTGTTCTTCTAGGAATCGTTTAGTTTATATTTGAGTTGATGGACACATTTAGTTCATGTGTGTTCACCGAAGATCGGAAAAAAGACAGAATTCTGATTATGTTTGGCAGAAATAATCTTTGAGCATAAAATTTAGGACAGTGGATGTACGCAGTATTTGTCGAGGTTAATTGCTAAAATATGTTCAGCATTGACAAGACATCATGTACTCGAATGGCGGATGCTGACCACAAATTGGTTCCAGCTGTTTTCCTGAGGTCGTATCGACAATTGAGGCTGCTGTCAATGTGGTCGCCGATCTCGGCAATTAACTTGCAAGCATCTTGTCCCCCAACGAGAACTTACCGCCAATCCAGACGAAAACAGACACATCAAATGGGACACGAGCCCCCGAACATTCGCTTACTCAGTAAGCCGTCTGTCATCTGAGCAACCGCGGACGCAACCCCAAGTTACACATCTGCACAGGAGTTCCAAACCTCCAAATGGCGGTCAAAAATCTGATGTCACTATGGCGAAATACGATCATTTGCACACCACTATGGTTTCGACGAGAGACTCATTTGGAACCGAGCTAAATCTCTCATTTATGATGTTTTTAAGGAACTGAATGTGCTCCACCAGGTCCCCTCATGGTTCAGATATCGCGATCTATAGTTTTGACGTAATAAAATATTCGTGAGTTTGTTGGGTGCTCTGCCTGCGGAGTGTCGCAACCAATTACACAAAAGTATTGGGTCTCGAGCATTACTCTAAAATGTCTCGAGGCTCGGACATGTGTTCCTCCTGGGCTGGAGTACGATACAACTTGACGAACTGTCAAACTTCAGATGAAGAAAGCATCTGCTTGGATCGAGGAGCTGCATGGATTCAGAAGCTGAAGAGGTGGAGCAGACCACAAACTCGTAAAATATGCATAAAATGTTCCAGTTGCTAGGCGAAACAGGCCAAAAAAGGCCTCCGGTGTGTGATAAACTAACCGACATGTATAGGTCATTTATCTGCAAAAAAGAACAGCGCCTAAATCGTCGGCTGAAGACTTTGGGGAACAGTTCACTTGGCCTTCATACATGGTCGTACGGCATTGAAACTCCAGGTTTCACATCTGTTGTTGCTGCCTATGACGACGATGATGATGGTGACCGGTTGCTCTACCTCTTTCTCCGTATCCTGACCATGCATGTGTCTCACTGTTCCACAGGAAACTGATCCAGCGAGAGCATCGCTACGGGCTGACGGCAGCGAGTTCCTGAAGCGTTGTTCGTTGCATCTTCCGCCTGGCCTGTTTTCCAAGGGACGGTGGTCTTCTGCGTGATCAGACGATACTATCACGTTCGGACGGAAAACTTATTAGGAAATAAACCTCGTCGTACTTTAAAAAAGGTATCTATTCTGTCAGACTTGATGAATGTGGAAGGAACCAGATATTGAGATTTAAGGAGCTTCATGAAGGCATCGTTTAGAGAAAGAGAGGTATGAAACTCAGCAAGCACCGTGAGCGCGGCAAACTAACCTCTCTACTCAATCCGATCGATACCGTCAACAATCAGGGGTTCCAATTTTTTTTACCATGTGAAGACATCCATATCTTCAGAAGTTCTGAAAGAAAGCTTGTGTCTGCCTAAACCTTGGGTGTCCGGGTGCCTGGCTTAGTATCCTTCAACATATCTACGAGAGTTTCCCCCATTACTCTGTATATCACCAAATGGTCTAAGTGAATTTGCCGTTCTCAGAAGATCTCTAAAAGTCTGCTGGATTATCTCCTGAGGGCCATGCTATAGGATTGTTCCAGCCTGCAAATAGATGTTTATCGATAATTGCATGGCACACCGCCCAGATAGGTTTTAAGATCAGCCCTGATGATACCTTCGGAACGTTGCTAAGAAATCAGAGGCCGAAACTCGCGACCATTTGTGATAACCCTGTTTACCAGAACTCCATCAGCCAAGACTTTGTGCACAGAAGTTACTTTGGTCAAGGTCATTAGACAGACTTACAGTTTCATCTGCGTTGTTGGTTGCGATGCTGCCAACCTATAAATTTGCAGTATTTTCAGTTTGAAACTTATAAAGGTAAAGAAAATCTTATCACCTCGCTACCTGGCCGTTCTGTTTCAGGTAACCCATGTTCCAACCTTTTTGCACTCGTTACCAGTTAAGAAAGCCTGAAAATCATTCAGCTTCGGAGTGGTCGATGAATCGGTATTACACTGAAATTAGCAAGCCAGCGCTAGCCTGCATGGCTGCACGATTCATAGCCACGCTACTTGAGAACGAGTCAAGTTCAACACTTGATTGAATTCACTTGCGTGATAGGCTGACATCTGACCTTGCAAATAATTGATTGCGATGATGAGTTTAGCTCAGCAGTACGAAACCACAAATTGTGTCTTTTCCAGACAAGCCTCGCCACTAATGCAAAAAATGCATGTGCGAAAAGTTAAGCCCCGCCAATTTTTGCCAGCTCCAATTTAACGTAAGCACACAAGCTTGACCTATTTTTGATAAAAACAATTCCTTATCCAGAAATACACTCATTTGCGAATCAATTTGGTTTTTGTGAGAGACTCACCTGGAACCCAGCTGAATCTCCCGTTTGTGATGTTTTCAGGCACATCTAGGCTCATTTTGTGCAAAAATTTTCTCCGTTCGGACGTAAAACCTTAAATGAACTTTTTGACGCTTTCAACTTTCGTTCATGACAAGGAGACGGCAATACGTTTTCAACGTTTATGCAACAATGGCCACCAAATGACACTTTCAACCGTTTCTGACAGGTGGAGGTGCAATGCCCGACAGTGTCTGAAAGAAATCAGTCTTCGAAAGGGGACTTGGCTGGAGCGGTCTAGGATGGAGTTTAGGACAGTAATTCTACTCATTTATTGCTGGTCCAAAAATTTGGTAAAAATCCAATTCTGCTTAGAGGAATTATCTATTAGCCACACGACCGCTGTTGACTGGAAGAACTTTCTTCGTGAAATTTGCACCTGGCGGCTTTTGCAGACTATAACAGTTACCGACGGCCCAGGTCTACACGTCGAGATCGATGAAACGCTAATATATCGCCGTAAAAACCACGCAGGGCGAGTCCTTCCTTGATGGACACAATCCAGGCCTGCATCGCTCCCGGCTCAATCATCATCTCCGATATGTGAGCATCATGCGAAGGAATTGAAACGATGATTAACGTGAATTATACTCATGAGACGGTTAATCATACCGAAAACTTTGTGGATCCAACGACCGGAGCTCAAACAAAAACCATCGAATCGCTTTGGCACGTCTACAAGATGCAGAATAAACGCCAATGCGGTACACACCGATCTTTCGTGGATAGCTATTTGTGTGAGTTCGTTTGGAGGCAAAGGTGCCGAAAAACGGACCTTTTCATGCAAATTACTAATGACATGTCCCAATTTCACCCTCTTTAATAAAAACTAAAAGTACAAATTTCATATCCTCTTCTAATCTTTTTTGGGTGGCGGGGGTTAATTTTTTGGCGGGGCTTAACTGGAAAAGATCCCACAAATTTATCAGCACGAATGCTCCGGGTGAATATTATGGACTGGGGCTTCACGGATTGCTTAGTCATTGGTCGCTTTCACCCATCGAATTACCAATCATTGTTACATATATAGACAAATTGGCCTCGTTCGTGAACTTTTGGCAGAGATCCACCTACCGTTGCTGATGTACCGGACGACCAGTGGTTGTACGCATACGCTACTACTTTGGTTTCCAATATACTTTTGCTTGGACTGGTCGTATAGACCGGATTAAAGCGGATTACCACCTCCATCAAGCTTGGCTAGGGTTGACCATTCACAGTCAAACGAGTGAATTGATTCGACTGTGATTCACCGATTGATACTGATGACGTCCCAGTAAATCTCCTGAGTTGTCAGAGCTCCAGTGCATAGGAGAACCGCAAAAGAGAGTATTTTAATCAACATTTAATGACGTAAGCATTGTAGATATAATGACTGCCGTTTCGATGACGTAGACTGCGGATCACGTGAGCTGTGCGACTGAATGAGAGAGGTATTGTGAGTGACGCTCAAACAGAAAACATTTCGTTCAGCTGTAACACCCTTTTCGGTCCCTGTTTGCCACGTCACCCGAGGGCTGAGATGCTGCCCAAGTCTAGACTAGAGCAGGCGGGATGCCGATGTTGAGTTCGAACCAAGGACTTTCCGGTCAATGACTTCGCGCCTTAACCACTGAACTACTTCTAGCTCGAGGAATGCATCAGGACCATTTTTGTGGAATCCCACAGACAGCGTAAGGCAAATTCACTTTTTTAACGAGGTACCGTGAGTATACGGCAGTGAGTATACTGCTAGTAACATAGCACATCTCTACTGCGTTCATTCCCCACATACAAAGCATAGAATGCCAGTCTCTCTCGAGAACACGCGCACCAATGTTCTTTTACCTGTATGAACTAGAATGTTGTAAAAACACCCGTCTACCTGTAAACACAGTTCCTAAATGCCCCTGAAAAATACCACTGAGATTTCCGAATAGGTAATGCAATGGCATGAAATCATCTGAATTGTCCGAGGCGGAAACGTCCCTACTGGTGATCGGGGAATGACAGATAGCCATTTTGTTGAAAGAACTGTACGCGAATTGTCCTCAGCTGACTGTGATTCGTAGTATCGCTGGTTCTATTTCCAAAAAAACATCTACCCCCTAAGAATTAAGCCATAGAAAGAACTTTTACCACCTGGTCGCTTGTAGGATAAACCGGTGCATTCGGTTCCCAAGGTTTGCATGTGATTTTTCCTGTCCGATTACAAGGTCAGTGTTTGTATTTGAAACCCCTGACCGCGACAGTTTTGATTTTCAGACACTCTAGTAGACCAGAGGACGACGCTGTTAAAGGGTGATAAGTATCACTCTGTAATACTAATCAAATGCATTCAGGTGGGTACTGTTGTCCAACGGTCGCTGTTTCTACTCATCAGTTAAGCTATTGATGAGATTTTTGTTGATTGAGGACTGTAAATTTTGGCAAATGTGAACGTGTATGAATTAACTCGGTTCAGAATTAATTGCTCCACAAAATTCAGTCCTAAACGAGGGATCCAACATGCATTCAGGTCAGTCTCCGATGCAAACCAGACTGGTGTGCAGATAAGTGTATCTGGTGAAAGGTCAACGCCGATTTAAACTTTTAGATCGATTTATTGTCCAACCAGCTGTTCAGCAATTTAACAAATAATTTGACTACTATCAAGTAGTTAGGATACTTTGTATTAATATAAATCGATCCAGTGTGAAGATGTATGGTGGCGTTGGATTCCAAGAAGCACACTCTGTGTTTCCTCATTGTTGAGCACCCACTACGCTCGTCTTACGAGGCCAAAAAGAGACGAGGATATTCATGTGGCTGTTCGGGTCCGACAAGACTTTGTATTTACCAGTCATTAAATTGAGGAGGATGTTGGTAGCTCAGGTAGCCTAACTGGTCGTTGGTTTGTTTGCTGAGCTGGACAATTTGACTGCGAGCGTTTCATCACCAGTCGAAGTGGCATCGTCATTGCGCTGTTAGGGGACGTAGTGGAGCGTGGGTCTGTGGCGGTCGCTCACTAGATCATGCATCACAAACACCCAAATCACGTGACAAAATCCTGTCCCGTCTGCAACCTTGACCGACAGCACGTACACCACAATTTCCTATCCCTTTTTGTTTACTCGGCTACCATCTGCAACACGTGCCAGGCCTACGGCCTTCAAGCACAGCAGATAAAGCTGTTTTCAAGCTTGTGCAACTGTCAAACAAGAAGGGACACTGCACACAATAAAATTGGCATGCAACTCGGCCCGCATCACGCACACGCTCGCACAGGGTAGGAAGACAGCCAAGTCCACGGACAATTATGGAACACGTGTAGCAACTATACTCCAAAAAACGTGTACCACGTCCGGACCTTTACTCGGGAACTCTCACCAATGGTCCTTAAACGATTAGTCAGCTTTTGACTTAGTCTACTTTTGTGCTGTATTTATATTGTACATGGTGCAATTAGTAAATGTAGGCTACTGAATACCACAGTAAAAACGGTTATTAGTGTGTACACTTCCTGAATTATAATACGGCTATTATAAACTGTGCACTAATAAGTCGGTGGTTGTGTTTGAGTAGTGTTGCGTGTGTGATCATGTACGTGCTGCTGGACGTGGCTGGCCTTCGATCACGATTGGTTGATCAACCGGGCGGTTTCATTGGTTGGTCTGTTATCCGGAAGGATCGATGACCATGTTACCTTTGGGTTTGGCATTCCTCTCGTAATCTGGTCGGTGCTGGAGTGACTTCCGTTCTTGAACCAGCTGGGTTTCATTTTTTATCTTTTTGGGTCTGACTCCAAATAGTTTCTCGTTTCTTGATCTGTGGACCCGATAGTCGGCTCTTTCAGTATTCCGGTTGAGGTATTGATTCTTTGCATTAACTGTACTTAGTCCAATAAGTCCGTTGATCAGACATGTCGTGGGGTATCATGTTTCCAGAACTTTCTTTTCGTGTCTTGTGTCTCCGCATGCCAAGAGTTTTCCTTTTTCCAGCACCGATCAGAGTACGAGAGAGGGGGAAGCTAAGATCAAAGGTCATGTGGTCAACGGCAAATCAGGACACAGGATGACAGAGGAACCAATGGAACCGCCTGATTAGACAACCAATCGTGATAGAAGGTCACTCAGGGTTAGCAGCGCACACGTGTAACGCTACTCGCAACACAACCCGTCGCCACTTTCCACTACGCGCCCTAACAACGCACTGACGACTGGACTAACTCGTTGCGCACGCTCTGAAGGCGAAAGCCCTTGTGTGGCTGGCTACACATTTAGATGCTTTCAAGTATCGTCAAGTAGGTCCTTGGCATGCGAAATGCATGATCATTTGAAGGGGGCATGATGCCTCATCAATAAACAGTTATGCAGAGACAGAGGTCGGTGACCAGTCGGGGGCAGCGGGGTGGGGTAACACAGGTAGTCGAAATCGCAATGCAAGATTGACTGCAAGGTTGACGGAAACTCGGGAACTGCACGAAGCAGAGAGACGAAACCGGTCACGGGCTGTCGAAGAGTCTTCAGCAACCTTATGAGTAGTGCATTACGCCTATATAGCGTAATGTCACACCTCGAATATCGTACCAAATGAAACATGATGTGGCCCGATGCAGCACATACAGCTTACGAAGAACATCATAACCGATAGATTCAGGTAAATCTCCTGTGAAAACCCAATTCGTTTGCAGAGGAGTGCGTTTGTCGTAATACGAGATCTTTCCTACTGGGCCAACACATTCGATTCTGTAATCAACAATGTGTTTACTCATTCAGACAAGCTGACCAAATTTAGAAGGTAGGATTGTCCCGTCAAACTAGTCATTAAATTGCATCGTGTATTTTTTAGGTACCGAATAATCGTGATAATCATGATGTCCAACACATTTCGGTTTTAAAGTTTTGGGCAAATCTAAAAAAAAGCCCATTTAAACAAGGCTTTGGTCCTTACTGGGACTCATTGCGTGACTGCGGAAGAATTGACCACGTGAGCCACTCCTAATTATCACCCCAGCTGTGCGAACCGTCGAATGGTGAGTGGTCTCGTGTGCAAAAGTTAATCGTCCGGCTGTAACACCCTTTACCTGCCCACCTGAGGGAAGTATGAGGGTCGGGATAATACCAGGTTGCCCAAGTCTAGACAGGGGAAGTTGAGAGGTAGAGGTCGGGTTCGAACCACGGAACTTCGGATCAGTAAATTCGCGCTCTAACCACTGAGCTATCTTGCCCCCCCCCCCCGAATACAAAAGAGGCCGCTTCGTTCATATTTGTGAGGTCATGTCTTACACTCGGGTTTTTAATTATGTTACCAAACTGATTTGAAAGAGAACGGTGACCATGAGATGCTGAAGTTACGGTTTTTTCTGTAAACTGCAATTTCGTCTTGCAGTGCATATCAATACAAAGAGCTCCTTCCCAGTTCAGAGGGCATTTCGTACGTTGGAGTCCTTTCGAGAGTGTATGTGATGCTTAGACATTGAACCTCAACAGGTTTTTGAACTCTTGTATGAGCTATTTTTTGTTCACTCTAATTTCAAAAATACCCTTTGAACTGTTTTTGAACTGAGTACTGAACAAGTATTTGTGAACATCATAATGACGCATCATCGGTTCATGATGAAACTTGGACTTGGTCCTGCCCCGACCGAAATCAGTCAGTCGAACGTGGTCTCAAATTAATTCAGTCCATAATTGAACTTTGGATACAATGAAGTTCAATTTTAGTCTTCACTTTTGAAATCACATTGTTTTTAGTGTATCAGCACCTTCACTTCAGAATCCTAGTTATGTGACTATGTGAGTACTATTCATTGTTTATGCCCATACCTACCAACCGACCCACACATGTTCCAACCACAGGGGCAAGTGTTGCCTAGGTGCTTCAATAAAAAATGACAACTGAAGCAGGAACATGTGAATGGACACGTTGAGAGCGTTACTACCTCAACCTTTGTTGAGGACTGAAACAGCTAACTTAGAAATCCCGAACCCTGACTGGACCAGCAACGCGTCGCTTGTCGCTAAGCCCCTTGCGTGTGTGTGTGTGTTGCGCAACGGGACTTGAAATGAGGTGACTGGGCTAACCCGATGGCCAGTAGCTAGCATACATCTGGCCAATGCCGATGCACGATTACGGTTAGACCTTTGAATCGACAGTTTTCCGGACTGTATTTGGATAATATACATTGAAATGTGTTCTGCCGCTAGGCACGTGTCTGTTCTCAGCGTCTCAGCAGCTGCAGCAAAACTCGCAGACTACGTGCGAGGCAGATAGATCGGACCGGCTAGGCTGACATTTTTGCAAAGCAAATCTTCTGGTGATCTGTATCAGACCTAACTGGACAGCAGTATAAACGTGTTTTAACGCGGTACCGAGCGTGCTTCCTATGTTGCTGATAAGGTTTGAATTGAATTCCTTCTCTGAGACTGTTCGATCCTGGCTGAATGGCCTCCTCACTAAGAGGAATAAAGCCTTAACCAGTCAGCACTTGCGAGCAATTGGTGTGTAACTGGAGAACAGTTCCCCACGTGATCTTCCGGTAAGTAGAAGGTTTCTATTCATCACTGCCCGAAAGCAACCATAGCAGTCTGATTCCCTTAGAAAAGTCCAGACTAGGAATAGTCCCCTGGTTTTCACCTGCATCTTGTCATCGTCCAGTTTTGAACAGTGGACATTCCAACAGTTACATGGACCGAACAACGCAAACTGCGTACGGTGTTACGTGACTTACTTCATGATCTGACGATACATCATTGACGTTGGTTGTTACTATGAATATCCGTGTCAGAACAGCATGCATTTTCGATTTATACACTCATTTTCAGCTAATTCAGTTTTAGCGGGGGACTTACCTGGAACTCGGCTGAATCCCTCGTTTGTGATGTTCTCAAGCTGTGGAAGAGTTTTATCAGCAACCTTATGAGTAATGTGTTGCGTCTATAACATGCACTTTTCTCAACGAAACTCATCGCTCATAAGGTTAGTGAAACCATTCGAAACCCCACGACCGGTTTCACCTTTCCAATTTAGGGCTTATCAGGTTGACGTGGTCCCCGAATATCTGTCAAACTTGTATTGTGCTTGGACCCAAGTTCTAGCTAAATTAATCTATTACTTACAACTTCCCTGGAATGAATACCTAATGCACTACTCATAAGGTTGCTGATAAAACTCTTCCACAGCTTGAGAACATCACAAACGAGGGATTCAGCCGAGTTCCAGGTAAGTCCCCCGCTAAAACTGAATTAGCTGAAAATGAGTGTATAAATCGAAAATGCATGCTGTTCTGACACGGATATTCATAGTAACAACCAACGTCAATGATGTATCGTCAGATCATGAAGTAAGTCACGTAACACCGTACGCAGTTTGCGTTGTTCGGTCCATGTAACTGTTGGAATGTCCACTGTTCAAAACTGGACGATGACAAGATGCAGGTGAAAACCAGGGGACTATTCCTAGTCTGGACTTTTCTAAGGGAAATGAATACCTAGTTTAGTCTCAAATTTCGGAAAGTCACGGAGGACAGTAAAATGATCCGGAACCGGGATCGTCACGTTTCTGTACACTCATCAACGACTTTCCATGAAAACCTAAAATCTTCAAGCCCTTTTAATTTGAGTCCGCTAATCTTTAGGTGAGGTTCTCTACGAGGGCCTCTTTATTTCCGCATTTCTGCTTTGCTACTGCAAATTACTAAGTAGTCAAATCGTAACGATAATGAGAGGCCGTCAAATTATGTCAGAAGTGGATTTGGGTTGGGAATCCACAAACTGAGTAAACAGCTCGAGATAAAACTAAGTTAACTTAAAAATGGTTTTTCGGGGGTAACTTGACGCTTATTTCTCAGCGGTGCTGTCAAAAATCCCGCGTTGTCGCCCATCCAGTAATCAGGAAGCCAAATCTCTGTTTTTTGGTCCTATCAGCCAAGATGCATCAAGTTTTTGCAACTAACCACAACATTAGATTGAACAGGAACGAGACTTATTCGCCGGAAATTCAGAATGTTCTTCCAGGAACACGAGTCATCCAGTAATTGCTAGTTTCCGTGATTAGTCGCAATTAGACAGCGTTGCGTGTCCAGTCGTTGTTCAATTTTGTCCTCATTTCAGCCAGAACATCGACAAACAGTACTGAAAGCTGATGAATCGGGTGATAAGGGCTCATTGTGTTTATCACTGATCTTTTTTCGCCGTTCACTATTGTGAGGACAAAACCCACGAATTCCCAAGATATATCTGCGCATATGGTGCTTTGGTTAACCCCTTGTAACTTTTCGTTGAATGAAACTGGGTACATGCGTCCCTATAACTTTGCCCAAATAACCCCTAAGTTCCATCCCAATCGATTGAACAGTTTACATGTTGCGTGGAGCAGCATCATCGTTATGCTAGGCGTTTCCTAACTGGGCCCTGAGGAAAAACGATGGAATTTTCAAACTAGTGGTTCAGCCCTTGTGTTACGTTTGTCCTGCAGAGGCAAACGCCCCAGTCGGCTGATTCGTCGGCTTGCTTAACTACACGCGTGGCCTACTGTAGTGAGACACTGATAGTTACGACGGATGCGTTTGATATGAGGCCGTTTGCACGTGTACACGGCATATCTGGCGACTGGATACCCCGAGTTGCCTCAGAATTAATGGGGTTGACGCTTGTGCTCACGTATCGTAAGAAAGTGAGGAGGTCTAAAATGTGGTGCCACGCGTCGTGAACCTTGTAAGAAGCGTGAGCCTCCAATTTTTGGCGCATGAGTCTTCCACATATTAGTGCCAATGGGCTCATTTTGCATCAGCCAGTTGGTAAAATTGAGGAGAATGTTGATAGTCCAGGTAGCATAGATAGTCGTTGGTTTGTTTGCTGAACTGGACGATTAGAGTGCAAACATTTCATCACCAGTCGAGGTGACTTCATCGGTGAGTTATTAGGGAGTTTGGTGGAGCGCCGCGATGAGCCGGTCGTTGTTCGTGTTGCGTGTGTCATTCTGCGTGCTGCTGGTCGCGACTGACCTCCAATCACGGTTGGTTGTTCGGTTGGACGGTTCTATTGGTTGATCTGTTATCCTGTGTCCTGATTCGTCGGTGGCCTTTGAGCCTGACCTTGACTTCTACCTCTACCTCAATAGTAAATCCGCATTACTGTGAAATTCAATCAACAGTGGATCAGTTTCATCGGAATATTCAACCAGGCTGTTTCGAGGAGCCTCACTTTCGCCAACATGATTGGGTATGCGTTCGGTCCTCTTGAACCATTTTAATATTTTTAGCTGCGCAGAGGTGAGCAACTCTTGAAACTTGTCGACCAAAGTTCAAGCAGTTCACTTTTCTATTGCGATAGACTTGATCAAGTCAGATTGTGCACATGGAAAATGGCCCAGTTAGAGATGATTTCATTCGTTATATATCTACTTATAAGGAACCGAATGACTGGTTTTATTAAACTTTCCGGTCGTAAAATTGTGCAATTAAATTATAAGCTTGTAATATTTTGCCCTAACGCTTTGGATGGTGTGTCTAAAAAACTTCGTTTTGCTTTCAGGCAATTTTTGTTCGAACTCCGATTCGGAAGACTGGGGAATTTTGAAAACGTGCTCTCAGAATCAGTTTAGTTCGTTCAAAACTCTCTCTGCGTTCAACATCTCCGCTCGATCTGACCAATTCGACCAGGCATGTATAGCTGATATACTTTTCTTTCCGGAGTTCCAGTGACCACCTAGAAAACCATCGTACATGAAATCTCAATTAGTGTAACTGTGCACACTACTGATGGAGTACGCGAGTAGTGTCTGGTCAAGTGTCAAAACGTCGTCCCCGCATCCGATAGAAGTTTGGTACAAGAGGTTCAAAACAGCGCTTGTTAACCATTTACAGCTTTCGTGCAAACGAGATTTTTGACCTCCGTGTCTAATTGCCTGTAACCACTTATTTCCGGCAGGTCATTAGGCAAACCCGCACACAAGGGCACTCTTCCTTTGATAAGGGCAACTTTTTCCGCATGTCCCGAATCCCAGTGCTCATAAGACAGAAAAACGCAGTGGTTTATTTTTCTGCCTGATGCTTGGATTAACTGCACTGCTGTCAGGTATCTTAAAGGTGAAGAAAGCGTCAGGGAAACGTCACATTTCACGGAGATGCAGGTGACACCTGCTAGATTGAGGTGATGAAAAACAGTCTACGTGATTCAGGCATTTGCATTTACTATGGGAACGACTTGCTGAACGAACTAAGCAATTGGCCATCCATCATCAAACGGTATTTGTTGTGAATGGTGAGGAATGGACACGTGAAAGATGGAAGGAAACCTGAAGAGTGTGAACGAAACAATGGGGGCCAAGCAATAACTTTGCGTCGAAGTATGAAAGCCATTACATGCAAACTTAGGTGCGCTGGTCACTACCGTCTCCCTGGATGGGACCACCAGGAAGGATGCAAAAGCTGTTAGAGACATTGTCAGACATAGCGCTCGTGCATCCAGTCTATTGCCTTCAATACAAAGCTCCCTTCCCGATCTTCTCAAGTAGAAGTCCACTGAACATTTACTAATTAAGCATCAGTTACATCAGCTGCCGCCTGCAATGCGCAGTTGTATGCCGACCTCCAGAAATCATCGGTGAAAGAAACCTTGGTAGCCAGAACCACTGTGCGGCAAGTACGCGGCTTCTACAGGGGATGGTGACCATGGTGATGACGATGATGATGATGAAGATGATGATGATGATGATGAGATGATGATGATGATGATGATGATGATGATGATGATGATGATGATGATGATGATGATGATGATGATGATGATGATGATGATGATGATGATGATGATGATGATGATGATGATGATGATGATGATGATGATGGATGATGATGATGATGATGATGATGATGATGATGATGATGATGATGATGATGATGATGATGATGATGATGATGATGATGATGATGATGATGATGATGATGATGATGATGATGATGATGATGATGATGATGATGATGATGATGATGATGATGATGATGATGATGATGATGATGATGATGATGATGATGATGATGATGATGATGACGATGATGATGATGATGATGATGATGATGATGATGATGATGATGATGATGATGATGATGATGATGATGATGATGATGATGATGATGATGATGATGATGATGATGATGATGATGATGATGATGATGATGATGATGATGATGATGATGATGATGATGATGATGATGATGATGATGATGATGATGATGATGATGATGATGATGATGATGATGATGATGATGATGATGATGATGATGATGATGATGATGATGATGATGATGATGATGATGATGATGATGATGATGATGATGATGATGATGATGATGATGATGATGATGATGATGATGATGATGATGATGATGATGATGATGATGATGATGATGATGATGATGATGATGATGATGATGATGATGATGATGATGATGATGATTGATTGATGATGATGATTGATGATGATGATGATGATGATGATGATGATGATGATGATGATGATGATGATGATGTGAGATTGATGATGATGATGATGATGATGATGATGATGATGATGATGGATGATGATGATGATGATGATGATGATGATGATGATGATGATGATGATGATGATGGCAAGTAACATCTGCCATTTCCTCAAAACTGGATTCTTCATCGCTTGTAGAAACGTTACCACGCCTCATTCTTTTAGCATTTTGTTGACCTAATAAGTTCTGTTCAGCACGGCCCCTTCACAGCAACAAATTCGACTTGATTAAATAGACACCAAGGAATAGATTTATCGGCTCCGTCGGCAGACCATCAGGAAGGCATTGTTTGCGTCCATTTTTTTCACCCACTGGTGATAACAATAGGAAGACATCCAATGGCCGTGCCGGGGCTTGAACACCGGGTGGTCGTTCGATGGGTGGGGCACACCAATCACATCGCTCAAGCGTGAACACGTTCGCCTGTTCAGACGTGAAAATTCAGATGCGTCCAACGTGTGTCGATGGAGTAGTGGTAACAGGCTTGCCTCGCATGTAAGATGTCCGGAGTTGGTGCCCCGGCACGCCCTTTGGATATGCACTGCTGATGAGCTCTAATAAGAGCGAAACTCGAGTCCAATGCTTCCCCCCCTTTTGGTGTGGACTCACCGGAATAATTACGCCGGAACAGGAGGATGGCTGTTCAAACGAGAGTGATATGAATGTGAACACAGCTTGGCGAACAGATCAATGGCCATCTGATCAATCATCAGTAAACGCACCCTGGCCACCAATATTTCGATACATTGCCGGTTTTCTGCCCCGTTGTTTCTATGTTTTGCTCCCGCTAACTGTTTGTGATTTTATCTGGAGGCCTTATTTGTAGTATGGCAATAAAAATAGTAATAATCGCTCAGCTGTAACACCCTTTCAACGCCTAACTCCACTGCCACTCGAAGGAAGCATGAGGCTGCCCAAATCTGGACAAGGGAAGTCGGGTTCGAACCACGGACCTTCCGGTCAGTAAGTTCTCGCCTTAGTGAGTCAGCCATCTTGAGCTGAAAATGGGTAGGAGACAGAACAACTTGAGAACAGCGGAGTAAAACTCTCCCAGGTCTATTCAGACTTACTAGGTATATGTCTCCAAGAGGAGGGTCCCTTTGATTTCGATCCGTCCGCCAAACGGAGTCGTGTGTCTGGATATCACCTGATAATTCTACCTTCATCGAGGCCACACTGTTGGCTGTAAATTCGGACACTGGTGATAACAATAGAAAGATAGTATGTTTAGGATTTCAGTGTACATAGATGATGGTTGGGATGGGATATGTTTGCTGTGAATGTTTCTTTATCACGGCCAGCCTTTGCCAAAAGCTCGACACGATCACGTGAGCAGCAAGCTGTCATGTGATTAGCTGTCTGTGTGACGTTGGTGACTAACCTGGCCTTAAAGACGGACTGAATACCGGACCAAATGAAGTCAGATGAAGTCGCGTGTATCACCATTGAGCGATACGCCTTTGTTCTGGATTGTGAGGTCAAGCCTCCGCAGAGAAAGGGGAGGCGATTGCACACTTTTTAGAGCTTGTTGCTTCGTGGCGGCTTGCATTCTCTGTACTCAAGTTTGCCTTCTTACTAGCCGAGGTCGACAGTAGACTAGCCATTGCATTGACACATAGAATCAAAAAAACGCAGATAATGCAGGGTTCAGCAGATTTAGAGCCTTTTCGTATGCACAAGATGAATGAACAACCCTCTCGTCTCGTGACTGCACTATCTTCTTCATGTTGGTCTCAATTTTGCAGTGCCTGTTACTGTGTACGGCGGTTCATGGAATGATTTGTGCTGCGTCACCGGCGAAAAACTTTGACACCGGCAAAAGCGATAAAAAATACCCGTCCAACTGTAACACCCATTTGGTGCCTAGGTGCCAAGCCTCCGAAGGAAGCACAAGGACTGAGATACCGTTAGATTTCCAAGGGCCTGGACGGGCGCAGTCGAGATGCCGAGGTTGGGTTCGTACCCCGGACCTTCCAATGAGCAAGTTCGCACCACAGATAACGCGTATCCCCTTTGTACTGGTGACTAAATGTGAAGCTCTGTCTTCAGCCTGACCTATGCGATCGAAACTTTCAAAAACGCGGGAAATTACTTCACTGCATGTTCACCATACGCACAAGTGCGAGCCTTGTGCACCTAGCACCGCAATAACCAAAGACACACAACCGACCTGCCAAATCCACCTGAGGGGTTTCAATCAGAACGGCTTCTCATAGCCCCACTCCAACCAAGGTTGGTCACAATTTTCAAACCAACTGCCTTGTGGCCTGATACGAACCGGCCGTCAAATAACAGATAACGATCATCAAGTATTCCGTTCTCACTAAAATTCACTTACGTTTATTTCCCAGAATATATAAATAACAATTGTAGTACATAACATAATGGTCTAGAGCAGAAAACCCACCTTATTATTGACGATTTCACACACACACACACACACAGTCAAAACATTCCACATCGCCAAGGCACTACTAAAAAAAAGTAGGCGCATCAACAGATGTGTCAGTTTTGTAAATCCGCGCGTCCACACTGGTCACAAAACAAAGTGTACAACCTACCGAAACAACCATTGCGTAGGCTGTGACCTTTTGCTCCGATTCGCATAGATAAATAGTCAGCGCTCAAGTCGCATAGTCACATTTGCAGAGCTATTCTACTAGTCGGTGAGTTGTGTCCTGTGCTAGTCAACTTCTAGCTAGATGGTTAGATTCACACATCAGAGCGTTATACACTATAATCAACGGTGTATTTTAAACTGTGACTGTGGTATGATTTCTTGATGGATTTTGGTTATACATCGTACTAGTATGTATACTATACTATGTTGTATGCTGTAGCTTCCAATACCATGTTATATTATGCTACACTATACTATGTTGTACTATGCTGTACCATGCTGTACTGTTTACCATAAGTATTGATATATACATGTCTAAATTTTCAATTCCCCAAATATTGAACACTCATAAATTCTCAACGAGAAGACGACTGGGAAGACAATAGTTCTCAGAAGATATTTGACGTCTCAGATCGTTTTCCTGGCATTCTATCCCCATTTCCAAAAACGAAGGGTAATGACAGGAACCGAAATTGCGAACCATTCTTGGGATATGCTTTGAAAAAGCACTTAGTTCAAACAACCGCTTATAATCATGTTTTCACGTAGCTCTGACTGGGAATGCTCGTGCTGAATACTGATGCATATCGCTGTTTCGTTCGTTGATGAGAGGGCACACTGACTGTGGCTTGTGTCGCCTCAAAATCTTCCACCATTAGGCAACACGTCCGCCGCACTATGAAATCCTAGCAATCAGTCCGGGTTGAATGAAATTTTACGGCCACAAGGCTTGGCTGGATGTCAGATGGACTCTTAACCTCCGGCCCTGACTCCTGTAAGAGCTAAGTCTTGTTCTTCAAGCTGACCACATCTTCCCCACTGAGAGTCTGTTTACCTCCCTGGTTTAAGTGCGTGGTTTCATGACCACATTCGTGCAAGAAGAAAGTCAACTACCAGATAGTCAGGTGTCGAAATATCCTTTAAAACCTTCACCACTAAGTTCTCTACCGTGGTTAGTTTTGGTGGAGCCGCACGAAGAGGGATCATTTTCTTGGAAGGACCTCTGTTATTACACGCACCCCCCTCCCAGATATAGGTACTTAAGGGATATTCTAACTCATTTTAGGGGCGAACTAATCCGCTTGGAGCAACGCGCGACTGTCAGAACAGTTTGTTGACAGCACAGTTGGCCCGAGAGCCATTAGACCGTTTTCTGGAAAACCAACTTTCGAACGGTTTCCAAATTGAACATAATGTTTCCGTGACTAGTTAGCATTGACATCGTTGACGGTACACGTAAATGTTGAAGCAAACTTGAAGAAAGCTAGGTGGATTTAGGTGCTCGTAATAGCCTAGTGGTTAGGGCACGAACTTACTGACTGGAGGGTCCGTGGTTCGAACCCAACCCCGGCAACTCGACCGAACCTGACTCGGATTAGGCAACCTCATGCTTCCTTCGGTAGGTATGACAGCTAGACACCAAAATAGCTTTATGGCCAAACGGTTACTTCTATTATTAGTAGTATTACTATTAGTATAG
This sequence comes from Clonorchis sinensis, assembly GCA_003604175.2. Lineage (NCBI taxonomy): Eukaryota > Metazoa > Platyhelminthes > Trematoda > Opisthorchiida > Opisthorchiidae > Clonorchis > Clonorchis sinensis. Next base: position 24,686,389 of record CM030374.1, read on the forward strand.
TGTGTCACTCTCAACTATAAGGGTTTGTTTCTATCCATGCAAAACGTGCCTTTCTAATTTAGCTCTCATGGCGCGAATCGGTCACGGAGTGCAAATTGGCTTGTCCTGGGTGCAAGACCGGGATGGACGAGTGCCCTCAAATGCGATTGACGCTGGCTGTGGCGTATACATTGGTCGAATGCACCAGAATGGTGATCTGCTCCCCGGCAAGGTCGTGCCTCGTCACAACCAGGCCTATTGCGCTTTTGGAGGGCGTGAACACTCACATCATACGTATGAAGTTCTCTGCGATACAGCTGCTCACCGCACTAATAAATGGTAGGCTATTCTCAACATGAGAAATTACTTTCAGAGGGCCTCCATTTTCGCTTAGGTAATATCAATCTGAAACCATATTTTAACTTTCTAAAATGTTTTTTTTGGAAACAGGTTACCTATACATTGGCTTGTCTGCTTGCTTAGCGAAGGAGCCCACTTGTAACCAGTATATAAATGAGGCGGCAAGAAACTTTTCCGTTCACTATCACTTGGACGTAACACACTACTCATAAGGTTGCTGAAAATCCTTCGACAGCCCATGACCGGTTTCGCCATTTCACATGGGGCTCATGAAGTGGGCGCAGTCCCCGAGTTTCCGTCAACCTTGTGTTCTACTTGAACCCAAATTGCACGAAATTAGCGAACTACACTCATCTGCACACCAATTTGGTTTTGACGGGTGATTCACCTGGAATCCAGCTGAATTCCTCGTTTATGATGTTTTTAAAGCTTAAACGAGAGATTCAGATGGCTTCCAGGTGAATCACCCGTCAAAACCAAATTGATATGCCAATGAGTGTATATCTCGAATGTCCCTACAGAAAGTGATGTCCGGCAAGAAGTTCAGCTTTCTCCAATCTTGTTCAACTTTGTCGTTGATCAAGTAACGAAGTCTTGAAAACCCGGCTTTCAAGTTCTTACCGATAAGAAAATTATCGATCTGGAGTACGCAGACGACACCCCCGTCGTCTTTGAAGGCGATGTCAAAACGAAAACTCTGTTCAATAAACTGACCACCGTCATGTCGTTTTTTTGGCATGCGCTTCGCACCTACAAAGTGCAAAGTCATGCTTTAAGACGTTCAGTCTCTGAAAGTACCCCCTTGCAATCCATTGAGAAGCACTGGAGGCTGTGGCGGAGTTTACTTAACTCTGCGGTTGTATTAACTCTCGCAAAAATGTGTCTGATGAAGTCAGTGCACGAATCTCACAGGAGCGAATCACACTCGCTAATTTGTAGCGTCGGAACGGCAAATCACTGCTTCCCAAGAGTCCTGTGTTGTTGTATGGTTGCGAACCATGGCCTCTGAGGTCAGATAATGTGAGGTGTCTTTAGGCGCTAGTGTCTATCTAAGCAGTGTTGCTGATGTCGGATGGGATCAGCGAATCCGTAACGAGGTAAGTAGAAAACTTGTGCGTCGTTATGCGTCACGGAGAACAACCAGCAATATCAGCTGCGCTGGATCAGCTGTTTGCCACGCATCCGAAACACCGTCTACCGAGACGAGTGTTGTTCTCCTTCACAATGTGGACAACGCACGACCATGATGTAAAAGAGGGACTACGAAGAATCTGGGTTGTTGTAGGTGGGGTACTCCGTCCAGGATGGGGTCCCCCGTGACCCCACTTGCGCTTGGCTGGAGACAGTGCAAGAAATGGTGACTGACCGTGGTCAGTGACCAGGTCTGATTGTCTGATTGAGAACTCAAGGACGGGGTCACTACAGAATGCTCGTGACAGCCCATCACCAGGTCACTCCCTCACCCACTATTTGCTCTCCGGTAGTGCCCACAGCGTCACCATTTGTTTTGCCTTTTAGAAATCAAATATGGTTATCTGCAACGGGCGGAAAATTCGTCCTAGCCTCTTCCGTTTATCCACGTATTCTTCTGTTCTAAGATTTTTTATGCGTATCAGCTCTATCGCTGCTTGGCCGTGACCTTGACCTTTTCTCACTGTTTGTTCAGTTACGGCTGGGAGAACTCAAGCAATGGACATGTCCCTAAAAACGCCATTGTGGCTGGCTTGGCGTCAGATGGTTCACCGCTGTATGTTGCCCGTGCCCACATAAATGGAGAGCGAGTCGTTGGAAAGGTGAGTAGTTCTCGAGCTTGGTAATCTCTTCGACAATGGATAATTCCCAGGGTTTCTGAGAGATACTTGGAGAGGTACCATCAGGGATCCGAAAATATCATCGAGAACTGTTCAGTAGCACTGATTAACATCACGTCAAGGTGTCTAAAGTTTTGTACGAGACTTGTTAACAAGTATAACTGTTGTAAAAAGAACCAAAGTAACTTGGACACTTCACTGACTTACCTTATGCAAACGAAATTTCAGGTACACGGAGGACATCACTGTGGATACTTTCCATACGGAGGAGAAGAACACAGTCTACACAGCTACGAAGTCCTCATCTGGCAGGAGTTTTAAACAATGCGGACGAAAAATCTTGTTGTGTGTTTGAAAACGTAATGTATTTACCATATATATTTTTATCTCTCACATTTCTCATTGCCCGACTTTTTGTCCGGTGACTTGAAAGCATCCGTTCAAAGTAGAGAGGTTTTATGCGCACCGCTTAAGGGACTGACTTGCACTTTAAGCGTGCTTCGAAGGTCGAAACCCGCTAAATTCGACAACGTGTGTTTCAGACGTACCACAGCTAATTTGGTGTTTGCAGAAAGAGGATGTTTCCTCTCTCGTTCCCTCCCAATAGGGACCTCTGGCTTCGTCCTGGTCCTGCGAACTTCACCGTCATACTGATTGGGTCAGAAAATCTTAGTAATCCGGCCCAAACAGGACCCAACACAGTGTATATATCGAAAAAGATGAACATTGCTTGGCATCGCGTCTGATTTCCGTTTAGACACAAGGACTTTCAAAGGCCAAGTTTAACTTCACTGGTTGCTCTCGATGTGCCTTGTTGGCGCTACCGAATGAAACTGACAGTTGGGCTGTCGAAGGGTGTTCAGCAACCTTATGAGCAGTGTACCAGGTCAGCCATCCTTTCGGGTGTGCAGACATTGTGTCGTCAACACTGAGTTCTCACGTTAGTGCTTAGGAGCTGAAATATCCATTTATCGATCCATCGTTCACTAAGGAAACCTGTTAACTAGGACAATCGATATCTAACGAAGATGGCGCTTCATTTCAGCTGGTAATCAATGTGGCACTCGAGAAACGTCTAAATTAGGCTGACAAGAAATGGTGGCATTCGACCTGACCAGACTATCACATGATCATCACTGAGCAGATTTCACAGTACCGATTCGCTGTGAGTGACAATCTGATACCATTGTCACGACCATCGACGGCTAAGTGAACCATTGGTCGTCTTCGGCTATAACGAACTTAGCTCACTCGACGTCTGTGAACACAACTACCAAGTGTAAGCGAATTCTCGGGAGAGATGGAACGTGGTCGTTCAAGCGTTTATCAAAATTGAAGAAGTGACTCGGTTTTGAATGGGAGTAATGATCCTAGCGGACCGTCTGGCCGATTTACTGCTAAAACAGCCCTTGCTAACCGACCAACTGATCAAACGAACAGCCCAGAGGGAAGCTCAGCCGTTGAGTATCCCATAGTCAGCGCCATCTCTCTGATAGTCTTCATTGTTAGAAACTGCTGTTCAGTCGAACCAAAGGTTTGGGTCATTGAGATGGAGCACGCAAAACCGGTCTTTACGAGTAAACCATGTCTCGGTGGCCCCCACTAGATGCATGTTTCTTTCAATCCGGAATCCACTAAATTGATCCAAAATTTAACTTTTGGGAGCAGAAGACCGAAAACTCAAAGTACTGCCTACAAAGTGGCCTTGGGCGCAGCAGACCATTTGGTACGTGAAATTAACATCTTCAAAGTGGACTATGATATTTGCTCACTCGAAAAACAGTCAACTTTTTTGAATGTCAACAACAACTGGTGCACATTCCTGTGCCAGTCACTGTCAGCCTCTTTTTGGCCAACATCATTGACTTGGTAGTTTCGACCTCAACTAGACAAGCACATCTTCATCACGGAACAAAGATCATTGTCCTGTGCCGGTGAGAACCTCGCGAATAGGCAGAATTGACGAAAACAAACCGAACAAAGTCCTCTATGTGATCAGTACGGCGGATCAGGATGGAAACAATGCAGTGAGGTTTTGTGTTTTTATGTGCCTATTGATTTTTAGTAAGAGTAGAACTGAACAAACAACATGTCGCTGTGTTTGTTTCGGTATCCAACTTCGATCGATATTAGACTGGAGTGTGCTGGTCTTGAAAAATGTTCACCCAACGCAGCCAGGAGAAATTGCATACGTTTAGCTGTAGCAACCTTTCGATGTCTAACTGCCATGCCACCCGAAGGAAGCACGAGGGCTGGGATACTGCCAGGTTGCCAAAGCCTAGACAGGGGAAGTCGAGAGGCAGAGCGGGTCGGGTTCGAACCACGGACCTTCCGGTCAGTAAATTAACGCTCTAACCACTTGGGCAATCTCGCCCCGCATACGCGAACATTTTAATCCATTTGGGTAGTATTTATGTGGCGTACACGTTTGAGACCAAACAGAGTTGATCTCAAGAAATGGCGAGCGTACATCGTTCGCCAAAAGGATCATCGCATGCTGTCTGATGAAACAGTTTGCACCACGTGTTGGACCATCCATTCCGCTAAGCAAACATTTCCTCCTGATTTTTGGTGTTTATATCAGCGAGAAAATTGTGTTGATCAGTGTTCAGTGCGAGCGAATTCACTTTATGCTGGAAAGTCTGAAAGCACTGCACAGCTCTTCCATCTCTGCTGGGGGTAGTCGGCAGTGCGCATGGCATAGATTTTGGGGAGATTTGATTCGGCAACATTCCAGTGCTTTCCATCAATTCAAGCAGTTTACTTCGTATGGCATGGTATTGGCCGGCTCTCGTGGTTCGAGCAGCTTTTCAGCGCAGACTGACCTCACCTGCAGGACGAAATCTCAGACTACTAGTCGAGAAGTCACGGGTTCGAGCTCTGGAGTCTCACGAGACGCACATTACTTATGGCTCCCGACAAGGACAAAATAGCCGTACAGTGCTTCTTGGCACTTAAGCACTGACCGTTTTGCCTAAATGACGGTATCTCAGTCGGAAAGGAACAATCCCTCAAGGCGGCCAACATTGTTCCCAATGTCTTTCTGCTATTTCATTTGGTGACATTTCCTTATCCAGCCAAACAACTCTTGCTTCGCCCGTAAGTTTGTTGGCACAAGTATACCTGTGTCTCACAGCTTCACGGGGTTGTCTACCTAGAAGGCCACCGAATATGATGTCACCCCTTGGATGAAGAAACTTCCTTAATCCCACAGATTTTGCCCTCTTCCAAGGAAAGTATTTAGACAAAGACCGCCAACCCTTGTGATACATGCCTTTCCTGTAGTAACCCTCTCAAAAGTCATCTTCATTGCAAATTAAAAGTAAATCGCAACCTCCTTAGAAGTGTTTAATCTAGCAACGTAAGGGACTGGGGAGACACGGACACAGGACGAATAAGCTTCAGGCAGTGAGTGAAACTTCCACCTGAGGAGTCTTCATTGAAGGAGCCAGACGGTACATGGCTAGTTGACGCAGTTTCTGTACTGCTCATCAGCCGCTCTAATGGTTAACGGTTCAGACTATCGGTCGGGGGTCGCGGGTCCGAACTCTGGAGCCTCGTGAGACATACATTACTTATGATTTCCGACAAGGATAAAGTAGTGTACATTGCTTCTGGGCACTTTAGCATTGACCGTCTTACCTCAATGACGAAATATCTATGGAATAAGGACAATTCGTCAAGGCCAACCTTGTTCCCGCTGTCTTGACGTTCCATTTAGTGATATTTCCTTATTGGGTCATACAACTCTTGACTCGTTCGTAAGTTGCTTAGCACAAGTGTCTGTTTCTTACAGCTTCACAGGGTCGTCTCCCTATAAGGCCACCGAATACGATGTCTCCCTTATAGGGAAAGTGCCTGGACAAAAGCCGCCAACTCGTGTGATACATGCCTTTCCTGTTGTGAACCTTTCAAAAATTATCTTTGTGGCGAGTTAAGAGCAAATCGCAACTTCCTGAGAAGTATTTAATCTAGTCATCAGATAAGCGTATGGAAACGTGCTGCGATTTCTCAAATCTAGCAACGTAAGGGACTGAGAAACCATGGACACAGGGATGAGCACAATAAAACAAAGCAAAACAAATTCATGGAGGACTTCTCACCTCATGTGGGATTCACTTGAGGACGAAGATCACTTTTGGCGTCACTGACTTTACGTGACCCACCGAAAAGTGTCACCGAAATCGTCAGGCATAAGTAAAAACCCATGGTTGCGAGTTTGTTATAGGGTATCATGAACCTAGACGGAAGAAAATTAAACCTGTCCAGCGTCAATCACTAGTGCTTCCCAGTCAAAATGTAGACCAGCTCTAGGAATGGCCTCATCTTCCAGTCCACTTTTCAATGATGATATCGGGGCTTTGTACAGTGCCATTCTTTAACTGGAAAAATTTCCATAGCAACTGGGTTTTCACGAGGGACTCAACTGAGCCGCTCGTTTATGATATTCTTCAACTGAATTTGCTACACAAACGCCGCCTCATGTTTCAATCGATACGATATTCTAGATATCGCAGCATATCTTCGTAAAGGAAACTACTCACAAGGTTGCTGAAAATTCTCCGACAGTCCACGAGCGATTTCGCCCTTCTTGGAACTCATCAGGTAGGCGCAGTCCCCGAGTTTTTGTCAACCTTGTGTTCTACTTGAATCCAAATTGGACTGATTTCGAGAAATACACTCATTTGCATGTCAACTGTGTTTTCAGGAGTCACTGAGTTTTCAGCAACCTTGTGAGTAGTTTCCTTTAGAAAAAAATTATTTTTGCATACCAATCTGAACACTTTAACAAGTGGAATTAAAATGTTCTGTCAAGTCACTGGTCTCCAAATTACTGCTAAACTGTAAGTGACTTGTATATTCGTAATGGACTACTCATGAGGTTGCTGAAAACTCAGTGACTCCTGAAAACACAGTTGACATGCAAATGAGTGTATTTCTCGAAATCAGTCCAATTTGGATTCAAGTAGAACACAAGGTTGACTTCTACATGTAAGTTCTACTTGTAAGTGACTTGCTTACGTTACTGGGAGAAACAAACAACAATAGATCACGTGATGTGAGTTTTCACAATCTGGATAGCAGCTCACCGTCTTTTCGTAGTTGGCAGATAAATATGGCAGGTTTCATTTTACTATGCAAATCTGTTGGTCCATGAGTAAATCGGTCGATTTATACTTACGCGTGTGACCATGACCGTTGGATCACGTGTTTTGACTTCGACTTAGTGTAGGCTGATGACGTAGTTAGATGGGGTGACATTCCGGCGTGGTCTTCTGAGGTCAGCCGATAAACAATTGCACACGCGCATATTCACGGCCAGTTACATCTAAATAACAATGTACGAAAAAGTGTTTTGCTTTTTTCTGCGGTCAGCGCTACTTTATCGTTGTCGGCTGTCACGAGAAAACCTGAATCCATGGGACCAATGTGCTGAAGGACAATCTAGTGATGGTTAACAAAACCGTGGACTCACTATGATTGCCGGAATCATGGAATGCTGAATTTTCAGGTCTGAATCGCTCTGGAGAAACGTAAGATGTGCACTGGAGGTGAATTCCAGGAAGCATAGAAAAGCCGTTGCGAACCCAATCATGACTACATCACCTTGATTGGCGATGAAACGTTTGCAAACCAACTGCCAAGCTCGGCGAACAGAACAGCAACCAAACACTTTATCATCAGTGCGTCCGGAGAGCGTAGCGGTGTATCTACAGTTGTGCAGTGTATAGTTCTGGGAGTATTACTATATATATTGTTCAGCTGTACCACACTTCCGGTGCCTAGCTGCCATGCCAACCGAAGGAAGCACGAGGGCTGGGAACTGCCAGGTTGCCCAAGCCTAGAAAGGGGAAGTCGAGATGCAGAGGTCGGGTTCGAACCATGGACCTTCCAGTCAGTCACCTGAGCCATCTAGCCAGGATCGACCTCTTATGATTGGTGGTCTGGTTGGGAATGCTTTCTAACCGATCGATATTCGCATGTCCTTTGGGTTAGGTCTGTCATCCTCCAAGCCACTGGTCGGCGCTTAGACAAGCCCTGTTCTTGATCACTCTGAAATCCACAGCGAAGTTGACAGCCTTTGCTGACGTGACTCAAGGGCGGTTTCGTCTCCTCGGTTATCAATCCACCAGTAGAACCGATTGATCTAATCATCGATGGATTAACATGTCCCCGTATATTTATGTTCCCACCTGCCGTGTGTGGATCAACGGCAATACCTCTGCCTTCCAATGATCAGCCCAGAAAGTTTCGAGTCCACTAGAGGACGGGATGAAAATCGTAGATAAAAAGGATGAAACTTGTTGGCAAGGATGATTGAAACCGTGCTGCACCATTTGCGTTATCCTAGTTTTGTAATACATCGCTCGAAAACCAGTCTGGATAAATAAAACGTTCTGAATGGCGAACAAATAAGATGAAATTGATCAGTATATTTTTTGAAGGATAGTTAAAATTACTCCAACTATTTCGAAATCTAGACGTCACACACTACTCAAAAGGCGGTTGGACACTCTTGGACAGCTCATGACCGGTTTCTCCCTTCTTGGGGTTCATCAGGCAGAGGCAGTCCCTGAGTTCGCAAAATGCCGATGTGTTCTAGTGGGATAGCTCAACCTGTTTGAAATTTCAGTTCAGGTCTCCTGTGGGGAATTTCCAACTGATCAGTCGGTTTACACGTGACAGGATGATCGGCTGTGTTACAAACTAAAGTGGCAATCCGTTTGGTAGAAGGCCGTGACACGTTGACGAGGTATCCGTAATTGTGAACACACTATCACGTGTTCAGGCTTCGATCAGATCAATCATATCGCCCAAGTGTGAACAAGCCCACTTACTGCCGAACAGTTGATCAGATAAGAAACACTATCATCGATTTTTTACAAACACTCAAAAGTAAACAAACCGATTTTTCGTTTCCTGTCAATGGCGGTGAGTGTCTCTGTAAAGCACACCATAACTTGCCACTTCCTTGCTGAATAAAACTGACAAATGTGATATCCCGAGTTGGTGATAGATTGCACAAAAATACGTGAGCAACACACAAAATGATATTTTTTGGATTTACAAGGTCTAGCACAGTAATGCAAAGAATATTTTCTGCAAGTGCAAACAAAAAATGTCACACAATACGGTAAATCCAGAACCGCTGAGAATGCCACACGTAGAGGCACTGGTTCGTCGCGATGACGTTCACCGAGATATATCAGTTTGCAATGTGGACCTGAGTTACTCACTTTACATTACACTTTACATCCCTGCATACTAATAGTAATACTTCAGTTGTAACACCCTTAAAGCGCTGACCCACCATGCCACCCGAAGGAAGCGCGAGGGCTGAGGTCTACTGCCAGGTTGCCCAAGCCTAGACAGGAGCATTCGAGACGCAGAGGTTGAGTTTGAACTACAGACTTTCCGGCCAGTAATTCCCAGCCTTAACCATGGAGCTTTGTGGAGGAGTACACATCCCTGTATAGAAAACCGGTTGACGGTAGACAACGATAACTTTGGACAATTCGGATAGTATGGTCACCCTGGATGGAAGGGCGTTTTATGAGTTACACAACGTGCACCAGTCAGCCGTAATTGATCCACAAAGGTCCTGATCAACAAGCTCAACGACCAGCTGCTGTATCATGTGACCCAAAAGGAAGTGTAAACAACACCAAGCACGCAGATACAACAACCCGTCAGGTAATTTACGCTATACAGTTTGAAGAATATTCTTCGGCCCACGCTACCCGTGTAACGGCCTAGACTAGTCTGCCGTCTTGTCGAAGTTACACCACGCTCTAATGGAACTTGAAGTTTATCACGGAACTTGTTGAACTGGTTTGCAGTGTTCGTTTAAAATTGTGTAATCGTCAGTGCATATTCATGAGAGTTCAAGAATGTTCAGTTTTTAAAAACAATGCGCATATGAGACGTTTGCTTTCTTGTCCAATAGTTTGTAACTGCTGGGTTGGTGTTTGCTAATAAACAACTTCGCAGCGAAGGGATTTCCTCCTTTCATTTGGTGCCGTCGCCAGGATACGGATGAAGATCCTGTGGCCGCAACCTCATGAGGATGGAGATGTGCGGACTTTCCTGGAGGACTTTGAGGATGTTGAGGAGGCGGCTGGACTGGAGACCTAGCGGGACAAGTTGGAGCCACTGAAGACCCTTCTCAGAAGCCAGCCGAAAGCGGCCCTGGATGCGGCCAGAAGGGGAACGCGGAAGATGGACTGGGCCGTAGCAAAGGAAGCCCTTGCAGAGGAGGCGGTTTAAGGCGGCCAGAATGGGACCGGTAATTTACGGCCCACACTACGTGTGTAATGGCTTATACTACTAATGAGGCATGCGAGTAGTCTGTGGTCGTGCATAAAATGCGCATAACGCTGAACTGCATTAGCAACGTCCATCCGTCGCAAACTTCCTGAATTCCACGGCTCTAGATGAAAACGTTGGGGGTAGGTCAGTCTTTCTGCCCATCGCATGGGTACTAGCAACATTTTAGGGGATAAACCAGCCCGATGCTGACGCTCATTTGCCACCGTCATTCCGTCATTTGTTGCCCTTTGAGCTTTATGCGACTTTCTAGTCAAAACGGTGCACAGTAGGTGGAGATTCGCGCTTTAAATGAAACCAGTGTGTGCTGACTTGTTGGAAAGCACCGTCTAATCAATAGCTGATCACTTTGCTGATCAGTCGCTCTTGGCCGAACCGTTAAGTGTCTAAACTGCCGGTCGGGCGGTGGTTGATTCGAAACTCTCCAGAGTTTCGTGAGATGCGCACCAGTGATGATTTCCAATAAGAACGAAATAGCCGTACAGGGCCTTTGAGCACAGATCGGCTTCATGAGTGTCGCAACTGTCTCTGTGAGGATTGATGTGTAGTTCATACTGTCGCGGCGTTGATGACAGATGTAAGTTGTTGAAAACAGAGAAGAAGTTCTAAGATTTCCACCTCAATAGGAAATAGAGAAAGTGGCCGCGTTTGGATAGCATGCACTTGGAGTTTCCTTCTTCCTTCTCAAGGAAGTGTGGAGAGGTACTGCGGATCTTGTCGATTAAAAAACCATGGTAGTTTGCAGCAGCTGTTCAGGTGGTGCATTATCATTGAGTTCTCTCGGTTCTGTCGGACGCAAGTGGCGTTTACATCTCTGCGGTTTACCACCACATATCAGTCAAGTTTGCGAGCAACAGTCTGTTTACTGGACTCAATTCGTTCCGTTTTTGGATAACTCGCTTTCAAGACGCCGAAACTAGTGCGCTGGAACAAAAGGTTGTGGAATTTTGGAAGCTAGAAACAAATTTGAGCATTATCACACAAAACTTGGGAGTTCCGAGTTAAATGAACTATTCAACTGGGTTTCAGGAGAGTCACCGGCCAAAACCAAATGAATGTATCAGTCGAATTTCGTGCAGTCTGGATTCAAGTAGAACATGAGGTTGGCGGAACCTCGGGACTTGTGGGATCAACATACCGGTGCACTGCATGAGGCTTCGAAAGCTTCGACATTTTTCGCGGTAAAGTAAACTTTCAAATTGTTTTAGCTGGTGCATTTGTCGTTCAAGTAAGAAGGACATTGTTTCAACAGCTTTATGCCTACAGTCTGAACGGTCCATCTGAACCGTACTATTTCCAGTGAATGCGTACTCAGTCAGATCTCGATATGAGTTCCGGTAGACGGTGCTTCTTCATTCTTCCGGTATTCCAGGTTCGCAGGCATTCCCAGACGTTTGTGGGACGAAGTGACCTTTATGCAATCTGAGGCAGACATACGATATCGATTTCACTCTCATTTCAGCTGTGTTCCTGCGAACAATCATGTGCCTGCAACCAGTTTATCGTCAGCAGGGGCTTCGAAAACCATGTTTATACCTAAAACTCCTCACCTGTTAGCTTATAACTTGCACCGGAAAGCAAAAAACCACGGGGGCAGACAAACTCAACATATGCTTGCTAAATTCGACAACTCTTGCGCGAGGCTCGGCGACTGAGTTTCGGCTCGCATAGCGTTTGCTGATACTACAAAAATAACACCGATTGTTGTCGACCACAGTTTTCTGGATGCCTTCTTAATATCGCGAACTCGAGTCTGGATAGCCGCTTGATAGCCTGATGCGCTTAGACAAACCAGAAAGCCAATGAACTTGCGAATCAGCTGATCTATTGAACACTGACGCACACAGACGTGTCATGTGCAGTCGAAAACGGGCTTTTTCTAAAGCTTACGTGGAAAGTTCTAGGCGGACCAAAAGGTGATACTAAAAATAAAACCCATCTGTCAATGGCAAGTGAAGAACAACCAATTAAATCTGTCTCAATAAAAACGGTTATTCTATTGGCAGTCGTGTAGTCCAGTTACGTCCGGAGCTGGTTCTCCATATAGAACATTTTTAAAGATGTCTTGGTCAATCGAATAAACGTTTTTTAGTGCCCAGGACCTCATTGCTCAAAATCACCGAATACATTGGGGTTCAGACCGGCTTACATCATGCGCATTTCTACAAGCTAATGCACCCGTGCACCTTAACGTGGCAACCATATCAAACCCATGTTTCGTGAAATCATCGAACATGCGGTCTTTTTATTCGGCCTCTTTTGGGTAGCCAAAAAAATGCAAGTGTTTTGACCCTGAGGGACTTTAACCACGTTTGTATAATTGAAATCATGGATCGTCTCAAACGACGCCTCACACATATTAACGCATTGTCGTGATGCCATCTTCTCACGTTACGGACTCCCACGCTTCTCATGCGAGCTTGTGAGTGACAGCCCATATCACCCTCTTTCAAACGATGTCAGGTTGATAGGGTAACCGTGTTGAAGCTTCGTTTACAGCACGTGTGTCGGGTTGTACCACGACCAGGCGTTGCTGAGTGTGCTACATTCACACCTTTTTGAGGTGATCGAATGCAGCTCCAAGCTGTCATCTGTGGCAGAAACTGACGTCTCGGGTAAACGAACAATACGCGCATCATAATTTCAGTTTGATGAGGTGCGCAAAATGGTGCACGCTGTCGCCAAATTTGCAGACACTTGTAGGGGATATAAATTTGGGGGACATTTGAGGGCTTGGTATGTTCATCTCTGTTTGGATTTCGTTAAAGGTGAGTTATTTCCGATAATTGCAACGTTTTTTTTCATCATTTGGTTATCCTCCTGTCCTCTGAGATCCCCTGTTGGTGAGAAGCAACATGGAAGTGTAATTTGTAATCCCTGGATATGAATAACGCGATGAAACGTGTCTTTGAAGAAACCGAATATTGTTCAATGTCATTCCCATATATAGAGTTCTCTCAACTGGAGGGACATGAAATTTTTAATCAAGCCCCAAAAGATGCTATTATTTGAATCGTAACTGTTGAGGCAGGGACGTAGTGGAGTATCCTCCCTCCAGAGGATTGCTTTTAAGTTTTAAGCCTTCAGTAGCCGTGACGCCATAAAGGATACTCGCGTCAGTCCTAATTGGTTATCCCAGCTAGTATGCTCATAATTCCGGCGTTACGTTCATAATTTGAGGATGACCACTATGATACCTATAATCTGGCCACATGTTACTTCACCGCAGTGATTGGCCTACAGAAATTTCTAAAAAAAAATGCTCAAAACGGTTGCACCAAATGTATGCTTCTCCAACAGTACTGTGAGTTCAAAGCGAGACTTCAGTGTTCCTGCATGACTTGGTATCACACTATTCAGTAGTCCAGGCTTGTCGCTTTTAAAGTAACAAGTTCCAAAAGATGGGTTGGATCTAAAGGTGTCTCAAACTCTGGACTAGTCTACTGACGCAGTGACAGTAGTTTATTTATGTGGCTTTTATAAGATTACCAAGGACTGTCTAAGAACTAACTCATCTTTTCGCGATTCACCTCAACCCTTCAGGATAACGTTTTTTTACGGAAAAGTGCAAACTTTGAATTCAGAAAGGGGTAAAAATGAATCGATTTGGGACTCGTAAATCTACCCAGAGTTTTTTTAGGGAAAGCACACACACACATGAGAATGCTGGAAACTGTCAGTCCACTTTAAGTTCATCAGGTGGGCGCAGCCCTCGAGTTTCAATCGGTCAGCCTTATGTTCTACTGGAACCCAAATTGCACGAAATTCGCCACCCACACTCATTTGTGGTACCTTGACTATCGTACTAGGTGAAATGTGGGGTGGACTGCGTGTAGCACATTGAGTCGGAGAAGAATATCGATTGATGTTGCCGTTAAAGTCAAAATAGTAAACAAAAGATTGTGTTGAGCGAGTAGCAGGTCATCGTTTATCCATCGAGACGTAGTGAACGAATAGGAACCTCGGGCCTGAGTCATCGATTTTGTGTAACCAACCGGGAGAGAAAGCTAGAGTCTTCAGAAAACAGTTAGGCTTGACAAAGTAACCTCAGTGAGACAGTGTTCAGCTTTAGGACGGAACATATTGTCATTCACGTGCCTCCCAGGAAATGGAAAAACCAGAATGTATTCACTGAACGACGGCATGTACGCCACACACGTCTTCAGTTAGAGCTTAAGAGGGTTCATGACATTTCGAGAAGTTTCAACTACTTTGCAACGGATTTAGATATATTTTCTCAAGATCCTTGGGAAGTGCTCGCGGAACGCATGACGGGGTTGAGATGGCTCAAGTGGGTAGAGCGCGAATTTACTGACCGGAAGGTCCGTGGTTCGAACCCGACCTCTGCCTCTCGACTTCCCCTGTCTAGGCTTGGGCAACCTGGCAGTATCTCGGCCCTCGTGCTTCCCTCAGGTAGCATGGCAGCTAGGCACCGAAAGGGTGTTACAACTGAACACTTTGGTTTTTTACTAGGCGAGAGAATCTAGCTTAAACCCTCGTTTGTGGTATTCGACTGTGCTGCAAAAGGCCCCTCATGTTTCAGCTGATACCATATTTGAGATATCGCAGTAGCATTTCTTGGGAGAAAGTGCTGAAGGCTCCACAACAGCAAACACCCGTTAGTATTGGCTTTCTTGGAGCGCATTTACTAAGCCGTGTTCTTCAGGTCAATTCTACGTTTCATTTGGATATAAACTGTACGTAGTTGGCCAAAATGCACTCATGAGCACACCAAGTTGGATTACAATCGGGATTTCATCCTGTCTGTGAAGTCCATCCTGTGCAGCGTACAGCTGCTTCATCCTTATTGGGAATCATCAGCAGTGCGCGTCTCACCCGTTCATTTTCAACGGACGTTGTGCAACACATTCAGTTGAAGAACTTCATAGATTTAGCACGATTCAACTGTCTCCCGTTGAAACGAGACTGGACTGCGAATGAGTGTAGTTCGCGAACTTCGTACACTTTGTTGATACGGAGAACATAAGGTTGACGGAGTCTCATGGACTACATGTACCCTATGAGCCCCAAGAAGGCCGAAACCGGTCGTGGGCTGTCGAAGTATTTTCAGCAACCTTATGAGTAGTACATTACGAATATACATGTACCACGATATCTCGAGTATCGTACCAACTGGAACATGAGGCGGCCCGGTATGGCACATTCAGTTGCCTGGAAACACCACAAACGAGAGATTCAGCTGAGTTCCAGGTGAGTCTCTCGCAAAAACCAAATGTGCTTGCGAATGAGTGTATTTCGCTAAGTTCGTGCAATTTGGCTTCAAGTAGAACATAAGGTTGACGGAAATTCGGGGACTGCGCCTACCTCGTGAGCCCCAATAAAAGCTAAACCGGTCGTGAGCTGTCGAGAAGTCTTCAGCAAAGTATTTTCATTCAAGAAAATATCTTTCACTATCTCGAATATCGTACCAAATGAAGCACGAAACGGCCCCTGTGCAGCACGCTCAGCTGAGACTGAATAGAGTCTCCTGTGGAAACCGAATTGGTGGATAGCTGAGTTGTTGTCACAACAGTACCATGCACAATGACATGTGGTTGACCTCGATAAAAACCACACTTCCGCAGCCAATTTCAAAAGCTTGTGTCCAAACGAATTTCCAAACAAACTTCAAGCTGAACTTTATCAGTAGTGAGTAAAATGGTGGTTTACGCAGATTTTTTCGAAGTGTATCCCACGTTTACTCGGTTGAGCGGTAAAAAATTTTATGCTAGAGTGTAGAAGATAAGTGTTAGACGATGTGGCCTTACACCACTTGTCTTGAGTGATGGATTTCACGAGACAATACAAAGATTAGACACCTGTCTTATGATAAAGCCACCACATATTCCAGACTTGTACTGAAAATATCAGGCTTTTGTCGCGTGCCAGGTTTCTTCAGCTCGCTTCCCTTATTTCAATGAGCTCTAGGTGGTGCAGTGCGAAATTACTAACCGGAAGGTCCGTGGTTCGAACCCGACCCAGGGCATCTCGAACTCTCGTCGGGGGAACCTTCAGGTATCGAGTGCTTCCTTCGAATAGCATGGTAATTATTTACCGAAAGAATGTCTCAGCTACACAATTATCACTCATTTTTATATGGTAAAGGCCCTTTTCTTGATGGGGTCGTTCAACTACCAACCACAGTACCCACCGATATTCTACCCGCTTAATAACTCAAGCCACAAGGTAAGTCCAAAACACAACTGCGTCACGTGCCACAGGGCAAAGCCTTCACAGACGCAAACTCCTGGATGCTATGCTGAACAGTCTTGGCAATGAATTAGCCTGACAGTGTAAGGTAACATAACGAAGGTCGGTGCCACACACGCCTGGAAATTAAGAGTCCTCAGAATGGAGGCTCATATTTCCCAATCAGAACCACTGTAGAGGAACAACTTAACAGGTCATCGATTACCGCTACCAAAAATCAGTGCTTGGTATAGCGACTTCATTGCCCTAAAACGTACATTAGTCAAGGAAATTCAATGTTTTAAAACCCGCATGAGAATCCGGCTTCAATGATCCATTTTCCCTCACGTTTTCCCGGAAAACAGGAAAAATTCCAGCTGTCCTTTATTCGGATGGCTCGAACTGGTAAAGGACTACAAATGACCTTATCCTGGGTGCCCAAACAAGACGGATGTATTGCACCGAGAACGGTTGAAGCCGCAGAAGGGGTGTACGTTTGCCGAGCCAAACACTTTGGAGAAGTCATGCCTGGAAAACTACTGCGCGGGGAATGCAGAGCTCAAATCTGTCACTCTGGAAGAGAATTCAATAAACCGAAATATGAGGTTTTGTGCGAATCAGGCTTTGGAAACGAACAATGGTTAGTTAGTTTGAATTTATCAGGTTTGGTTTGTTTTTTTTCACCGGCTAAAGACGGCTCAGTTAACTACGTAATTTCTTCAGCCCAGATCTCCAGTGCCCATGCAAAATTGTGTTTTTGTCACAATAGACTATGTTTGTGACTTGCTTGAGTGCGACGGTAAAGATATCGGCATTCCCACATCGGGTCTGAAGGAACTCCTGCTCCTTTGTACCTACAATATTCAGTTTGCTTTCAGCAATCAAATTTCTCGACAGAAGGACGGGGTCGTGATTGGTTTTCCTCTAGGTCCCATGTTGGCAGATGTTTCCATGGCCAAACTGGAGAATCAAAAATTAGACGCACTCATTGCACGGTTAACATGGTATCGTCGATACGTGGACGACATTTTCGTACTTGCTGACGAAACTATCGGCACATGAGACGCGCTAAGCAGTTTCAATTCAGTCCATACAAATATCAAGGTTACTACTGAGTCAGAACAGAACGGACAGTTAAGTTTCCTCGATGTCAGTGTTAAAAGGAAGACTGACGGGACTAAAGAACGCAAAGTACACAGAAAGCAAACGTGGAAAGGTCAGTATATTCAGTTCGATAGCTTCTTTCCGTTGCAACAAAAGCGTAATCCAATTAGATGCCCAACTGAGAGAGCAATGAAGATATGCTCCCCGACTGCTTAGCAGAGGAACTCAAGTTCTTGGGACGCACGTTCCTGCAGAGCGGATATCCTGAAAGGTTCGTACTCAAGACTATGGAATCCGTTAAACCCCAACCTACTCAGTGTTCGGTTGGAAAGAAGCCCGTCTATATGAGGCTCTCATTCAGAGGTGACTCGGTTGCTGAACTAATCACCAGAAGGCTTAGAAACTCTGTTAATACGACATACATGGCTGCTAATCTGTATTTGAGTTTCAACTCCAGCCCAACTGTCAGCTTCCGCTTGAAGGACAAATTGCCACGTTCTACCACCAGCTCTTATGTATATGCTCGTACCGAACATCATACGTTGGTCGTACGACAAGACATTTGTCAGACAGAATGCGAGAACACAATCCCATATCCCTAAGTCGTAGTTGGAAGAAAACAGGCTCAAGTGCGATCGCATCACATTTGGCCGAAACCAATCATTTCATCGACAAAGATCAAGTCTTCACTATCATATACCGGGCATCTCTGAACCGATCACGATTGGTACGATCCAGACTAGTATCGATCGCAGAGGCGATTGGAATCCGACTGCTGGATCCACAACCTTGCGTCCAGAAGAAACTTGTGCGACCTTTGAACTTGAACTGGCCTGCGAAAAATCCGGTCCCACAAGCCTGTCTGACATTGACGTCACTTGCCTGATTCCGTGACCCACTGACCTACCCCCCTTCCTTTGATTTTTGTCTAACTAAAGTGTTGTACTCCCGCTTTTTAACCTTTTTCACGTGATTTCTGGCACCATATAAATTTGTGATGTATTAGCCAAGAGGAACAATCACAGAAAACAAGCATTGTTCGTTACCTCCATTGTTCTCATGACCTCCACGGGTATATTCAGCCACTTGGAACAATGGTTAGTCTGAATTTACCAGGTTACCACTCCGTTTGGTTTGTTTTTTTCACCGACTAAAGACGGCTCAGTGTTTAAGGCACGAAATTACTGACCACGAAGTCAGTAGTTCGAACCTGGCTCCGACATCTCAACCGTTCCTTTCTCTAAACGTGAACAGCCTGACAGTATCTCAGCCCCCATACTTTCTCCGAGTGGTATGACCGCTGCGCACTGAAAGGGTGTTACAGCTGAGCGATTAGTTGACTATATAATTTCTTCAGCCCAGAGCCCATACAACATGTTTTTTGTCAACAATGGCTTCTAAAAAAAGGTTAGATATTTTCTCCCTAGTGGCCCGGTTGTTCATCATTTATGGGGCTATTCATCTCCTTGAGTAACAGCACAGTTTTCAGCCAGCTTGATTACCTTTTCCTGTCCGCCCATTATAATTAATTATTTAATTAATTAATTAATTAATTTCCATCTTTTCTTTGGCAGCTTTAGCTGGACATCGCAACAATGTGGTCGAGTTGCGCCAAACGCTGTTGTGTCTGGAGTCGCTCAAGACGGACAGCCACTCTACATCGCTCGGGCGTTTATCAACGATCAGTGGGTGGTCGGTAAAGTAAGTCGCAAAGGAACGCAGATTAAGATGATGCCAAAAATGCGACTGATGACCTTTAGATAGTCGGTCCATTCACACTGTTTTAAATGCTCAGAGAAGGACAATTCAAGGTCACTGAAGGCAAGTCTCACTGTGTCACACAAGAGATGCCATTTTGGCGTTCGCTGTCCTAGTATGGTTCTGAAAGCTGAGTTACCAAGCTGAGTTGTACCGAGATCAAACTTTCCGAGTCTGAGAAGTCGGGCTTCTCAACCACGCTAGTTCCCCACTACAAGAAACACACTTCTGGAGCAAACAACCTGCTTCTTACCTTGAGCTGTTGCTTTACCGTCAGGCCACCTTTAGTAAATTATCAGATCAGTTTGATTCAAGAGAAGGACATCAAAAAGCGGATACCATCCACCGTGTAAACTCCATAATCTTACGTATTTCTGCTACAAATTTTGAGCTCTGGTAAATGAAACATTTTTTCCTCCTGGTGGCGAAACTTGAAATAACACATTTGAATCCGACCTAGATGACAGACAGTCATATCACATGAATGGGGAAGCTTAAGAGACGCGAAGTAGTTGTTGTCTCAAGTGAGATCACGTGATGCCACGCTAGTGGTCAGTAAATTTTAGTTGAATAGATATCAGTGGGGCACTGAAAGATTGGAAAATCAATACAGACGAAAGGGTGCGACAAAACACGATGCAAATGAGTGATTACTAAAAGGAGGAATGCAAGTTAAGCAAACGCAGAAAAGAAAGTGAGGTTTTGATATCCGTTCACCAGGCTAGTGTAACGTTACAAGGCGGTCTGAATGACGAACGACGCCAGACTCAACAAATTCTGAAAGGTATATCTCTAAACTGATGTTACCTGTTCACTACAAACCCTATGGGCGACTTTCATGCATTTCATTTTGTTCACGATAAAATCCAGTTCACGTTTTAGCAAATCCACTGAGTGAGTAATCTCAGAAGTCGTGGATAATTGACGTTTATTGGTTAGTTGCACAACCAATAGTCGGAACGATTTGGTCTTTCTTGAATTCTGACTAAATAACTAACTTAAAGGAGATCAAGGACACTCAGGGGACTGTTCACCGTCACACAAATACTGTGGCAACTGAGGCGTCCCGCCCCTCCCTCGGGCTGTCATTTCGGTTGCGACTTGTAAACCTGGCTCATTGGATACTTATTTATTCTGAATCTATTGAAGACAACACTTTGGGCAGGTCTGAAAACCTTTCGTCAGCCCACGACCGGTTCCGCTCTTCTTGGGGCTTATCAGGTAGGCGCACTCCGCGAGTTTTCGTCAACCTTATGTTCTAATTGAACCCAGATTGGACACGAATTTGGTTTCGACAGTGGACTCAACTGAATCCAGCTGAGTCTCTCTTTTATGATGATCCGCTTCTTTTCCTATGTTGCCGAGGTAACATATGAGGCTAACAAGAGATGGCAAATTTTTTGCGCTAGTTTTGAAATGGCCTCAGCACTCATCCGATAAGCAGGTCGCGAATCTGAGTTACTTCATCTGCTATGTCTTTCTGCGTGGGCTTTGTACACATGAATGCCTGTCTAGGTACTCTTGAAATTGTCATCTCGTCCTAATCCTTTCTTGCTGGAGATCAATCAGCCAATCAATCAACAAGTTGACATACTGTGATTGGTTTACATGGTTTGTATGAAAACGTGTCACTGAAATTTTATTACATAGATTTTTGCGACTTTGCATCTGTTAATGCATGAGGACGGCGGTATTTTTGCGTTGAGTGGAAGGTTTTCTGTCAAGAGGTAAATTTGCGGCAGAAATTTCGTTGGCCGTAGGGTTATTTTGTGCAAACTGTCTCCGAAACCAGACAGATCTTCCTGAAGACTGACGACAAACTGTCGATTTCTATCGAATTGTTTACTCTCCTACGTTCTGCAGAACAGTGATTGTCAGGTAGCACCTTCCGACAGGCCATTAAGTAGAAGGACGTTAGTCAGCTCAAAATCCGTCCAAATATAGTAACTTCATGTCCAATTCATTTTCAAGAAAGTCTTACCTTCAATAATAACTAGCTTGTCTTTTTTTCTCCCCTTGATTATCAAAGCTGAAGGAGGGAGAAATGAATGCTCAATTCCCCCTAAATGGCACGGAAATCCCGCGAACACAGTATGACGTTTTGGTCTGGCGGAAAGACAAATGACCGTGATCAATAACTCTTCTGATTTTTTCAACCCGTTTGTGATGAGACTCGAATTCGTTTTGTGAGGCACGAGGTAGACGGAAGAGTTATTTGTGACCGAAATAAAGATTTGTGGTTACCACTGTTCCCTTTCCTAGTTCGAAATCTTACAAACAAGTGGCACGAGGTAGACGGAAGAGTCATTTGTGAACGAAATAAAGATTTATGGTTACCACTGTTTCCTTTCCTAGTTCGAAATCTTACAAACAAGTCTGACCTGAAGTCTTGGTTCCAAGTGAAACCAAGTGACCGCAGTGGGTGGACACTTGACCTTTTATACACCTTTCCACACCACCAACGAAAAACACAATTTGATCTTGAAAGAGTTAGTTTTTCCTGGAATTGGGAACCCAAATGGAACGTCTTTCCCATGTCACAATCAAACAGTTAGCCTACTGTGACCAGACTGTGTCTGATCGTTTAATTCATCCTTCTGGCTTCAGTAAGGTTTTCTGCGACCCTGTCACTTCAAACAGAGTCAAATCGTGTGTCACTTTACGGGCCATGAAGTATACCAAACCATGTCCACCATATCCTGATCGATCCACCCTCGGCTGTCATGTCCTTAGTCGCGTCACTTGACTGTATCGAACGTTACATTGTAGCTGCTGAAAGGCATACTGCAGCGCTTTTGGGTTTGAAAGCCATACTGATCGATCGTCCCTGGAAGTGTTCGATTTGTTACTGAAGCTGAACAGTGATCGTCGTGCGCACTGACTGTTTATCTGATTTTGATTGGCTAGTTATGTTTGGTCACCCCAAAAAACTACCCAACTCCAGGTTATTCTGGGGAACGTCCGCCCAAATTCATAAGAAACATTGTGTACCGTCTTATTCAATCAGTAGTTTAACTTCCGAAAAGTTCCATTTAGAATAAGAAGCAAAGATACGTTGACGAAAATGCTTTCTTCAAGGACCTTTCAAGTCATACAGTTGCATAGGCTAAGACAGCAGCAGTTAACACAATTTTGTGTACCTGAAACAAGAAGCCGAGTGAGAGACGTCATTGGCTCCAGGTCACGGAACAACTGAGTTTATCAGTGCAGGCAGTTCTCTGGTTATGTGTTCAGCACAAGATCCACGAATGGGGACAGGTGAGCTGGACCATGGCAAGTCCACTACACGAACAAAGGGTTTGTGCAGACAAAAAACCGACGATAGCTTCAGCCACTGCAATTGTGCTGTTCTGTACCGATCTGTGCTGATTAGCAGATGCCTTCCAAACAAACCTTGGCTGTGGTTCAACCTGCGCGCCATATCTGCTAGATGCTGCACGACTAGTTCCGGAGGCTAGCTAGATTGCGTTCCTTCATTCTTGGCCGAGTCGCTCGTCATAGTTTCCATGTATTCCGCTGCACAACAGCAAGCGAATGAGTATACTAACATATTTTTGGCACGGACAGGCACTCTATCCTTGAGATTAAAGGAACACAGACGATAGCTTGCGAACCAGGTTCGAAGTGTTACGGCCGGGGATACTGTTCAGACAGGAGTATCAAGCAAGTGCTCTATTAGTAGCCGGCGCGCTGAACCACATTCTCGTGGATTCGACTGAGTAGCCGGACATTGGTCCGCGTAAGCCAAGAATTCAGCTACCCCATACGGGGCCATCCAGTCTGTTTGGTTTCATCTTGCCGGTTACTTTCAAGAATACATAACAACATGCAGCATAAAGGACAGACTAGTGGGGTTCACGTGTTAGGACTGCGACAAGCGATGCAAATTGAAAGCTGATTTAGCAGCAGTCGTCGAAACCATGAAGATATCGACATTAGTAGGGCCAGGAAATGATGTCACCCACATGGAAGCACATGTCCTGTCGTTCAAGTTATTCTTACGCGCCTGGGATCCCAGAACAATTTGCCATCAGTGAGATGCAGGTGATCCGGCTCTCTCAGCTAACTTCATGTGCAAAACGGTTGTGGCGTACAACGCGTATCCACCCTTAATCTCAAGCTTGTGTGATCTTCGTGCGTGACTGTTTCCTGGTATTTTGGACTTTTCCACTTTGTAGGTCTACCATTTAAGTTTTTGGGGATCAGCTAAGGAAGAGAAAACGAAGCCACAATACCCCATCTTTCCGTGACATCGATGTAAATCAAGGGGCCCGAATGCCTCCGCTTTATTGATCAAAAGTGCCGGATGCATCTTTTATTAGAGGAAGATAGTTTGTCGGGAATAAATGTGATGAATTCCCGCGAAATACTGGAGGGAGCTCGTTAAGGTGACGAAGTCTCGTGTTTTCACTTTGCCACAACGTGACCCCTCACCCCAAGCACCAATGCTAACCGCGGTATCCTCAAAACTCTCTAACAACGAATGAGAGACCATGAGATTTGTGTAAAATGTACTAAAATGACCCCTGTTTAAACATACAACTTGCGCGTTCAACCTTGTTCTGAAAGGAAGAAACCGGAGTTTTTTCCACTGTCGCGAAAAAACGCGGAACTACGACCTCCCGTTCGCCCATGACCGGATGAACCGCTGTGCGAACGACTCGAACTTGGACCGGATTTAGCACCACTCATCCATCAGTCACAGAAAACATCTTGTGGTCACGCGCTGGCCAAACGGTTAGGCCTTCAACCAGTGACCCGAAGGTGACGGCGGGCTCTTAGCTCCCTAGTGGAGTTTCGTGAAGTACGCACTGTTGTTGCTGGAGGGAAGAGCTGTGCAGTGCGTCCCGGTTTTTCAGCATAGATTAACTACACGTACAGGACGGAATGCTAATTGGGTGATCTAGTTGAATAAAGAACGAGAATGGTCCGTTCGGCTCAGTCCGTTGTCGAGCAGAGGCTTCGGTTATGGGTGCGTAGTTGAACTGCGACATTGAGTACTTGGAGGTTGCTTGGTTTTCTTTCATAACTGAAATCAAAACGGACAAATAGGTTTGTCCCCGTCCTTACTCCCAAAACAAAGGGTGTGCTTAATCATCACTTGATTTCGCAAAGACGAAACCAACTGCGATTAAATCTTGTGCTTCGGCGGTTGCTGTCTCCTGGAGATGTACATCAGTGACTTCAGTGGCGGGCTAGTTTTTCCCGCATGCTGGAGCGTTGTGTTGCCCTTGGGCTTACATGATGGAGATCATATATATGGAGGGCGACAAGAGTAAATTTTCGCGTTTTCTAGCATAGTACGGCTACCACCCTTAGTTTTTGATACGTGAGAGAGCAAATCACACTGACTAACTATATAAAAGATGAGATAGAATGCTTGTTTGGAATATAACAGTAGTTTTTTAGTAAAAATGATTGGGATTCAGTGAAAAACATAAGGACAGATCTTAGTAAAAATGATGGGGATTCAGTGAAAAACATAAGGACAAATCACGGTTTGAAGTCTTTGTGAAATGACACACTCGACGGTAGCAACCAACTTTTGAGTGCGGATTGATTCATGTTGCAAAATCTGACTGGTTGTTTTAAATGTTCAAAGGGTCTTAGACGAAATGACACCAGAGCGCCTATTTGAAACAGGGTGAATGAGCTGATGAGATGCTTGTAGGGAAATTTGGATGTGCAGCCCAAGTTCAGTAGAGTGTTTGTCGGTCATCCAAGTTGTTGGCTTATTCGCAGAATCGACTGACCTGTTCCATGTGAGGATTCATCCATTTGCGTGATACGTAATCTCGCGTCACTCGGCAAGCCGAGATCAGCTGTCGGTTGCGCATTCTTAATCGAGAATTCCTGGCTGATGACGGCTGCTGGCAAATTCATATGGTACTGAACGGGTTCTTGTTGTGACTTGCTGGACGGCCGTGCAACACTGTATCGGTCCTTGGCTTCCTGCTCCGCCCACTATGGTATGGACCTATGGCGCGGTAGCTTCAGACAGCCCTTTATGGAGACAAAGGAAGATTATTACAACTGTATTTATAGGGTCATCACAGAATGCTCCACAAGGTCGTGCTAGAACCTCTGTGAGGGGGCGAGAAGCGTCGAGCTGAAGATGCTCGATCCAGATTAGCCGGCATTCTGACCAATCAGGGGATGCCTTTGTTTGGTCCGTGGACCGCACGTGACAGATCCGTCCCATTGACTCTCTGTTCGGTTATTAGGGGAGGCTCCCCTCCGGACAGAACTAGTCCCAGGACTTCCAGGGAAACTGCTTGCAGAGAACCTCTTTTTGGCGCATAAGCTTAGAAAAGGAAGGCATTATTCAAGGCAACTCCGATTTTCGGACTTGTCAACACCAATAAGACGCTAGTCCGGTGTTGTTCAAGAAAGGTTTACTCTTTTCGGAAGCTCTTCCAGTTTACTAGATAATCAGGTATGTGCAGGGCGATTCCGGCATCAAGGACGTAGGATATAGCAGCTATTGGTTGGAGCACACATGCGATCCAAGTAGGTAGCACTTTAAATCCTACCCAATAAAAAATGCTGACAGTTAGTTTCTCAAGGTTACTGGAATCTTTTCCAGGGTTTCGTTCTTCTGCTTCGGGCTCATCAGCTAGGAGCAGTCCATCAACCTAATGTTCCACTTGAACTCAAATTACACGAAATTCGCAAAGTACACCAACTTGAACACCTAATTGATTTTAACCGGAGGCTCAGCTGACTTCAGTCTGAATCTCTCGTTTATGGTATTCTACAAATCGGTGTGCAGATGAGTGTAGTTTGCAAACTTCGTTCGATCTGGGTTTAATTAGACATAGGGTTGACGGAAACATGGGGACTATTCCCGCCTGATTGGTCCGACGTGGAAGGGCGTAACTGGTCCTGGGCTGTCGAAGAGTCCTCAGAGACCTTGTGTGTGGTTTCTCTCAAGGAAAATTTACTACGATATGTCGAATATCGCACCAACTGAAACATGTGGTGGTTTTAGTATAGCACAGTCAGTGGAATAATATCGTACATGTGAGATTCAGCTGGGATTCAGTGGAGTCTCTCGTTAAAGCCAACCTGGTATGCAAACGAGAGTTACTCAGAATCAAGGTCTATCAACTTCAAGTGAATGCCTGTTATGCGTAACAGTTTGCTCCACACAGAACCGCTCTAGGACATACCAGTTGTGTGACGCTGTCGCTGGCGGCCGAGTGTCTATGCCTGTATACCCAACTTATGGCGTTCTAAACTATGCCATATTTAATCCAAATCATTGTACTGGTAGTTTGTATCTCACTGTGGCAAAGCAACCTACGAAATACATGTTTTTGTCCGCACATAACACACTACTCATAGGGTTGCTGAAAACTCTGACGGCTCACGACTGGCCTCATCCTTCGTGGGCCAAATATGCTTGTGAACGTATAAGATACTTACTGATAGCTGGGATTGATTTTCCACTTTCTCTTTGTACTAGTTAATGATAAAATGACTACTGGAAACATTTGCATGTGATGCGAGTTTCCGGAGGCCAGCCGTCCCTGATAACCGAACAGCACGTCAACTGGACGCATGTGTCACGTGCGGTCCACGGACCAAACAAAGGCATCTCCTGATTGGTCAGAATGCCGGCTAATCTGGATCGAGCATCTTCAGCTCGACGCTTCTCGCCCCCTCACGGAGATTCTAGCACGGCCTTGTGGGACATCTTGCGATTACTCTATAAATACAGTTGTAATAATCTTCCTTTGTCTCCATAAAGGGCTGTCAGAAGCTACTGTACCATAGTGTGCGGAGCAAGAAACCAAGAACCGATACAGAGTTGCACGACCGTTCGGCAAGTCACAACAGCGAGCAAGCAAGAATGGATCGATTTGATTCGAATGAGTCAAAGGCTGATTTTCGTGCACAGACGAAACATCTTACTGGAAGGGCATGGAACGATTGTCTATCCAGGAGAATGTCAACGAATACTTTCCACAGTAGCTATCGATTTTCTACGGCTGTAGTTCAAAAAGGCCAGAACGCGTGGTCAGCGATATCCTCCCTTGATGATATACAGCAGGCAAACGTGAGGTATTTTCAAATAACGGCTTTTGACACGCTCCACTATGAGCTTCTTTAGAGGACCCAATAGAACTGATGTTATGATTGTCTGGCATACATCTTCGGAGTAAACTGTCACGTCGAACTAGGCCAGGTAGCCCCCGCAGACGGTTTGTGTTAAACCACAAGTACATTCGTCTGCCCACCGTGTGACCGGTGCAAACTTGAGAAAACCAGACCACAGTGCATGGCCCCTTAAACACCATTATGTCAAGAAATGCTTAAGGCATTGCAGACGGAACGACGCGCCAAATAAGCCAGTCTGACAGTCGTAAAGGCATCCTTGAATGTGGAGAATCTTGGAGCAGGGTTTTCTCTACTTATAGGTTGTCAGGCCTCACCTACGATGGAATTATGCCTCGAGTGTGCCTCAGAGTTGAATGTTGACGAAAGGAATCTCAGTGTGTTCCCCCGACTATTACCTAGTTTTTGTTCATATACACACCACTCTCGTTTGAACGGTCGTCCTCCTGTTCTGGCGTAATTATTCCGGTGAGTCCACACCAAGGGAAGCACTGGACTCGAGTTTCACTCTTATTAGAGCTCATCAGCAGTGCATATCCAGTGGCCGTACCGGGATTTGAACTCCGGACATCTGACACGCGAGACGAGCGTGTTACCACTACTCCACCAACGCACGTTGGACGCATCTGAATTTTCACGTCTGAAAAGCGAACGTGTTCACACTTGAGCGATGTGATTGGTGGGCCTGACCCATCGAACGACGACCCAGTAACTGTCCTGGTTGTGACGATGGATTGACCCGCCAGTCAGATTTCCCAGTCAGGTAGCGTGACACACGCTTGAAACCCAAGGGGCGATATTTTGGTTGCATTTGGGGTTTTGCGGGATAGGTAGCTCGCCTCGCATGTCAGATGTCCGGGGTTCAAATCCCGGCACGGCCACTGGATATGCACTGCTGATTTCGCTCTAATAAGAGCGAAACTCGAGTCCAGTGCTTCCCCCTTCGGTGTGGACTCACCGGAATAATTACGCCAGAACAGGAGGACGACCGTTCAAACGAGAGTGGTGTGAATATGAGTAAAATACCTATCCCGCAAAACCCCACCACTGATAGCTGGTTTTCGTTATCCCATTTCTGACAGTTTGATCAGAGTGACATCCTTATATGACCTTTCATTAGTTGGTGGATGTTGTAGAGGTCTTGACCCTCCTCCATAGTAACATCAACTCTGACAGACGTGCGTCTGGGTCCCAAGGGTCACGTGTACCATGCCACAGTGAGGGCTATATTTTGGTGTGTCTGCGAGACATAGCCTCGGCGGACAGATTATGCAAGGCGTCTTCAAGATTTTACCACTTACGTCTAAGAGACGTTCTTGTGGCTGGATGGCCTCAGTGGGTTTGTAACGAGGTACTTATAAAACGGGAATTCGTTTTTGGCAACAAGCACTTCGGTCGTGCAGAACATCCTGAAGTAACAATTGGGATGGCTTACCCGTGCGCTACACAAGCCGAAATATCGTCTACCGATACCGTCCTTTTCAGAATGGCGCAAACTGTGAGCGGGACAACGTGGGACTTGGCGGATGGGTGTAAGAGACTAGGTGCTGTTGGTACAGTTCATCCTCCAGGATGGAGTCCTCGTGACCCCTCCTTTGTTTAGGGGAGGTACTGCGTTGGCGATTAATCGATTTAGTGACATTTGTGCTACCAGTGTAATAGCGAATACTACTGATGAGACGTGCGAGTAGCCTGTGGTCTTATCGAAGCTCCGCCCCGCGTCTGAACCCCATGGAACTCCTTTGAAGTGTTCGTTTACAATTGTTTTATAGTCAATGTATCTCCATGAAAGTTGAAGAAGGGCTTGAGGATGTTCAGTTTTTAAAGTCTATGTGCATGTGAGACGTTTACCTTCCTGTCAAATTAATTGTAACTGATTAGCTAGTTTTTTGCTCATAAACGACTTTGTGGTGAAGGGCTTTCCTCCTTACACCGGGTTCTTTCCAGATTGTCTGGCTGGAAAGGTGAGCGCCAGCACCAGGTCCCTCCCCCTCACTCACTATTTTCCACTGCAATTAAATAAACTCTATGAGTTCATGGTAGAAAAGCGCCATTGTCAACATTGATGTTTTTGTCCCTGAAGATGACAATGACGATGTCACTGATTATTTGGTACCGGAGGGCCATCAAGAAATGACTACATATGTCAGTGTCTTTGTTATGTCTGTGTTACTCAAGTAGTAAACTAATCATCCGTCGGCTCTTGTAGGTAATCTAAGTGCCGGCAAAAAAGATGCAACTGCTTCATTTGAAAAGTCATCACTCCTCACACAGTACCTGGTGTGAACCGAGCCGTCATATGAGAAGTTCAAAGGACTTCTATAACAGGGAGTTCTTTGGATGGCAAGAAACTTGGCTGTTTAGGCCTGAATGCTTGGAATTCCACACGGTGGATGTCCTAAATCGACTCAGTGCACAAAGCAACTGTTAAATGTAGCTCACATTGATATCCATTTGATCAGTTGCGTCTTGAAGAATGTCCTAAATGCAGCAGCGTCAAGTCCGATATGAACAATCAACTTGACGTGTCTTCTAACTCCAGTGTTTTTTGTTGACACACTCCAGTCGATAGTGCTGTGATCGATATGAATGGTCCTGCAACGTAAGTATGCGCTACAGTCTCCACAAAGTATGCTAACCGTGTACACCGAATGTGTCTGTGAGTCAGCCGAGGCATCCCTATAAAACCTCAGTCCAGTGTGGAGATGCTCTGTTGACGAACTGGTCTACCCTGATGTAACGGTAAGCCTCATACCCGAAGTGACTCTCTGTGAATCTTTCTAAGTAGATCGCGTTTAGTCCCTCTTTCGACGTCCTTTGCATTGTCACACCCATTCGAGATGCACCGTTAGGGAACAGTAGACATTCTGTGTGAAGGTTTTTTCCGGTGTAACCCGGATTACGCAGACCGGTCGTGAGCTGTCGAAGAATTTTCAGCAACCTTATGAGTAGTGTATTGCGTCTAGGCATGTATCGCGATATCTCGAATATCCTACCAACTGAAACATGAGGCGGCCTGGTGTAGCACGTTCAGTTGCCTGGAAACATCACAAACGAGAGATTCAGCTGGGTTCCAGGTGAGTCTCTCGCAAAACCAAATGTGTTTGCACATGAGTGTATTTCGCTAATTTAGTGATGTGTATTCCAAGCAACCTTCTAACGGGTACTGAAGTATCTTGTCGGGTTGTTGTTGTCTGTGTATGGGGCCTCCTCTGCACCAGGAATCTTACACCCGCATATTGTTTACCATGCGGTAATGGTAACGACAGATACCATGCTGTGCTATACTGTGCTGCTGCGTACTAAACCGTACTAAATAACTGAATGACTCTCCCCTCATATGGCCTTGAAATCTTTGCTTGAAGCAACAAAGCTGATTTGATCTACCTGGTCCTAGCTAAGACCCGGAGTCGTGCAAATGAGAACTTCGAAAATTCCCACTAAAATAAGGGCAAAGATGGGTTTGAAAAACATGTCTTTATCATGATCCGTTCAAGTCATACAGACGTGAAGAACGGGGCAGCAGTATTCAACAAACCGTCGGTCCAACAACCAAGCAACAGGCCCGAGTTGCATCGCCAGGATCCAAATCAATTTGACCAATAAAGTGAACATACAAAGAGGGAGAAGATGACGTTGGAGATCAACCAAAAAACATTTAAACGTGTAAATCATGAAATTGTGCCTAGCCATGTCCGCTCTGTCATCACCACAAAAGCCGAAAGAAAGCCCTCCAGCTTGCCGTTTAAGGCTAGC
The DNA here is from genome assembly GCA_003604175.2 of Clonorchis sinensis. Classification (NCBI taxonomy): domain Eukaryota; kingdom Metazoa; phylum Platyhelminthes; class Trematoda; order Opisthorchiida; family Opisthorchiidae; genus Clonorchis; species Clonorchis sinensis. Next base: position 24,717,795 of record CM030374.1, read on the forward strand.
CAACCCACTGACCAAAAGTCTTTGCACCAGGGTAGCAAATTTTTCCTTGCCGCGTCACTTCAAATCTGTTTGACAGGTCGTTGGATGTGTTCTCCCAGTCTCAAAGGTACAGTATCCACGCACTCTGTGCAGTGGAATACATTGGTCGAGGTAGCTAGTCGGAAGAGTGGGGGAAAACCTTGCTTAGTGTCCGGAGCTAATAGAACCCCGACTAGTTTAACCGTGCAGCACCTAACAGACACAGGTCACATCGTGGTTCGCAGCCAAGGGACCTACTAATCAACATACAGAGTATATCAAAATCGCCTATTTCACTAATTCAGTTGATAAAAACGGGGCAACTTGAAGGTCATCCTGAGGTCTTTTGTGCTTACAACGAAGGTTCCGGGCCACTGGTAAACAATGCTACAGGAAACATTCGTCATCTGAATTGGTTGCACATTGTAACCAATTGGAACGAGGAGTGAGGCTCAAGTCTGTGCCTTGTATCGATCACGTGTCTCCTGACTGAGTATGTGACCTTGGAATTGATTTAGCTGGTGTCAGACTGAGTCTTTTAACAGACGCAGAACTCGATTAGCCAGGTGTTCTTTTGCCCGCGTTTCAAGACTCCCGTCAGTTCTACCAACAAAGTTTTCCCCGCATCCGGAGACGAGTTGATATTTGCAATGACTTATTGATAGAATTGAATGTGGCGGTTTGATAGGTGGCGTTGGGAGTGCTCCTATGCAGACTCCCGTTTGTAGGTGATCGCTTTAAAAGTACCATAAGGGCCACACCGTGTCTTAAGGATTTGGATACACCGTCACAGGAACATAAAATTATCGTTAGTAGTTATTCTGTCACGTTTAAATTTTGGTTAGGCTGAAGGAAGTGGTCTGGGTAGCCAAATTCTAGGAATACGTCCTGCAACAACTAGAGCTTCGAATCAGGTCCATCCGGGGTGCAGCTTTTCCAAGACTTGTGGTACAAAGTACCGATGAGGGTCTTTTGTACTGAATGGGACAAGCACCTATAAAGTGAGGATGCTACCTCGTCCACCGACCGTGACATCGGAAAGACTCTAGGAGTGAGTTGAGCAAAGCAAGAAGGTGTACTGTTTTTATGAGGGAAACTACCCATAAGGCTCCTGAAAACTCTTTGGTAGCCCACGACCGGTTTTGCCGTTCTTTGGGGTCATCAAATAGGCGTAATCCCCGAGTTTCCGTCAACCTTACGTCCTGACTTAATCCAAGTTCAAAAATTCGGCAAATACACTCATATCAATCTGGTTTTTGCGAGAGACTCAGTCTCTCGTGTAAACCAAATTGATTTACAAATGGGTGTACTTGTCAAAATCAGTCCAATTTGGGTTCAAGTAGAACAAAAGGTTGACGGATACTCGGAGACTGCGCCTACCTGATGAGTTCCAAGAAGGGCGAAGCCGGTCATGGGCTGTCGAAGAATTTTCAGCAACCTTATGAGTAGTGCGTTACGTATATACATGTATCGCGATATCTCGAATATCCTACCAACTGAGACATGAGGCTGCCTGCTACAGCACATTCAGTTGCCTGGAAACATCACAAACGAGAGATTCAGCTGGGTTCCAAATGAGTCTCTCATAAAAACCAAATTGATTTGCAAATGAATGTATTTATCGAAATTAGTCCAATTTGGGTTCAAGTAGAACATAAGGTTGAGGAAACTCGGGGACTACGTTTATCTGATGAGCCGCAAGAAGAGCGAAGCCGGTCATGGGCTGTTGAAAAGTTTTCAGCAACCTTGTGAGTAGTTTATTAAGTCTTCTATTCTACCCTTCTATTCTTACAGTGGACTCGCTCAATGGCCATTGTTCAACGAATACGTCCGATTGGTTTGTGATACTCAGGAGAACCGTGTGGCTGATACCGGTCGTGGACTGTCGAAGAATTTTCAACAACCTTATGAGTAGTGTACTGCGTCTAAACATGTTTCGCGATATCTCGAATATCGTACCAACTGAAACATGAGGCGGCCTGGTGGAATATACGAAATGCACTACTCAGAAGGTTGCTGAAAATTCTTCGACAGCCCGCGACCGGTTTCGCCTTTATTTCTTAGGTATCATAGCGATTTTCGATGGTTCTGATTGGAGGTCCATTTTAAGTAGATTAGAACAGAACACAAACGACTGCCCAGGTCTGTCGATTTTGCTGTGAAACAGTTCACGTTGTCAGAGTATATCGAATAAGTTGTTGATATAGACTTCGGCCTCTGCGGAGCTCCACCGCGGTCAACGACAAACCCTTGATGACGTCACCATGACTGGTGACAAGATGTATTCAACAAAGGTGCCAGGTTCAACGAGCAACTTGATCCCTAGCGGAACAACCCGAGTTGCCAAAATTCTGTTTTACATCAACAGAAGAAATACTATTCAGACTGTACGACGTCACGGTTTTGACATGCTAAGAAATGGGGATCATTGAATTACGGATCAAGGGCCACAGGTTCATGAAGTAGGTGTACTTCATTCGGGCCTTCATCATCATCCAGCAGGTTTCCGGCGTCTTTTACGTTACCTGACTGGGAAGTCCAGACAACGGGTCTGTCAAATTACACATTCAGGTCATATGCTAATCTCGCATGCCAGGTGTCCGGAGTTCAACCGGTATGGCAATGAAGGTACACCGCGGATGAGCTCCACTAAGAGCCTGCTCCACCTGCAGCCACCAAAATAAGTGCTGCAGGACAAGAGGACTAAACTTTAAACGAGAGTGACTTGAACATGAATTCTAGAAATCTCACATCCACCTTCACTTGATGACTTTTGTCTGGCTTATGCGTAAGCCAGGAATGCTACGCATACCAATATGGTCTCCAAAGTATTTCGACTAACGTAGTATCCTTTGCGACCACCAGACTTTAGGTCAACAGCACGTTAATCCAGCTGAACCATCAAGATGGGATTTCATCAATGAGTCTCCCATCCTGTTGTGTGTGCGACCTTTTTTCTAGCCTGGGTACACACTCCGACCTGCTGAACCTCATATGTTGAGGACAATGTCACAACCTTCTTGCATGCCTGTTATGCATTTATTCTGGACTCGGCATGTGCTTCGACTCGGATGTAATTTATGTTCAGTTCGACGTCGGTTGTATCGTGGGTGGCCGTCTATTGGTTACGCCTGCACTGAGCCTGCCAGACTACGCGATAAGAAGACAGAGAACCCAGGACACGATTATAATGTCAGGAAAAACATACAGAACTTCTGTGTAAATACATATGGGATGACCAAAGGGCCAAATATGGTCGTTCATTTGTTCGCTCTGTACAGCCAATGGCGGTGTTCCGGTCGTGAGCAATTTCAGCCCACTCCGCTGGTCGTATGTTCCTAAGCCGCGTTTGGTGAGCTCCGCCAACGCACCTGCTATCCGAAAAGTGTGGTATCGCTGGTGACCTTGGTAATGCGTCATGCTCTGCGCCTGCGTTTTTTTCATGTCTGGGTGCGTCCTGACAACGTCGCGTGCACAGCATCATGCTGCTCCCGTCAGGTTGCTGCCCGAATGTGATAGGCCGTGGCCTTCACTTTCGTAAGGTCAAAAGCCTAACTTCTAAGCAAATAGTATCTTCTCTCTCAAAATTTCTAACCTTTGTTTTTCAGATGGCCAAATGCGGTAGCGGCTATCAGATGACATTATCGTGGATACCAGCCGAATGTGGCACAGTACCACCCAATGCTCTGGATGCGGGGGGTAAGGTCTACGTTTGTCGCGCAGAACACGACGGAGAAATTCTACCGGGAAAGTTGATGGGAGCAACGCGTTCCGCTTACGTCAGTCTCAGTGGAAAAGAGTATGAAAAACTGGTATACGATGTATTGTGCGAAACAGGAGTAAACTGCAACCATACGTGAGTTGAAGCATTGTAAGCGGGTTGTTCACCACTTCGTATTTGATGCATTCTCCTTTGTTGTGTCCTGCTAAAAACGGTTAATTTGAATTTGCCGTTCTAAAAGTTGTCATGCTTCGTAATAAGCGTGGATTGTCCAAGATTTAGATGCAGGGTTCGTCCAATATTTGGGACCAGTAGCGTGAATTGTCCAAGATTTTAATGCAGGGTTCGTCCAATATTTGGGACCAGTCTATACCGAAAAACCGTGAAGCACTGTGCACCTGTGCGAACCTCACAAAACTCCCGTGGGGAGAATCGAACCCGTGACCTCTCAGATAGTAGTTTGAACAATTAACGGTTAACTGGTTCTTAGAGAGGATGCAGTGCCGCTCATTCATCATTCACGGGATCCAAATCACACTTCTCGACCGACTGTTCGAGCAACGACTTCTTCATTTAAGCTAATTTGCGGCTGTGCAGAGCTTCTCGGGATTTCATCACAGACTGACTTCACTCACACGACGAAGCCCCCACCAAAATTCCAAAATCTCACGATAGTGAGAATCAACAAGTAGCTCAGAGGAAGAAAAACATTCACTCGATGTGCGAAATTTCCGTGTGAGAAGTCGTCACTCGAGGAGCCGGTCAATACGTAACGACGTGATGTGGTTTTCGTGACTGAAGGATGAGTGGCGCTACATCCTGTCTGAGTGAGAGCTAATCACACTGCTGATCAGCTGCTCGTGGCCAGGCGGTTAGGAATTGAGAACTAATCCGCGATTAGACGGAGGATTCATAGCTCATACAGCTGAAAATATTTCTGCTTGTCCGTATGGGGTACGTGAGTCTACTATAGAAATTCCAAAGTGCAGTAAATCTGAAGTTCCCAGTAAAATAGACTGAGTGTTCCTTATATATTGCAAAACAAAGCTGATGTTTCTACTGTGTGTGTGTGTGTGGCTGAGCCGGCTATACGAAGGGTCGGACGCAAATGGAAGCGGATTTTCCAGTTAAGGAGCTGTCGGTGCTACTCGCCTTCCAGGATGAGGACCGCGAGATCCTCACTGCGCCTGGTTAGAGACACTACAAGATATGGCTGCCAACCGATGTCAGTGGCGATCTTGTTGTCAGATTCTATCCAGATTGGCTGAATGAGTGTTTGGAGGTGTAGGCACCTCGGAATGATCGTAGTAAGGCAGCAGTATGTCCCTTCCCCATCCATCTTTATTCTTTTCTCCACAATAAGGCTTTCAAATAAATCATGGTTGTACGGCAGTGAAGCATCGGTGTTGAACACTGATGTCATGCTGTCGATGATGACGATGATGATTCCAGTTAGGAACACATTCCTCACAAGGAACTGCGTTTAGAGTTAAGGAAATTTCGCTCACCGTTTTACTTCATGAAACTGTTTAGTATGTGACAGATTCCACCGGACCTTCTTGTCGAAATGTGCTACTTTAGTTTGCAAAACCGGGGCCTGCTTGCTGGACTCATTCATTTCGAGGTGTGTTGACTTTTGTCAGTGGAATTTCATGGAACTCGAGGATGAAATAGTCCACTAGTTGTCTTGTTTCTCAATCCGCTTACAAGGATTACAGTGTTTCATTATCCAACCGCTCAAGGCTATTCAAACACAATTAAACTATTTGTGCATATTTTTCTGCCGATTCAGTTAGGTCAGCATAATCACTATCGACAGCTTGAATACAGAAATATAATGAGAAGAATGAATGAGACAGGGAGGGAGACCCAGGGCTAGGATATAGCAAACAGCCTACCTATACCCCCAAAATTCAGTCCGGTAATCTGGATAGAATCTGATAGTATGGAAGCACTTACGTCGGTTAGACGCCATATAATCCCGTGTAGCACAGAAAAGGCCAACTGAACCACATTCTGAAAGGCGAACAGTGTTACCCCGACGTCTCCTGACGTCCTTCCCTCCCTTCTGCCCTGTCAGGTTTTGCCCAACTCCAGATTCCCGGTAGTCCGAATTAGACACGGAGGACAGCGACTACCTCGGCATGCGTAACTTATGGCCTAGTCAACTTAGCATGCAGTGTTGGAGTGAAGTGCCCTCTGCTCTATGAAAAAATCCCGTATCCTGATCACCTCATTCCGAATTCGTTGGTTCCAACCGATTTCATACATAGTTCCGACGCATCAGTGGTCAAAGTCTCGAAAATGTCTCAGGAACTTTCCCCTGAAGAAGAATGGGGCGGCGAATGCCGACAAACTACGCTCCAAACTCTCAAGATGTCTTACTTGTTCATCAATAGCTCATGGGCTTGTAACAAGGGTAATGCCTCAGCTCAGTCCGCTGTCTGAACTTCCCAAGCTAGCATTTCTACAAAGCATTCACCAGATGTGCACAATTTGTAGTGTACGTTCAAAACTGGGTGAAAACATAGTACAAGGCATCTTCTATGAAGTAGAAGAGGCCACAATCTTCTGGAAATTCCGTCTTCTGGACACAGCATTGGCAATCGGCATTGGGCGGACATTGAACCGCGTTTGACTGTCGGATCTATAATTCCGGCCAATCACAGCTCACCTTGATGCTGGACCGGCAGGCAGCCCGATTTTCTGGCCAATCGTGTGCAGCCTGGGCTTCTTGAAAGCCTAGAAGCGCCTAACTGCGGGCGATAAAGCAGTTTTGGTTGGGGATTCCGCCTAACTCTCTGAAATAGAACAAAGCTGCTAATGCAAATTGACAGAAAATTTCTCACCCGATATAAATACCAGTCTGTCAAATTGAAAAACAACTGAATTTACAAAAAGCAAAGTATATGAGCTGAAGTTTCCCGTCAGTTGTTGCTTTTCATACAAGAATCGCGGAACTTGTGATACTAAACTTGAGAGAGCTCAGTAATTAAGGTGCGAATCAACTGACCGGATGACCAGTGGTTCGAACCCAATCTCTGCATCTCGATTGCTCCTGTCTAGGATTGGGCAAACTTGCAGTGTCTCAGCCCATTGGGTGGCACGAGGTCTGAGCATTGAAAGGGTCTCACACGTTATTGTCTACTTGTTAATCTGATCAGAGTAGAGGTAAGCTCACCATTTACTGGAACTTTTTCAAATTTTCAAACGGACGGTCAAAGATTTGAATGGAAGAAGGACTGTGATGGAAAAATACCGGAAAACTCTCTGGTGGCAGGCATCACGGTGAACAAGGAACCCCTATACGTCGCGCGGATATATTGTGATGGTGAATACGCCGTTGGAAAAGTAAGTTGACGAACATGAAGTTTTCTTGATTGCATCAGCCATTGCCCTCTTATCAGAAAAGGAAGACTAAACTTGGAGTTTTCAAGAATATTTTACAATGAGTACTAGCCGATGGGTAATGTCACTTGGATCTGTCAGACGGGGTAGTTTCCTTCTGAAGGAGCCTGTCTTCCAGGTCGAACGCACTCCTCTTTGTTGCCTTCTTATTTAAAATAAGTTGTAGACCCAATTTTCAGATCTTAAAACCGTGGTGCAATTTTTCCAAGATTTCTCAACACTAAGATAACCAAACTGTCTTGTGTAATCCACACTGTTGTGGACCACAGCTTTCTCAATGCCTTCCTAATACCGTGGACCCGAGTCTGCATAGCCGCTTAATAGCCTGATTCGCCTAACCAAACCAGAAAGTCAATGAACGTGCTAATCAGCTGATCTATTGATCAGTGACGCGTACAGGCGTGTCATGTGCAGCCGAAAACGGGCTGTTTATGAAACTCACATGGAAAGTTCTAGGCGGGCCAAAATGATATTAAGAATAGAACTCATCTATCAAGGACACTCGAAGGACGACCAATTAAATCTGTCTCAAAGAAAACGGTTATTCCATTGGCAGTTGAATATTTCACTTGAAATTTTGCAGCATTTCCTAATGATTTGCTTTCTACCTCAGCGACATTTTGTTGCAGTTGGTGACTCTTTGTTTGGGGAATATTCGCATTTTTTGGAATTAAACGCTCTGTTCATCACATAACAGCCGAGTACAGTTTTTTTTGTAATTCCAGCGGACAGATTTTGTCACTAACAAAGGAAGGGTGAATCAGATATACCGTAGATCACAGCTTCGATAAGTATCCCGTGAATTCAGTGCTGACAACCACGCTGTTTTGGACGTATTCCCGCAGGTCGAGCAATTTGTAGCTTTCAGGTGGACATCACTCTTGTGCGGTCGTGCTCAAGTGTATGCACTTTCGCCCAGACATGCGTCCATCGTGGTAGCATGCTCGCCTCGCATGTCACATGCCCGGATCTCAGACCTCGATATGGCCAATGACATGCATTGCTGATAAAGTCTAATGGAAGAAACTCTGGAGTCCAGTTTTCCCCAACTGTTTGGGGGTGTATTGACCAGAATGATTGCTTCGGGACAGAGGGAGGACTGTTCAGACGAGGGGGGTGTGAATCCCCAAATAATGATGTAAGCAGACGGTTAGTCTGAATAGAAGTTAAGGCTTACTTCCTCACCAAGGGTAAATTAACCCTGTTCGACAGTAGCCCGCGGTAGAAAGTTTGTTTGCAGAGTCCTGTCGCTTAAACATCAAACACAGCAGGCTCGAAAATGTACTTACTGCAGTGAGTGATGTTTATTTAGCCAGAAACAAAAGACTTACGGTTGGAGCATGACACGGGAATGAATTCTACCGGGTGGATTTGTGAACTGATAGCCCAATGGAGAGGCCATTTGGTGGAGCTATATGCCTACTGATTGTCCGAGGCAAAAAAAGACAAATATCGAAGTAACCCTAAATCGAGTTAGTGTTAACAGGAGACTCAACTTGATCCCAGCTAAAATTGCTCGAATATCGTACATGAGACAACTTTTTAACAGTACATTTAGCCAAACGACACAATGAACGAGAGGTTCCTCTGGGATCATTCGGGTGTTCTTGTGAAACTAAATTAGTCTTCAAACGAATGCACTTCGCCAAGTGCATACCTATGGTTGATTGGAAACTTTTCGACTGAGCCTACCTAGTAAGTAGTAGTGGGTTGTCGAAGAGTTTTCAGCGACCTTGGGAGTAGTGCGTTACCACAGGTTTTGAATGAAGAGAGAATTCCAGAAAACTGAAGAGCTCAGCAGTCGTTGTATCTAAACGATGCGCCAATCCGCCATAGTCTGTGACTTCAATTAACATGCTTGGGTATCTGGTCTGGGAACAACCTGCTGCCGAATCGCAAGCCCCCCAAGAGATTCAGGACGACAAAACAAGTTATTCGGAGCAAGTCAAGTTACCGCCTTAACGAAAGGAAAAGGGCCGAACGCTCATATGACTGGATGGACGGTCGAATGGACTGTGCGCTCCTCAACTGGCAAGCGAAATCCAAAACGGCCTTCAAGCAATGTATTTGCCTTCACGCACGTGATACGGCATGTGACAGTACTGAAGACAAACCAGACGGCAGCGATGTGGGTTGAGATGATGACCATAATCCTGATATTTTTGTTACTTACTAAAAAGTCTGTGTACGTATTGTTCTAGATTTATGACGTCTTGATAGGTCCCGTCTAGATGAAGAAGCCATGATCGTTTTTCTGATGTGCCCGAGACTTCAGTCATCCAATTCACTGCTTGTATCCGAACCCGAGTGAAAACGTTTCGAGGTTTATTTTGAGGAAATCGTGCATTCTCCTCTGCTAGTCAGCTGATTGCTGCTCTATTCTGTTGATAGAAGGAACTTGCAAATCGTGCTACTGCGGATGTCGTTTGTCCTGACAAAGCAGTGGAGAGATGCAGCAATGAAAAACCTATTTCAGAAACCATCGGATTGTAATCTTTTTGAGGAATAGTTCAACCACCATATGATCATCTCCTGTGAGTTCGCTGGTATTCACACAAAAAACGTCACAGCTACCGAAGGAACTAAGTGGACCTGTTTGTGGGCTGCGCAGCTTCCCCTTTAACGGTCTAGAAAACTGACGGTCTGAATCAGAAACAAAGTTGCACTTTCATGTGTTGAGACGGTTGTGGTAAACACTTTGGGGATTAAGGTGAGAAACTGTCCAGATATTATGACCAAATGTGCAAAATTCACCCGCACAACTTCGTCTGATTCAGTGATCCATCTGTTTTCACCCCCTAGCTAAACTAAATTTCCGGTGAGGAATAATCAGCGTAATGCAAGAAGATGGGTGATTCACAATGAGGTGCCCTACGGAGCGGGCGAATTAAGTTTACCCATCCAGTGTGGTTCATTGAAAGTTTTTCGTTTCAACACTGTTGCACCCCATTCAATCTGCTACCCACGTGCCGCACACCGTACGGCCGCTCCTCTCATCAAACTCATTGTGTCCTGGAAGAATGCACGGATCGCGCATGGTTTTCTGCCTCGCGACTGTTGTGCATTTTCCTCCTATACATAACGAGTTCGAGAACGTTCCTCGGTTAGGCCGTAAAATTATTGAACGTAAGGTTCGAACTCAACCCCCGGAATCTCGTCGCTCCCGCCTAGGCTTGGTCAGTACCTCACAATTTGGGCCAGGTGACACGGCAGACGCTCACCGAAAAGGTGTTACAGCCAAACGATTGTTCCCCCCCCCATGTGAGGCCTATTGAAGCATGATGCGTCTTTGATACAGTCGCTTTCCCTGTTCACCTTTTTCAGATTTCACTTTACCTCCCCAAAAGAGTTGCAACTGTATACTGATCCACCTTTTAGGTTCACGAAAGTCACGGATGTGCTTACTTCCCCTACAAAGGGAAAGAAATACCCGCAGACGAGTACGAAGTTCTCGTCTGGAAAGAGCAATAAACCTTCACTGCAACCGAATCAATTTTGCTTGCCAAAATACCATTTCCGGATGGAATATATCCATTCAAACGTAAAGAACTGTCTTTTAATGAACAGGAGGGAAGGAAGTTGATTTTATCTCATTCTTACGACCCCGTATGGTCGAAGCAGCAAATCTGACACGTGAAACGCCCAGAACGTGTTTTGATACCTCGATGATAAAATTTACGATGTGTCTGATTTGCACGTTCTTTTAGGGGCGCATGTGACATTCCTTTGGTCAGGCAAATGCTTTTTCGATTGTGGCAACCTTGATTCAGAACAGCTTGGTTTCAGCCGTGATTACAATTTCGGGGTTCTAATTACTTAAAGCATGAAGACTATCCTTGAAATTCGGAAAGTTGTTTGAAGTTGTCGAAATCATGTCAACTGAAATTTCCACCTGCAAGTAATGATGAGCTATGCTAGAAAATTGAGAAGCACTGTACAGCTGTTTCTCCCTTCTGGAGGAACATCAACAGTGTGCACCTCACGAAAATTCAGTAGGGACTTTCGAACCCATGACCAGCTGCTAGTGGTTTGAAATTCCATCAACAGTGTGCACCTCACGAAAATCCATTAGGGACTTTCGAGCCCATGACCAGCTGCTAGTGGTTTGAAATTATAACCGTTCCGCCACGATCGCTGATGAGCCGTCCGATTCGCTCCCACATGACGTAGTGCCGCTTGTCCTCCAATCACAGACACAACATCACGTGATCACGTATTGACTGAATCCTCGAGTGCCGACCACTCAAATAAAGGTCTCGCTCATTCTTCCTCTGACCTACTTATGGATCGTCAGTAGCGTGAGGAGATTTGATAGTTTTACGTTTTCAAGTGCGCGCCTCAAGTTCTGTTTAGGTGCGATGCACATTCCGTGAAAATTATCCTCCGAAGAAAAGTATTATTGCACAGTAATAAACCTTTCGACAAAACTTCCGTCAGTAAAAAATTTCTTTAACGTGATAAATACTGAATTTTGCATTGATGAAATGGAAAATCGCATGTTTTGCTTCACTTATTTGAAGGCACGAAACAGCCTACGGAGCGTTATTTCGCATTTCTCAATGTTCCGGCCACATCCGGCGGAGCCAAATGACCGAAATCAACTAAAGGACGTTGCACGAGAAATCCAAGCCCGAGATCAACCATCTCAGTCGTTGTCCGGCGGATAGAACTGACCAGAACGTGTGGAATGGGCGGTATCTGATGTCATGATGAGCCTATATCTAGTCGGATCGTGACCGGACAGCATAAAGACGCTGTCTATCGATATATCGAGTGTGGATAGCTGGGGAGTTATGACGCAGCACCTCTGTGAGTGACTACAGGCTCTTCTGAATGACTCTACCCTTACAGTCAGAAGGACCTGATCCTATGACGACGTAATTACTGAATACTTGTCCCAACTTGAGTGATGCAGAGCTATTCTGACCTCATTTCAACAATCACTTGCGACCTAGCGAGCGCTATAAATCGTTCTATGGATAAGTTCAAAGTCATTCGGAAGCTACAAAGAAAAAACAGTCAAAAACTGAAGCATTCTTGATTGGCATCATTTCAAATTAAAACTACGTAAATTTTTGCGTCGAACTTTCAAAAGTTCTTGAATTATTCTCACGGACTTCCAAAAAAAAGCCAGAACCACGTGTTCCTTGCAGACGAAAATGCGGCAATCAAAAGATGTTAACCCTGTCACTTTAAGTCGTTGCACCAAGACAGCAAGCAACTAGACTTCTGTGACGTCATCGGAACTCAGAAATGTAGCAAGTTCGTAACCTTACCTACGAAGTGCAGGCACGATGTCTTGGCCACATCAGTTCTGAAACTTCAAGCGTCTGCGGAGTCAACTCACTGATAAGTCCTGAGAGACGGGTCAATCGATCCGCAAAACCAAGCATTTGATTGGTTGTCGTTCGAGGCTTCGGGCAACCAATCGCATCGCTCAAATTTGAACATCATCTCCTCTTCAGACGTGATAATTCAGATGTGTCCAGGGTGCGCTGGTGGAGTGGTGGCAATACGGTGGCCTCCCATGCCAGACGTCTGGAGTACTGTTCTGCAAAGCCCGCAATCACCTACAACCTACACATTTGATAGTCGTTTTTTCTGTCGTATGTTCCAGTTGAGGCTAATACTGGCGGAACATTTATGTGTTGACCTTTTTCCCTCCATCTTTTCCCTTTCCTCTCGTTGTGTTTGGACCCTCGTTTCCAACACCGATTCGAACTCATCCACAAACCGTTGAGTTCATCTAAACGACGGTCTTGTATTTTGGGCTTTCCCACATACTGGCGATAGTTTAGCACGCACGTCGATCCTCTGAACCTTGAGGATCATCCGTTTCTCCAGAGGGCTAGGCCAGGCGCAAGCCACAAACGCAAGCCAGCGAACGGCCGTGGGCGCTGCGTGTTACTCGCACGTGATTGGTCGTCAGGACAGCATGAGGGAAGCTCGGCATGTTGATTGGCTGTAACGAACGCAGCACAGTTGTCAGACCAGCAACACACTAGGGTTTGGAGGATCAAGTGCAGAAGCCACACTCTTTGTTTATCGATCTCGTTTGAAGAGCTTTATCGTTCAAGCAGACTGGGCAACGTAAATTATCCGCGAATTCTGTGAGCGCAGTAAATGAAAATGGCTGCTGTTAGGATAGTGCGAATACCACCTTATCGATCCATTCTTTCATGTCTGAGCACACCTTCTTTGGAGACCTCCTCAGTTCGGTATCTTGCGTCCGCAAAGCAACTAAAATACCTACGGTGACACGTTAACTCAAAAAATGCATTTCTAAATGTTATGACACTTTATACATACATTACATACATACGTTATACATTATCACTGATGTTATCGTTACGTTGGAATGCCTATCACAATCAAACACTCACAAAGAACGCTGGTTTCTACCTTAACCCAGGCTTTCCTCATTTCTGCAGGAGTTATATGTTACACGAGGCATTAGGGACACCAGAAGACGTCACGATTTTTGTCAACATACGATACACCTTCAAAAAATCTACATTGTCTTTTTCCACCAAGATCTAAAAGCAACTACTTAATCAACAAAGACAGTAATATTCAGAACAGATGATCCTCACAAAGATACAAAAACAGTCATGTATATTACCCAAGTGTGTATAACATTCGCATAAAATAAGCATTATATGCATACATTCAAATTTCAAACTCCGAAAAATTTACGAAAACTCTGCTCCTTAAACCAGGATTATACTTTTTTTATAAATCAAGGACACGCTTGAATTTTGTTGACTGGATCTAACTTGTGTTGCGCACCTTAACAGAAACAATCAGCTGTTTATTTGGACGGCCTCCAACCACATGCTTCGAGTGAGCGTTGGTAGCGAATCAGTGCGTGCCTACTGGCAATTTGTAAATAGTTAGAAGTTGTTATTTTTGGTTGATCAGGAAAAATCAGTGCGATAGTGCATGTTTAGGAGGAACACAGCTACTCCACAGCTGTGCGACGCCCGTTAGTGTATTATACAGAATAAAATGTGACACGTTATTTGCCGACAGTGAATCACTCCTTGGTGGTACACATTCCTTTGATTAAGGAAAAGTGCCTTTTTTCAAGAGAAAAACAATGAGCATTAGGGATTTTTCTGACCTAATGTTTGGGGAAGACACACAGATGTGGTTTGGACTCCATTTTAAGCAAAATATCTACACAACGTGTTCACTAGTAGAGTGTACAGTTGCTTGAAAATATAGCTGGTCGTTCGTAGTATTTGAGTAGCCTGTTGTGACCTGTCACGATAGGTAAATACAGAAGTACGTCCTTCATAGATTTCAGCCGATCGTTCCATTCAACTTTGTTGTTTGAATCTTATCATCCAGACTGTGCTATATCACTCAAGGTCATATCTTAGCAAGACACCTGGCAGATTCCGCGTGGAACACAATGTATCCACCTGCTTTGTCGAGTGGCAGGGATAAATTTATTGATCCAACTCGTTTTGGTATGAGCCGCATCACTGCCTTCTCGATTCGATGGGGATTGGTGGATTTAATCGACTGCGCATCAACTCGAATATGGCCGTTCCAAGGTCCTGCATGCGCAGTCATCGATTTGTCCTTTGACTAGTACACATCGCCTTGTACCAATGCAGTTGCAAAGTTATGTAGCTGTCACGCTGTGGCTGAGCTTCGTTTTACACTGTGACCGGTTGGTATCTGGATGCGTTATGATCCACAGTGGCAAAGCATTGCGTTTATCGGCAAGAAAAGTCGCCGCATAGTAAACTGAGTTGAAAAACTCAAACCGAGTGTACTTTGGTATTTTGAAATGTCCCTTACCTGGCATCAGTGGGTCAAACAAGACCTGATGAAGCTGCGACATGAGGCAAACGATCACATATGTGTTCATAACCAGAAGAACTCCGAAAACCCGTTTTATGCACGCACCAACGGTGAATGGCCCGCGTGCAGTTCTCGGCGATCCAGGTTTGGAACAACGAATTCTGAATGCCAAAGTTATTCCTGTTGTGAACGGTTGCCAGCATTATTAGTCTCCAGATCTCATATATATATATATATATATATATATATATATATATATATACAGGGTGTCTCATAATGGACGCAAAAATAATATCCATGTTAAAGCTTCAACACCAATTTAAACTTTTATCATTTTTATGTAAACATACAACATCATGGAGGTTTACTGTAAACAAACAGGCATTACATAAGATATTGGAAAAACCTTTCCTCTATAACAAGTTGGAGGCGGTATGAGATATGAGACACAGCATGTTTAACTTCTTCAAGCGTCACTCGTGCACACTCCTCTTCAATTCCTGCTCTTAACTCCACCAAGGTGGCGTCTCATAATACGATAATACCAGCGCGGGAATGCCTGTCAACTGAGACACCTGAGTTATTGACGAAGATGCCATGGTGCTCTGGGACCGAAGTGGCTCGACGGCATTCTGTAAAATGGGCGCTCTTTCATCACTCAGAGACTTTCTCCCTTTGCAAGGTAAATCCAATACAGATCCAGTGGACTCAAATTTCGCAATCAAGCATGTAATTAATGGTCGACACGGTGAAAGGATCTTTGATGAGACCATGTTTGGTTTTGTAACCACGACGTGCAGCGGTGGCGCTTTCACCAAGGGAATAATAGAGTTTCACAATTTCAATGCGCGTACCAACATCCATCGTAAACATGAAAAATTTTAACAGTTACACACAAAACCTCCCTTATGTGGCTACTAAGAATGAAAAAGTTTGTTATCCTTTTTTCGATTAACTACGTTTATTTACCCAATTAAATTTTGCGTTTATTATGAGACATTCTGTATGTATACATCTGTTTTATATGCAACTTGAAAAGCTTGTCCCCAAAACCAAGTCCAACTCTCCAGTTTCACGGCTTTCGCGCAGGACTCTAAAAGGCGCCAAAACGCAGCTTATAAATCAACAGGAATTAGGATATAGCGATGAGAAATCTTGAAAATATTGGGGGGGGAGTGTTATTGATGAGATTATCTTGTTTTGCAGAGTTTTTAAAATATATTCCTCAAAGAGAAAAACTTGGTGACACCTGATGACTCCACTGAATACCTCTGTGACAAGGCTGAGACAGCTTACTTCCGCGTCTATGTCGCAGGCAATCCTGGAGAGTATGTTTCCAAAACTGGTGATCGAAATGCGTACTTCTTTCCGTATTTTTAAAATTAAATCGAAAAATCTCCTGCGAGCTACCGCGAAATCTTATAGTCGCAAATTGTGTGTGCGCAAACGAAACACGACCAAGTGTGCGTGAACTACAGTCTACTGGCATGCAAAAAGGCTGTTTCGAATGAAAGCAAGTCTGAGCAACAGGTCTTGCCGCTTTTTCAGTGGATGTGTAGTTTGAATTCCGTTCTCTACTCTGATTCATCGTGAGTGCGTCACTGACCGACACAGAGGGGACATTTTATTAGGCGACCATGGATAGTACTTGAGCAGTGTTGACCTGGAAAAGGTTCGGGCGGCGTAGTCACGAACAACTTTGCAGCAATGCCGATAATATTTGCCGCGGTGCTCTTCACGTTTAGCCTTATCATTACTGTTAGCAGTAATATATCGGTTTGTCGGAACGTCCCAACACGTTTTCTGTAGAGGCGGCGAATTTTGGCGTACTAGAATGATCTATGGTGAGAAAGCGTCCTCTTTAATATTGTCAGCTCCATTCTGTTGAGGGATGACTGAACATAATTTCTATTTACTTGACGGATCATACTACTCGTGAGGCTGCTGAAAGCGAACGACTTTTTATTTTCTTCAGGCGCGGTCCCTGAATTTCCATCAGCCGCATATGTTCCTTGAACACCAAAGGGTAGGTGACCTGCTAACTGAACTGAGACTAACGGGAGACTCAGCACAGTAGATTAAGCGGGAAGTTCGAAATCTATTTTTCTTGAATTTGGAATTTCAAATACCCTAGCGGATACGGATGTTAGCCATTCTAAACTCGTTGACTTTTCATGGAAATTTGGCCTTATGAGAGAAGAGGGCTTCAGGTCAGGCCAGGTCAGGTCAGGTCAGGTCAGGTCAGGTCAGGTCAGGTCAGGTCAGGTCAGGTCAGGTCAGGTCAGGTCAGGTCAGGTCAGGTCAGGTCAGGTCAGGTCAGGTCAGGTCAGGTCAGGTCAGGTCAGGTCAGGTCAGGTCAGGTCAGGTCAGGTCAGGTCAGGTCAGGTCAGGTCAGGTCAGGTCAGGTCAGGTCAGGTCAGGTCAGGTCAGGTCAGGTCAGGTCAGGTCAGGTCAGGTCAGGTCAGGTCAGGTCAGGTCAGGTCAGGTCAGGTCAGGTCAGGTCAGGTCAGGTCAGGTCAGGTCAGGTCAGGTCAGGTCAGGTCAGGTCAGGTCAGGTCAGGTCAGGTCAGGTCAGGTCAGGTCAGGTCAGGTCAGGTCAGGTCAGGTCAGGTCAGGTCAGGTCAGGTCAGGTCAGGTCAGGTCAGGTCAGGTCAGGTCAGGTCAGGTCAGGTCAGGTCAGGTCAGGTCAGGTCAGGTCAGGTCAGGTCAGGTCAGGTCAGGTCAGGTCAGGTCAGGTCAGGTCAGGTCAGGTCAGGTCAGGTCAGGTCAGGTCAGGTCAGGTCAGGTCAGGTCAGGTCAGGTCAGGTCAGGTCAGGTCAGGTCAGGTCAGGTCAGGTCAGGTCAGGTCAGGTCAGGTCAGGTCAGGTCAGGTCAGGTCAGGTCAGGTCAGGTCAGGTCAGGTCAGGTCAGGTCAGGTCAGGTCAGGTCAGGTCAGGTCAGGTCAGGTCAGGTCAGGTCAGGTCAGGTCAGGTCAGGTCAGGTCAGGTCAGGTCAGGTCAGGTCAGGTCAGGTCAGGTCAGGTCAGGTCAGGTCAGGTCAGGTCAGGTCAGGTCAGGTCAGGTCAGGTCAGGTCAGGTCAGGTCAGGTCAGGTCAGGTCAGGTCAGGTCAGGTCAGGTCAGGTCCAACACTACATTTTACATGCTCGAAGCGCATGCGGAACTGCAGCAGAATTACTTGGGTCATTTAAAATAGATTCTAGAGGGTCTGGTCCAAGAAGAGAAATACCGTCGGTGTACTCGCTGTTCGTGAGCGGACGCTCCTGTAATACTTCGATTCGTGAGGGGTTAGAGACAAGTACAGAAGATTGATGCAACATATCGATTGCGAATTTGTAGAGGAACGGCGGCAACGTACATCTAGATGTGGTTAACTCGAGAGAGAATTTGCCGTACGTGTCCGAGGGTGAAGGATGCACCCTTCATCGCCAGACACTGCCACGGTTTCCGACAATCGGCGGGATCAAATGCAGAGCTTAGATCGACGACAGTGGTTATTGTTAACAGTCAAAAGGAATAGTGCAGTTCCAGTACTTGTCAGAAAGTGAACATATGCCCAGGGTAAGACTAACGTTTGATCAACCTTCCTAGGATATTATCGGAGAGCACCTTAGAAGCTGCAGTTACTAGACTGAGGTCTCGGGGGTTTTCGCACGATCTCCTTGCAAATTACCGTCGAGGAGCTTCATTCTGTCGGTATTCTTTCTTCACTCCAGAGACTTTAGAGTAAAGTCATCCGGATAACCACAAGAGACACACCATATCATGGTGCAGATTTCGCATTGAAAATCTTTTTGCGTGTGTTTTTCAGCGTAATTTTGCCATCTATAAATTGGACCAGACGCAAGTAACCCGAGTGATGCTCTGAGTGAGCGCAGGTAAAAAATATCGCAGGTATTGAAGTGGCCGGATCCAGACAGTTTGGTTTCGAGTACTCTGCCAAAGCATCGATTGAATACGAATGTCTAAACTGTCACCCGTTGTTTACTGTAGACGAGGCCACGGTGCCAACTGACTGTGCCTTTAATTAGCGCTGTTGTTAAGCTCCTCTGACCCAGGGCTTACAAGATCAGCATGGCAGCCCTTTGAGGTCTCTGTTGTCCGCTGGTGATGGACTTTAATTAGAACGAAACTCGAGTCCGGTGCAACTCCTACCTTTTTGTGTAATTTCATAAGAATAGTTGCTTCAATACGAAAGAAGGACTGACGAAGCGACGGAGGCATTGACGCAAATTCTACAGCCTCCACATCCAATCACAACTCGAGTGCTCATTCCTCCATGGAAAGTGCTGAGAGGTGTTGCAAATAGACTTCATAAGAAGGAACACGAGGGAATCGCAATCAATACAGAACAGGCACCTGATCTGAAAGGGGACAAGTGAAAACGGTCTCCCTGAACCTACAATATATTCGACGCAGACTTTCAAAAGTGATACGTTTAGTCTGTTTGCATAGGTCGATGTTGCCAGAGCCCTGGTTAACTGGGTCACCACCTGCCCTGTTTTGGTCAGGAAGCCAGCGTCTGTTCTTCAGCATAGATTGACAACGACAAACAGGCAAATATTCTTCCCTCACTTCATCAAAATAACCTTGTAAACAAACGGACACTATCTAGCCGTGTCATTGGAAAAATTGAGCTGTTACTAAGCGCCTCCGCAGATCTAGCCACCACGCTGTCCAGAGATGGATCGATTTTCAACCGTTACTTTGGCTACTTAAATCTCGCAAGTAGCTAGGTTATATTCCGATGACAATTGGTAAGGCTTCGAAACTCCACCTCAAAACTTGAGAACTTCTCGTTTTACGACATCTTTAGGCATGTCTGATCAATTTTAAACGGATGCAAAGACCAGAATTCATGACGTCAGACACTGATTCCTCCTTAAACTTAGTGGCCACGCGGGAGGCTCGACAGAAGTATTTTCAGCTACCGAAACAAAAATATTATATACAGTATTATAGATCATACTAAGCATTCGCTAATTCACAAAGCAACAAACTCAGTGCTCATGTGAATGGGCAAGGAGTTATGCAAAACAAACTTGAAGTTAGCGCTCGTGGCAGAGGAGTGAATCGGGGTTTCTCAAATATCACACGACGATGGAAGCCAAAATCCTGTGCCAAGAGACTGGTTCAATCAAATCGTAGAAAACTTATTCAGGCTCAATGGAATCCTGGGTTTTATTGAAGAAGAGATGTTTCCCTAGTTTTCTTATGGAGCTGGGAGATTTTGATCAATTTTCGGTGCCCCTTAGGAATCGCCTTTGATCTGGTGCACTAGGAACGGTGGATCACCTTGACCCTCTCTACTAGGCGAGCAAGCACCGTAACGTTGACGCCACGAGCTCTTTAACTTCGGCCTGGTTAGAACTTTGATCCACTCGTACCACCGTAGAAGCTTACGCAATCTACGATCCAGAAAGAAACAGCGTGACGCTGACAACAGATTTGTATATCATTCCGAATCGCGCGGTCGACAGAGCAGAAAGTATGCTTCAGAAATTCGACTGTCATTCAGCATGGTCAACACCTTTATGCTACGTAGCAGAAGCCAGTTGCCGATCAAGTGGGTGGTGTGTACTGTTGCATTGATACCCCATTCTCCCGTGGTGGTCCTATTGATGGTTACCGGACAAAGTTAATGGGATGACTTGTACATCACAACGACTGGAGACAGGAATTGACGTGACAAAATGCTAAGAATTGCACAGGAGTTCACAAAAGTATGGACAAAGTCATTATGCTTGAAGTGGTAGTGTGGCCCATGAGCTGAACTGCTCAAGCACGCTAGGAGTGTCATCCGAATCAGCTTTATATGAGATTGTTTTGGAAAGTGCAGCTTTCTTCAAGGTTATGACCCATAATGAATACAACTTTACCAGGAGTTTTTGACAGGAAGTTGATTCCTTGTTTTAGGCAGTACGAGCTTTAAATTATAGACAGATTTTACTGTTTCAGAATACTCTCTGACGAGGTTGAGTTACCAACTACAGATTGAATTGCGAGAAACGCAACGGAGAATTAGGTCGCCTTACAACAGTGGAAAACTGGAAGCCAAAATCAGCAGAGCAAAAGCGTGCACTGACAGCTTCTTCTTAGCGCTAAAGGGCTGGATAGATGCACAAACGATTGCGTCATTAATAACAACTCACGGCAGGATCACCACCAGCGATTTGCTCTGCAACTCAAATCACAATATATAGCATGGATTTTCGTCATCCGATGACATGTTTCAGCAAAAAACAGCGCTAGACTTAACGAAAAACTTACTTCAATCGAAAGGTGAAAAAAAACTGAAAGAGACACGATTAAATCATAAGACCCCTCTGTGGCGGTCAAACCAAGGGGAGAAACTGTCAGATTTTAGATGTTTTGATGCCTTTCAGGAGCTGATCACGCTGGAGAACAATGACGGCCTGGTTGTTCGGATAATAAAGTACTTCTGGATAAGTTAACACAGATTTTTTTCCGAGTGATAGGATTTATCACTACAAACCTGAATTATCTAGTTGTGTGACGCTGTGAGGGAGACAAAAAACCTACTTGCCTATTTGTTTCCAAGGTGACCTACATCAAACAACGAGGTCTTCCAACCCAATCCGCTTGATTGGGTGATTTTACGAAACTCGATGCTTCGGACTTAAACCTTTTCAATCAGTTTCGCCGCGGTTTGATTTAAGCAAACCAAGGTTCTTATGGATCGGTCTGATTCGACTCAGATCAACTGGATTGATTTCGTGATCACACATTAAGAAAATTTCATTCTGCGTTTCAAGCTAAGGATGAAGCGGTCAGGAAGGTCAGATTGCTGAAGCATATCCCAGAATACCCGAAACTTACTGAGACCCTCGAACTCCACTAAACGCCGATCAGACTGCCTTGGATCGAAGTCAGATAGTGTCGTTCAATATACAGCGCCAGACAGCCTTGGATCAAGGTCAGACAGTGCGAGACAAGCTTGGATCAAGGTCAGACAGTGCCCCCACTCAATATATAGCGCAAGGCCGTTGTACCTTTGCACTTGCTTGTTGCAATAGACCTGTTGCGTTCCTTGCGAGGAGTCTTTTTTCCCGCATTAGTCACTAGAGCGGGGACAGCAGTCAAACATAAGGGGAGTTAAAAAGTTTCGACTGAACCATGTAAAATACTTTGCAAACCGCTTGTGCAGGCCGATGAAGCATTACTTCCAAGTCTCAAGTGGGTTTTCAGACACGCATCAACGGGAGAGCAATGTCTTTTCGGTTCTTGTTGTCGATCCCCTGCTCCACCATTCTGGACGTCTGAAGGGTTGTCCCATTCACCATGAAGTCCTCAAACAAGCTTGATTTACGATTGAGACTTCTTGCCGTCGATGATAAATGCTTGTCGGATCAGCCGTTTAGTACAAGCAATCACACGGGGAATTGACAAGCTGGCTTAACCAAGGACAGAAGTCCTACTTACACGAAAATCTCCATTGAAGGGTGGATGGCTTGCACTTGCTTCCCGCCGAGTTCCATATTATGATTGCTCGTCCAACTTGTCTCTGCTGCCCAGGAAAAATACACCCTGTCCCGTAAGCTAATCGCTCGACTTTCCGCGGTGTATCCCATCTTTGGGCTGCCGTCCAAGACCTTGTCAAAATACAATGCGGCAGTGGACCTCCCAAACAATTACTTGTCCGATTCCCAAGTTCATCGACAAACACTCCCAGATGCCTTACTCCCCGCCAAATGGGCCACTTTGCCTACAACCGTCCGACTATGCCTTTTGTAGAGGTGCATTTACGTGGCTCATGCTCTAACCGTACGCGTTTTTAGTTCCTCCTTTGCAGGACTTTTATAAAGGTTTCATCAGTTTGTCAGTCACACGGGACAGTGCGTCTTAGAGTGTACACACCGTGAGCATACTGACTATGAAGTAAGATGTAGTCATGGAGGCACCTTGCATAAAGAAAGGCATTTACTTGTCAGTCGCGTTGTGGCATTTTCAGATTGCCGTCAGTTGTTGCGGCGGATAATTTCGGGCTGTTTTACCCGAACCTCAGTCACTGAAAAATACCAAAAATTTCATATATCTAAACACAATGAACACGGACCACTGTGTTTGTTCCGCTTCTGTTGAACAAAGTATAGATGCGGACAAACGGTGAGAACGGTGAGAAGAGACGGTGGCCATATATTGACATATCGTCTACGTGAACTCTGTGAAGTCCGCGTTGTAGTGTGCGTCAGGTGTGTCCGATAAAAAATGCACAAAGTTCATTCTGCTTCACGTAAAACCTTCTGTCAATCGGTAAAGCATGTTTCAACTAGAATACGGCTTAAGGCTTAGTTCACCGGATCTTCTATCGAGATTGAACATTCAGTAAAAGCGTTTTCATTTGCCGATATTTCGATATAGACTTTGCTTTAAACTGTACAGTACAGTACATCAGTCAACAACAGTGAGTTGCCGATGCGGGCAATTAGGGCAATTGAGCGAGTTGCAGGTCAGTCGTGTAAGGACCGTGCCGTTGAGAACAGGCTACAAGCCCCGGGAACAGACCAACAGCCAAATAATCAATCTACTAGGCTGGCTTCAGAAATGTGCTTGTTGACCGTATGGTACTGCATACCATGGGATCTACTTTGAGCCAGCCAACATAACACTTTCACTCGTTCCATGCCGTTGAGACCAGCTCCGACTCTATTTCGTCACCAACTCTTTTTTCACTACACTACTTAAAGTGCTCAAGTAGCTCGTTTTTACCACACTTTCAGGACAAGTGCCGCTGGCCTGTCTATAGCCGGAAAAAATAACAGATCCACAGCCAGCAAGGAGGACGAATTAAAAAAATTTATACAGATTCCGTCATATTATAGCAAGCAGCTCGCAAAAATGAGCATGACACTGGTTTCTCAGTCCTCCGCGTCTAAGTCAGCCAAGATCCTACACATACCACAAAATTCTTTGGACCTGATTTGAGGAAGTCCGAATGACGGTAAGTTCATAAAACTGTATTGATTACTCTAGGTCGCATCTGAGTAGGGGGACGGTCACTTGCGAACCAGGTCGACTTGACTGGATATTTGTGATTCTAGGCTCTGAAAACTCTTCGCTAGCCCACGGCTGGTTTCGCCCTTATTCTTTGGGATCATCAGGTAGGTACAGTCACCCTGTTTCCGTCAACGTTATATTCTACTTGGACCCAGATTGGAGAGATTTTGAAATATGTTGTCAGTTGCGCACAAAAATTTGTTTTTGACAGAAGACGCAACTGAATTTGTCTGAATCACTCGTTTATGATAGTCAAGACCAAATTTGTATGCAAATGACAGTAACTTTTGGGGGCCGTAAACTTTTTTAATAGGACTGAATGCAGCATGTGAAACTTTGTGGATGGTTTTCGCTTTTATCGATTTTCTTCTATCCTACGTAACCCTGGGCAGCCGATTTTTTGAGGTCTATCACGCAAGACAGTTTTTTTTACTGGATTTAAAGTAAGTGTGGATCTGTTTTATCAAGGAACATATATAATATTAAGTTTTATCCTGAGAGGTTCTTCTTACCGTAGTAGAAAAGTAATTGTCTTTCAGAATATGTAGTAATCTCTAAAAAACGGTGCTTTAGCCTACAGCAAAATTTTTTCTGGGAGCACTTGTCACTGATTTTAAGTCCTTAACTGTCGCATGACAGTCAGACCTAGTGCCCTCCACCTACCCCCGAAGTACGTGCGTTCTAGGGACTTGGCGAAGTTGTGTACTTCTTGGAATTTCCCCCCCCCCACTGAAATGCAGTCCATCATTTCATCGATGTATGTACTAATTGGTACAAGGAAAAATACACTGGAAGTACAACTGCATGACGTTGTTCTGAAGGACGGATGACATCAAAACTATCTGACGTGTTTGACACCAGTTGCTTTGGTGAATGAATTTGACCCTCGTAAAACGAAACAGAACATTTGAAGAACAAATGACTAGAAGGAATGAAATGAAATTCTGGCCGGTTGTGACTTCCATCACAGGCCATTATTCATTTTCTACTCTGGAAGGATGGTCTTCTTCCTCGTTTCCTTCTGTACAGAGTACTCCCTCGTTGGAGAGAGGATAGCCTGGAACCTGCCTGTAATTCGTGTCCATATCCTCTGGAATTAAACAGATAAGCGATGCTGAGCTGCCTAGCTAACCAGCTGATTGCCCAATTGTGACAAGTTTCGCTCAATGTGACCTGAAGGGACAAGTGACAAAGCTTGACATGGAAAACATCACGTGAGCGAACCAGCACAACGACCAGTAGAGGGTATTGGGCAAAGTCATCTCATCAGCAAGGTCATCTACTGACGGCCTGTGCGAGGCATCCGACAGACATCAACAGAGGTGAGCGCACACACACACGGAAAACGTTAGCACAAACAGCAGTGTGCTCTTCTACGACTTTACCTTCTTGAACCTCTCCAAGCAATTCTGTTAAATTGTGCTACATCCAGCCTTTGGTAGTACTTTGCAAGGCAATCGCGTGTACCCTTTGTCAGAGTGGATTCCAAAGGCTACTCAACACAAAATTTTGTTCCAAAAAGCTCACAAGTAGAAAACATGACACAGAAGCAACATGACAGTGGACTACTGCAACCAGTCGGAGCTTCTCGAAGGTCCAAACAGGAATTTCACTGCATCCTCTGTTTCCAGCAGGTAAACACATCGAATTGACTTTCATTTGTGGTTCACACCAATGCCATTCTAGCATAAAAGGACAGCCAACCCGTTGGAATTTGTAGCTTCAGCTGATTTACCAAGTCGCTGAATTAAACCGTTCTAAGCTTATGAGTTGGAAAGCTTGGCAACCAAAATACGGTCCCAAGTGTTGGAGGAGAGGGGGGGAACGAGTTCTCGGTGAAGTAGACGGAACTTCACTCTAACAATGCGTCTAGCACTGAAAGCTGGGACATATACTACACATGACCAGTTACCACCTGTCGAGAGAAGCGTTGATTTTGTGCCCAATTCAGAGTGACGGAAACCTAGAGGTAGACATAATTTGACATTGCAAAAGGGAATGAAGGATACTGTGACAAGTTCGGGTGCTATCGATGCTGTTCGTCCTCAAAGATGGGGTCCATGTGACCCTCCCTATGCTTGGCTGGTGACAGTGAAAGATATAGCAGCTAACCGATTTTAGTGGCAATGAGGTTATCAGTTTCTATCCAGGTTGTCTGGATAGGTGCTAGAGGTGTAGGCACTTCGGATGTTTACTGTAGACCAGCCGTAGGTCTTATATGGCAGTGAAGCATCAGTGTTCTCATACGGTTTTATTGTCAATGTATTTTATGTTTTCCGAGTGGATAACAAGGGTGAGATGGAGTAGCATATCTATAGCCTGCTGGCAGATGAAAACTTCGATACGTGGGTACCTTGGTTGAAGGCTCAAAAGCTGCTGACATTGGTCTCTTGAAGCTAAAAACCGTAGCACAATGCAGGATGACATGAAGGGAAAAGGTACAAACCAAAGTTTGTCATTTCAACAATCGCTATCCTGGAGGACACCTGAGCTCCAAAGGCCCAGCGCACTTAAACTTCTGAATAATCCAACCGTGCAAAATTTTGTAAAATTCGTCTAACTTGTCTTCTTCAGGATTCAACAACTCACAGCTATGCGTGTGTGTGCATATCCTCCGACCATCATCCCAGAGACATGTTGTATTCAAATAATCGACAGTGATATGTGAATGAAGACCATTCAATGAGTCGACTGACGACAGGTAAGCCAACATTCATGTAAAATATGGCAGTTGGAAAATCCCGCTTAGCCCCCATCCGCGTGTATGCTAACGTAAAAACATACCATAAAATTTAACCTTATTTTGGGTCAAAATGTGCTTACTGCCAAACCAATTGTGTAAGTTTGGATGTGAGAAGTCGTTTTCGCACATAGGAACACAAAATGTTCCACATATTTGATGCGCAGGCTTGAATTGGCGAACAGTAGAACAGCGAGTTGTTCACGTGACCAGCTGACTGTTTCAAACCGGCATATCGATCCATATTCACTACTGCCCACGAGTAGATGATTGTTCACTCCGACTCTATGGATGACCTAGAAGCTACCTAATAGACACTGCATACCACGAAAAACAAATGTCTATCCACCTGTTCTGGGACGAGTAGTTTTCTCACATCAACCAACCTAGTGACAAATTGTCGGTCTACTTTTCCATGTAATAATGGACCTGCGTTTCAATGAGATATGTGTACAGGAACAGAATCGGTAAGTCAAAAATCGACAGCCTTGCTAGAATGTTTACATTGCTTGTGTTGTAAGAGAGGCACTCGGTAGCGAGTTAGCTAGTTCACTGAGTGATGTGAGGTAGTCGACAGTGTTTTCTTTTTGTCGGCTGAGAATGACATATTCACGTTGACGTTCACGCAAAGTTGTCCAACTCGAAATGCTTCCCAGATGCCGAGGTAGGTTGTGTCAGTAAAATTCGAGATAGGTCGCTCACTCCCTGAGATCATTAACACTCAGGGCAGCTGTCAGATTGTGGGAGAATTATCCAGTGGTTTCTGTGTCTGGAACAGCTTATGAGTGGTTTCCCTTCCATCCAAGGGGTATAAGTGATGAGCCAGTCGAGTTGTCCGAAAACCTCAGTGTAATGGAACTGATGTCAACAGAATCGAAATGGAAATTTGGGTAAGCCACGCTCACGCTGGCAGTTTACGAAGGTTCAGTGGGATCGAACGTTTTGGGTCAGACCCAGTCATCATCATCATCACCATCATCATCATCATCATCACTCGGAATGATTGTAGTAAGCTATCACTAAGTCCCTTCCCTGTCCACCTTTATTCTTTTCTTCACAATAAGGCTTTCCGATCAAGCATGGTTGTACGGCAGCGAAGCATCGGTGTTGAACACTGTTGTCATGCTGTCGATGATGATGATAATGGCATGGCAGTGTATAATATAAAAGAGTACAGTACTGTAGTACGGTATAATGTAGTATATTATAGCAGCTTATAGTATAATATAGTATGGTATAGTATAGTGTAGCATAGCACAGCTTATTACGGTATGGTATAGAGAGTTATAATGTAATATACCACAGCGTAGTATAGCCTAGTATAGCATATTAAGGTATGGTATAGGGTTGTACACTATAATACAGTACAGTATGGTATAGTATAGAATATTACGGTATGGTATAGTGTTGTATCATCATCATCATCATCAGCTGTAATTTCAGTGGACTTCCAAGTGGGGAGCTTGGGAAGTGAGTTATGCATTGACGACAATGGTGTGTTGAATATGCCCACCGCATCGTGCATGCTATGTCATCTGAACTTGTAATCCTGAAAAAACAGTGTTACGATCGGCATGGCGAACCAGCAATACCGGTTTCTCTTTGGCTCATCTGGTTTTTTCAACCTAGTATCAGACAGACGTAAAAATAATCTCCACACGATCGATCTCGAAACGACACAGGCTTACCGGAAATGCCAGTATCTCGCAGTATGCGGATTACCTTGAAGATATATAACGGCTCCACACTGAAATCATGCACAATCACAACTTTTCGATTTCTTTCTTGGATTGTTAGGGAGACACATGTGAAATTGGCAGTCTCCTTCGGAGACTGTGATTGGGCTTGCTCTTGGCTGCAATTGTTTCAGACCTTGGTAGCTCGGCAATCGATCAAGAATGTATTTATTAGTTTATATATCCGAAAAACTACCCGCCCGTCCTGGAAACTCCTGTCTAGATTTTCTATCCAGTTGATTCATTGGTATATTTTGTTGTGCAACGGGTACATCCATTAAAGAGTGTGTCGAGCACCAGAAGCTGCTTTGGTTGGGACACGTGTTGCATATGTCGAACCATTGTTTGCTGAAGAGAGCCCAATTCAGAGTGGCGGAAACAGGGAGGTGGCCAATCCTTGACCTGGCAGAGGAATATGAAAGAAACCACGAATCGCTTGGGTGTTGTCGGTGCTACTCGCCTTCTAGGATGGGAACCGCGTGATCCCCACGCGCCTGGTTAGAGACGCTGCAAGATATGGCTGCCAACCGATGTCAGTGGCGTTCTCGTAGTCAGTTTCTATCCGCATTGCCTGAGTGAGTGTTTGAGGTGTGGGCACCTCGGAATGATTGTAGTAAGCTATCACTAAGTCCCTTCCCGTCCACCTTTATTCTTTTCTTCACAATAAGGCTTTCCGATCAAGCATGGTTGTACGGCAGCGAAGCATCGGTGTTGAACACTGTTGTCATGCTGTCGATGATGATGATAATGGCATGGCAGTGTATAATATAAAAGAGTACAGTACTGTAGTACGGTATAATGTAGTATATTATAGCAGCTTATAGTATAATATAGTATGGTATAGTATAGTGTAGCATAGCACAGCTTATTACGGTATGGTATAGAGAGTTATAATGTAATATACCACAGCGTAGTATAGCCTAGTATAGCATATTAAGGTATGGTATAGGGTTGTACACTATAATACAGTACAGTATGGTATAGTATAGAATATTACGGTATGGTATAGTGTTGTATCATCATCATCATCATCAGCTGTAAGAAACCGTGTACTTGTCGTACAGTGGTTGTAGCTGCCACAGTTTCGTCCGCCGATGATTTGGGGAGGTGAGGTAGGTAGCTGCGCATTGGAGGCGGAGCTGCGTAAATGCACCACTGTCAATGGGCTGTTAAGTCGGGGAATTGGGAAGGGGGCTATGCATTGAAAGCAATAGCTTGGATGCATGAGCGCCACTAAGGGCGCGACTGTGCCATGTCTGACAATGTCTCTAGCCATTGATGTGGCCCGTCTAGGGGTCCCCATCCACGAAGATGCCTTGGCAGTGACCAGCGCAGCTGAGTTTGCTGTCAGCGCAACCGTATGCAGTGTGATCAGTTCATCTATCGAGGGTGAGTTATTTCTCCCGAATACCATTCGAGTACTTCAGCATTGCTGATCCGGTGTTCCCACCAGATTCGGGCAATGCTCCGAGACATCGGTGGTCAAACACTGAAAGTCTTTTGGCGTCCTCGCGCGCAGCGGCCAGGTTTCTGATCCGTATAGTAATACGGAGCGCACCGCAGCATTATAAACTCGACCCTTGACGGATAAGCTGATGTCACGCCTACGCCACAGGGGACGCAGGTTCAAAAGCTGCTCGGGCCTTCCCAATTCGGATGGAAATGTCATCTTTCGCGAGACCACCGGGACTAATACAGCTGCCCAGGTAGACAAATTTGTCTACTACCTCAATCGGTTCACCCGCAAGCACTAGGCTAGGGTTCGGGCCCACCCAGTCTTGCACTAGCACTTTACACTTTGCAGGTGTGAAGCGCATGTCGAACCGTGAGGCGGAATTAGTTAGATTATTTAATATTCTTTGCATTACCACGGCGTCAGATCCAAGAAGAGGTATGTCGTCTGCATACTCGATATCTGTAAGCGGACGCCCCGGGAGCACTTCGACTCCACAGGCATGAGAGGCTGATAGTGAGTCTTCCATGATCGCATCAATGTCGAAGTTGTATAATATAATCAGTACAGTATGGTGTAGTAAAGTATAGAATATTAAGGTATGGTGTAGTGTTGTATAATATAATATAGTGCAGTACAGTACAGTATACTGTATTACGACAACTATACGGTTCCTACAGCTGATAATGATGATGATAATAGTGTAGTATTGTGTCGTATCATGTCGTACAGTATAGCATGGTATAGTACGATATAGTTTTTTATGGTTTCCGGAAACCGGTTGAGTCACTCGGATTTGCGCACAAAACCCCAAAAGTGCAACTGTCCCAATGGAGGTTTCTGAATAAATGCGGTACTATGAATAAAATAATACAGTCCTATCTTATTTTGGTGGATTCATTCACTAAATGGCCAGATGCGTTCCTTTTGCGAAATACTACTATCGATGAACTGGATAGAGTATTCCACTATTTCGGTCATCCGGAGCTGATTGTGACCGACAATGGAACACAATTCACCTCAACACACTTCAGACAGTTTTGCAAAGAAAATGGTATTGAACAAAAGTTTCACCGCCTTATCATCCTCAATCCAACGGGCAGGCTGAACGATTTGTGAATACCTTCAAACGTGCTCTACTTAAAGCGGGAGGAAGGAAGGCTTCGGGCAACACGATCCAACCTTTTTTGACAATGTACCGAAATTCCCTAAACCGAAACGTCCCCGGTAGAAAAGCGCCCGTGGAATGCATGCTTGGACGGAAAATTAGGACTACTTACGATAATCTTAGGCCCAAGAGCAAGGACACCAGAAATGCAGCAAATGAGACAAACAGACTGCGAAAATTCCACATTGGTGACACGGTTTACGCAAGAAACTTTCGAGGTCTTCAAAAATGGTCCAGTGGCTCTGTCCTGGGTAAGAAAGGAAATGTGATCTACGAGATCAAAGTTGGAAAAGACTACCAACCAACTACGACCAAACCACATACGAACTCAATACCGGCAAGAAGCAGAAAATTTCCAGTGGGACATCTTGTTGGATACGTTCGGTTTGGAAGATGAAAATGCTCGACCTCGCGAATCATCCCAGAACATGACAACACCGCATTGTTTACAGCTAAGACCAAATAGAAAACGAAAACGTCCGAACTGGCTCCAAGTTAACCCAAAGAGAAAAAACTACGATCAGATCCAAGCGGTCCGAAGACAGTTTCAAATTGAGAGGGGTAATACGGCTGCGCATCGGCCTATTGCGCAGCGGAACAATCATGTGGTGAAACAGCGTCGTGCGAGTATGCCCACACGTCAGAATCACGTTCGATTTCATCATGTGCCGGAGAAAGGTCAAATGGGGACACATGCATATCACGCCCGCCCGATAGCCAAGGCGACATGTGAACTTCGTACACAAGTGCACAGACGGTCATCTATGACCAGCCGAGACAAAGGAACAACCGTTCGAGAACCGGTGTGGGCGTGCAGGCGACACACTGGTTGGTTGAGAGCAGATCGACCCTCAAATACGGTCATAAGTGCATCATATAAATAGATTGCTGTAATTGCATTAATATACAGTTTCTCTGGCCGCCTTCGTGTCTTCTGACTGTTAACCCGGTAGCATCAGGGAAGGTGAAGGGATACAACACATACACCGCTTTAGGAACCCTAACTCCGTCAAGGGCCGAGATTACAATGCTGCGGTGCGCTCCGTATTACTATACGGATCAGAAACCTGGCCGCTGTGCGCCGAGGACGCCAAAAGACTTTCAGTGTTTGACCATAGATGTCTTCAGAGCATTGCACGAATCTGGTGGGAACACTGGATAAGCAATACTGAAGTACGTCGAATGGTTCGGAAGAAATAACTCACCCTCGATAGACGAACTGATCACACTGCATAGGTTGCGCTGGCTTGACCACGTGCTCCGTATGCCAGTCGACCGACTTCCTCGAAGGGTTCTTTTCGCACAACCACGCGAAGTCAGACGGTCAGAGGCGGTCAAACAATGACTTGGCAGAGAAGTATAAAAGCCATTACCAGCAAACTCAGCTGCGCTGGTCACTGCCGTCTTCGTGGATGGGGACCCCTAGACGGGCCACATCAATGGTTAGAGACATTGTCAGACATGGCCCAGTCGCGCCCTTAATGGCGCTCATGCATCCAAGCTAGTGCCTTCAATGCATAGCCTCCTTCCCAACCCCACTTAACAATCCATGGATAGTGGTGTATTTACGCACCAATTTATCAGCTCCCGCCTCCAATGCGCAGCTACCTACCTCACCTCCCCCAAATCATTGGCGAACGAAACTGTGGCAGCTGCAACCACTGTACGGCAAGTACACGGGTCTTACAGCTGACGATGATGATGAACCCCTGACCGGATCCAAAAGTTCACATCGAGTCAAGGCAAAGTGGTTACCAGATATCGAAACCCAGTGTTGATTTAAACAATACATACTACAACAAGGTCAAACGAAGCTTAACGTTCGGTCAAAACAAAAAAGAATTCATATGCTCGAAAGCGCAAACAACAAAACGGAGAATCACGTTCTACACAATGGGAACGGAAGAAGAGAATCAAGCGCAATATGGTAGAATATAGCATAGTATAGTATGGTAAAGTGTGGTATAGTTTAGCACAGTGCAGTACAATACAGTATAGGACAGTATACTGTAGTCTGGCATAGAACTGTATAGTACAGTATAGCATAGTATGGCATGTTTTTGCATAGTATAATACAGTACAGTGCAATATAGTTCAGTATAATACGGTATTACAATGTAGCGTAGTACAGTATAGTGTGGCGTGGTTTAGTAAAGTATAGTACACTACAGTATAGTACGGTGTAGTATATTCATAGTACAGTGATAATAATCTAGTGCCCAGTGTTCTCATCTCTCTTTCGTGTACTCCTTTTACTGGGCTATCAGATCCACAGCGAATAAAATGCATTACTAAATATGTTCACCAAATCAGGCTTCGAAAACTGCACGGATGTCCGCCAGTGCGTGTTGATCCACAACTAGTTCAAAAGGCACAGGCTCTTGCGAATCGAATGGCACGGTCACAAACAATAATGACATTCGGTGATCCCACAATCGGTGAGAATTTCTACCTGCATGTTGGACGTCCGAGTGTGAGCGGTAAGCATTAGCCCGGCTTTTTGAAGAACGTTGTGAAAGTCGTTTTTCCAGTTGAAATTTTCACCTATCCCCCGCTTACCATGGGTCTGGTTTAGTGCTTTGTGATTCAACGCATACCATTCTTTCTCGTAGTTATGTCTAAACTTAACGTAGCGCGATTGTGTATTCAGAACATTGCAGATGGCCTAGCTGAGGGTGAAGAAGCTAGAACGCTAGAAGCAACACACTACTCATGAGTAAGCTGAAAAATTCACAGTCCACGAGCGGCTTCACCCGTCTTGGGGATAATTAGGTAGGTGTGATTCCCCAAGCTGTGTTTGACTTAATGTTTCACTTAAATGCCAAATTGTACGCAACTAGTACTCATCTGCAACCTAAGGTGGTATTAACGGAATACTCAACTGAATCGCAGGTGAACCCCATGTTTCTGATAAGATGTGATTCACATTGAAAAACGCGATTAGTCCTGGTACGGTACTTCGGATACTGCGCCTACCTGATGAGCTCGAACAAGAGTAAAACCGGTCGTGGGCTGTCGATGAGTTATCAGCAACTGGTGAGTCCTTTCCTTTATGACAGTATACTGCGATATCTCGAATATCGTACCAACTGAATCATGAGGCGGCCTTTGTGCAGCACATTCCGTTGAATAACATCGTAAACGAGAGATTCAGCTGGGACTCAAATGAGTTTCCATTTATGGCCGAATTGGTATTCAAATAGAGTACTTGGCGATCTGCCTTCACTCAAGGTTCACTAAGAGCGTGAGGTTTACGGAAACTCTGGGACTGTGGCCAGCTTATGGGCCCGAGGCTGAAGGGTGAAACCAGTCTTAGGCTGTCGAAAGTTTTCAGCAAACCTATGAGTAGTCTCATTCACAAAACTCCATTGGCTGCTTACCAAAACTCTTCTGGAAACTGTCATCCATCCCCAAACAACGTCACTGCCTTCAATACAACGGTGTCCTGCTGATCACATAGAGTTCCTTATGACGTGACCTGCGGTCCTCTTTTGGTCCAGGTATTTCCCGAACCTGCACAGCAAGATCTTAATAATTCAACATACTGATTAGGAACCAATCTGGGAGCTTCCAGCACTGAAGTTACTGCGCTAAGTGTGGAATATGGTTTGTTACCTTGGTACACAATAACAATAATATTAGTAGTAATCGTTCAGCTGTGACCCATTTCCGGTACCCAGCTGCAGTATCACTCGAAAGAAACACGAAGGCTGAGTAATGCCAAACTGCTCAAACCTAGACAGGAACGGTCCAGATGCCGCGTCTGGTTCGAACTAAGACTCTTCGGTCAGTCAGTTCGCGTCTCCATCTATTCAGTGTTCTATGAAGGAAGGGACAAAACCACAATAGAGACTCAGAAGGAATCATTGTGCAAGTGAATGTTACGGTGATTGTTGGACTCGTATTAACGGGAGTCCCGTTCGATCAGCTGTCTTCTTCTCTATACGTGATTCTTGTAGCTAGTGCACACCAAATAGGAATAGAAAGGGATTCCAGCTAAACTCTTACCAGAACACAAATACGGCGAACCCAGTCTGTGGTGCTGCAAACCTCAGACAGTTCGCATTGAATCGAGCTTGTTAGTCCTTACCCGATACTGAAATCTGGATGTACCGACCATCATATCTGGACAAGCGAACAAGTCTAGGCGCTATGGTTGACATGTTTGACACCCGGGTTTTATGTGTTATGCAAGCAGCATACTTACCGGCTAAGCAAGCCGAATAATTATTGTTCGGTGGATGGCCGCCTATTGGTTACGCCTGAATTCGGCCTGTCAGACTACGTGATAAGGAGAAGACAGAAAACCCCGGACACGGCTGTATTGTCATGACGAACATACAGAGCTTCTGCGTAAATATATAGGATGTCTGAATGGTCAAATATGGCCGGTGCCTTTGCTCGTTCTGTCTGGCCATTGACAACGTTTCTGTCGTGAACAATTTCACACGTACTCCGCTGATCGCTGGGCCGTGTTTGGTAAGCTGTGCCCAGAAACATGCAGTCGGGAATGTGTGGTACCGATGGTAACCTTAGGGATGCGCCGTTCTCTGCACGTGTACCTTTCGTGTCGGGATGCGTTCTGACAATAAGAGAATCCACTTAGTGACCCGCAAATTAGGAATGATCAGCATGCATTTTGTGACTCCAAGAGGACCGATGACCCATACGCTATTCCGGTTAACTCTAGCTACCCAGTGCGCCCGACACCCACAGATCCACTCCATCCGCCGGTAGGCATTATTGTATCAGAGGTTTGTCCAGACCAGGTAGCCATGATTGCTTAATGTGACGTTCGTTATTAGTTTGAAATCTAAGTTAGGCCACCTTCCTTAGGCGGACAGGTAGGCTACGTCTTTGGACAGCGGCTTTTTTAATGGAACATCACAAGTCGAGGAAACTTGACTGGCAGACCATTTGGGCAATTTGAAACGATTTAGGATGGTCCCCCACATTAACGAAACTGCGACAGATACAACAACTGCACAGCAACTACACGGTTTTACCGTGGTGATGACGATGATGATGAAGATGACGTTTAATTTGTATTACCCACCATTAACCGCTCGGACGCATTTCACGTCAGCATGGTGTGAAGTTCACATTTCCATTCTGTTGATCTTGCCTGTTTTCTACCTCATTGGGTTCGCCAGATCACAACTTCACTGCACTTCAAGCTTGTTGGACAGCTATCAACGATTTTTATTCCCCTGCTTTTTCCAATATATCAACCTTTGCGGTATAGTGATCATCGCCTTCTTGTCGATGAAGTATGAACTTCAGAACCCCTCTACTTACAATACCATCCCAGTTAGCCTATACACCGTGCTTTTTAGGACAACCAACTTACCACATATCGTCTGACTGTGTCTGATGCTGACGGCTTGTCACAGGTGAATTTTATTTTTATATGGACTACTTATGGAGTGTTAGTAGTGCGAGATGTGGCAATTTTTAATGGAGGCGTCGCTGGATGAGCTGGTCAACAAGTAGGACATCGCGATCTTGAAGGATGAGTGACGCCATATTCTAAGTTTGAGTCAGTCACAGTGCTGATCAGCCGTGAAAAGCGCACCGGTGAAGATTCCATATAAAGACGAAATAACTCTACAGTGCTTCTCGGCTTTCTTGCACAGACTGGGTTCACTTACAGGGCAAACTATACGTTAAAAACTCCCAAATCTCCTCAACCCACCAACCATTCAACGATATCATCCTAGTTACACGCGTCAATTTTTGTGAGACCAGATTACGTTCGAAAAAATTTGGACCGTAAAATCAGATTGTTGCGCGTAGCGACAGTGTTCTTGAACTCAAAACTTTAATGTAAGGGCATTATTTCCAGAGAGGTTTTCTTCCGCCACAGTGTTTGTCTCGTGAGACATCACGCCCTCCCAACTGTTATTTTCGATTTTTCAGCCGAACGAATAGTCAACGAGTGGTACAGCGAAATCAGGTCACATACATTTGGCGCTGAAAAGCAACCCAACTCTCGTAAGTCAGTAGATTCTCATTTCCTATTGTTTTGAAATTCCAGTCGCGCACATTTTGTTTTGATATCAATTAAAGCTCGGGCCTTTAATTTTTCCAAAACCCCTCATCTCAACGTGATTACACGTTAAAGGGTAAGCAGAGGCTCCATAGTCACGAGGTACTTTCTCATCAGAGACTCTTCTAAGAGTCCAATAAAAGACGAACTTAAGATCTGGAAACTGTAGTTCTTGTCGTACGAACTAGCGGACAAATAACAGTTTACTATGTAAAACTATCGCAAAACAATCCGTTTTACGAGAAACACTTCTGGGAAGGAGGTATCGACCGTGTGGAACAAGAACCTGAACGAAGAGGAGAATCGCAGCCAAGTACCGATTGTAAAGATGAGGTCAGCAGGTGGCGTGGATACGAATTATCACAAGGTTGCTTAACTAGTGGTCTTTGCTTTGCTGTTGATCGAAATCTTCGGTTTTTCTCATCCACGACAGGCACATGTTCGACAGGATTCTGAGTTCAGGACTTGCTCGCAGTGAATAAACTACCACAACGACTGTATAGGCTATGAAGGAGCCGGGTTGTTGGTGGCAGACGACCACAGGGGTTCTGGATTCCTTCACTGTTAACTTTCTCGCAGTGAAATTCCGAACCTGGTCGACTCATCACTGGTTGAATGTCTGTAGTTTCTTTGCCTACTGTGACTATCTTTCGTACGCGTCTGCTGTTGAATGGATGCTTATTGTGGCGTTAAGCCTTGGGCGTAAACCAAGATTGGTTCCTTTAAACTAGAGATTTTTCAACTGTATGAAAGTGTGTCGAGAACTGCCAACGGAACTTTCAACCTCCTTCGTCCATCCATCATATCAGCTAAGTAAATCAAGGCGGCTGAGTGGCTGCACACGGACTTTCGAAAAATCAAGACTGTGGTTCTCATGATCTACAGCTCTAGTTCATGTGAATACTTCTCAATGAACTGAAATGTGAAGTGGGCATTAAGTTTGGTCTAATTCGTCACCAGGTAAAAAACCATTGCCGACACGTAATAATTGCGCTATTCATATCTGATGCCTTCATAGGAAACAGACAGGGAGTTAACTGTGGAGAGTTCGTCCTGCAAGTGAAGCCAATCTATGGTGAAAAGCCGAGAAACACTGTGAAGCTGTTTCATCCTTATTGGGAATCATCAGCAGTGCGCATCTCACGAAACTCCGGAGAGTCTCGAATCCGCGACCTCCTGGCACTTAGACAGGATATAGCGCCGTTTCAATCACGGGGTCCGAATCACGCGGTCACACATGTTGACTGGCTCCTCGACCTTATGATTCCCAATAAGGATGGAACAGTTGTACAGTGCTTCTCGGCTTTTCAGCATAGATTGGCTTCACTTACAGGACGAACTTCCCACAAAAACCCGAATCTTCCCACACTACCAACAGGAAGTTAATTGTAAAGTTGAACAGACCCAATAAATTCGCGTTTAAGTAGTTCTTCACCTCTGCTACTGTGATGTTTATGGTGGGTCCACAACAAAGGGTGGAAGATGCACTGGACTCGAGTTTCACCCTTATTGGAACTCATCAGCAGTACATATCCTTGGTCGTGTCAGGGTTCGAACCCCAGACATCTGACACGCGAAGCGAGCGTGTTGCCAGCACTGTACCAGTGCACGCTAGACACACCTGAATTACCACGTCTGAACAAATAAACATGTGCACACTTGACTGGTTTGCCCGACGCCGCGAACGACATTTAGATTTCCACTGTCCTTCCAGTTCATTTAAATTTCCAGCTGGACAAGGCTGTTTTTCAAAGTGAACATCTATCACCTTCTGACCTTAACTAAAACTGCTAAACCACGTCTGGTCGTTAGACTTTTGCGACAACTCGGTTTTGCCTTCAAGCTGGCGGCGGTGACGTATCCGCGAGAACTGTGTGCATGTGATTGTCAATCACCTGCAGGTAAACTTGATCTTGGATGACGGGTATTTCAGCCACTTCGCGCACTCAGTGAAGGCCAATCACGATTTAAACAACCGTTTGGGTGCAATTTAGATAACGCCTGGTGATCGGTCCGTCTCTGATAGTCTTACGGCTGCTATGGGGCTCAGATAAGGGGCCTAGATGAGGAGTGAGCTGAGCTTCGCCAACAAAATAAGTCTCGACAACTGGACGAATTTCTTATGAAATCAAAATTAATTTTCGTAACTAGACCACAGGGCCTGAGAGCGCTGCTTCTCCCCCAAGCGGAATCGTCCCCATGCGTCTTACCATAAATTCTCGTATACAAGTTGACGTTGTAATCACGGCAACTTGGTTTCAGCGCATGACTGGTTAGTATCTCAATGCTAGCGAGTGAAGAAAATTCCACTGGACTGAGCAGCTAACACCAACATGTTTTGGATCATCTCAGCAGGGCACCTGTGCGGAAGTTGCAGACACACTTTTGCACAAATGCCTCTTGATTCTGGGAATGTGGAGCACAACAAATTACGGAGACAAATCTTGGGGTTACTGTTCCCACGAAACATCCTCAAAGCCGACCACCCATCATGAATCCGACTATCAAGAGTCCTTTTCAAGTGCCATAGTTTATATTTTGACAGTTATTTAAGTAGCCCAAGTGGTATGATTTAAGTACTACCCTAATTCTCACCCACGTCTTGTAATTTCCGTCCTACAGACAACTTCTCTCAGCTCATTTGGAAGTCTACAACTAGGGTTGGATATGGGAGAACCACAATTCACGGAGGCTGTACAGCATTTGTCGTGGCACTGTTTCAAGCTCGGGGAAATGTAACAGGTGACTACACGGAGAATGTCCCTCCACGCCTAGATGGCACAATTCCCGTGGACCTGGGAAGCGCTGGTTTGATTATTATGTGAACCTGGTTTTAAAACTACACAAACCAGACCATACTTTGGTGCTTTTGATTTTCACTTGTATTTGGTGAATCCATCTTCCTACACCTGTGGAAACATTTGAATTCAAAAATATACACGTGACGTTTGTCAGCGGCACCTTCAGAATCCTCAGTTTTTCACCAACCTTTCCGATCAGTCGCAACCAA
The DNA here is from genome assembly GCA_003604175.2 of Clonorchis sinensis. Lineage (NCBI taxonomy): Eukaryota > Metazoa > Platyhelminthes > Trematoda > Opisthorchiida > Opisthorchiidae > Clonorchis > Clonorchis sinensis. The sequence goes on from CM030374.1 coordinate 24,757,928, forward strand.
TTCGAAGCCAGGTCGTTGATGTACTATGTCAGCCTCGTCAACTCGTGCCAAAATTATAGGTCTATAAATCGATTCGTTGTATTCTTGCACGCCGATAAAGTGCAATGTATTGATATTGTAATGAGGATAACCTTAACGCCAGCGGACACTGGATGTTAGCATTGGCAGGCTCAATGTTTATGGCGCCAACTTACTGACCGAAAGTTGCACGGTTCGGACCCAACCTCTGCTCCTCTATCATCTGGGATTAGGTAAACTGACAGTTCCCCAGCCCTCGTACTTCCCTCAGGTGGTATGGCAGCAAAACGACTGTTATTTCCTTTCAAGGTTACAAGCATTATTGGATGGGAACAGATCGCCCTAAATTCTTCTCAATGTTAATGTGATTCACAGACTTCTTGAGTGAGACTACTCATAAGGCTGCTGAAAACTCTCGGGCAGCCCACGACCGGTCTCCCCCCCCTCTTGGGGTTCCTCAGGTAGGCACAACATCTCAAAGATGGTACCAAATGAAACAAAACGAGGCCTTTGTGCAGCACATTTATAAACGAGATATTCAGCAGGAATTCAGATGATGTTGCATAGGTGGAATCTAAAAGTCCCAACCGACGTACCACAGTAGTACAGTGAGCTCGGTGTTTGGAACTGTAAGTATGACCGGTGCTATAGTCTGTAAACAACCCATGAAGTGCTGTTTAGCTGATTAGGAAAGGACGTACAGACAGTCAGTTCCTTGACTGACTGCAGTGAAACTTGTCTCCAGTAGCAGGTTAACAAAAATTCACGCTAATATATAAACTCCTTGAGGTTCGTTGCCTGTGTTGGAAAGCTTCCAGGCACTGTGAGTTGGGATTTTCAGTCGCCTGATTCTGCGTGATTGATGATGGGGAATGATTTCAGGGGACATCCCTCGCTCAATTTGAGGACCATTGACCTTGAAAAAAGACTGAATTGCAACTTGGAAGAATTCACTCTATGGTTAGGTTAGTTGTTTGAGGATATACTCTCTCGCTCTCTCTTTTGAGGGACCACCACAATCACTGATATGTGGCCAGAAAATAACACACGATGGAAGAGCGCAATTGGAGTACGCCATGCGGTCTTTGGAGGGTTATCTAGTAAAAAAACAAGTAAAGAGCCGGATGTCATCATTGAGAATGGAATGCTGTTAGGAAACGACGTGGTCCGTTACTGATTAAGTGCATGTCAGATTTAACAGCTTCAACCTAAATTGCAATTGTCGAATTCCGGGAAATCAATGGCATTCTAAAGAAAGGCTGGTTACTTGCACCTGCGCGAGGAGCTAGATTTCGGAAGTGTTATCGAAGCAATGCCGCCAACCACTAGCAGCACGTGTGTTATTCACACGCCTCCATGGGAATTCAAAAATTTCATTGGTTTGTGCATTGGTTGGCCTCTTCTATTGGACAAGAACCGGTCGGCCCGACCGTTACGCACATACGATCGAAGTCAGGCCAACGGGGTGGTGACCAATCACGAACACCGCTGTTCGCAGTTTGGTTACCGACACAGTTGGAGTTGGTGATTGATCTCCAGTGTATCTGCGCCCTCTGATCAGTAACAGAGCGGCTTGCCAACACGCGTTCACCATAGCTGCTTAGCTAAGACGTACCAGGTATCGTGAACCGCTAGACTGTGTCCGGTTGGGCGCAACAGAACTTGTCCACTAGATGCTCCAATCATCCTCTGCAACGCGGGTTACTGTGCACGTTCTCATAGCGCCCTCTAACTGCATTTTGTGCTAACAATTACATTCTAGCAAAGGAAATAACCGCTACAATTTTGGGTGGTTGAAGATCAACTCTCCTCTGTTGCATCCGGAAAGTACGTTTTCTCAGATCATTCAAGACCCAAGTAGCAGTTAGGGCCAAGTTGTGGCAAAGTATTCGTAGACGATCAGGAGAGGTCAACGGTGTTGTGTGCTCATCTACCGCGTCACGATTCGGGTTGGTTCCGTCGTCAATGCAGACCAATGTTTCCCGATTGGGGAAGGGTCACACTTAGACAGGATATGATGGCATAACCGAATGGCTAAGCTTTCAAACTGCTAACCGGGAGGTCGCGGGTTCGAAACTCCCTGGAGTCTCCCCAGATGTGTACTGCTGATGATACCCGATAAAGATGAAGCAGCTATACAGTGCTTCTCTGCTTTTCACTTGCAGAATGAAATCTCCACTCTAAATAATTATTTCGACTGTCTGTGCCGTAATTTGTTTGCTGGTCGCAATGAGTTGAAGCCGTCAAACTGCTGTTGCTTGTGACTCCCTAGAGTTATCTTCATCGTGAATTTCGGTTAAAATTTGCAGTCTGATCGGACTTTTCCATGGTGATATTCCGAATTGGCTTGAAGAGGGTTCAGCTACAGTCTCCTCAGCGAGAAACATCTTCAATTGAAAGCACGCACCCTTATGAGCTCCGTCAAGTTTCGGTTGCCGCAGTTAGTGCTTGGATCCCCTTTTTGACACAACCGGTCGACTACAGCTCCGGCTACATTTGGTCTAGCTCCACAATGAGCTAGCAGACCATTACAAAAAGCTGTCTTGATCTTTGCGGGTCAGTCACTCTGCTGATCATCCACTCGCGGCCGAACAGGTAAAAGTTCACACTACTAGCCTGGTGGTCGCAAGCGCGCATCTCGTGAAACCCCACTACTGGAGTTTCCTGCACCTTCCCGATGCAAATGAGTGGGTGTCATGGGACTTCACGTAGGTGAAACTCACTTAATTGCACTTTGACTTGATGTTTACGGCAGGCTTATCGAAATTTCGCCTGAGTGTGTCCCATACAGGCTACGCAATGTTACGGTTCGAACGATATTCAAAATATCGTCATGTCGTCCAATACTAATCACACGGTCGATGAAGAAGCTGGACAGCCCACTGACTGTTTCGCCATTCACTGGGTTCATCAGGTGGACCCAGTCTCCAAAATCCACCTCAGTCTCCCGTGAACATCAGCTTAATTTGCAAATGGATGTTCACCTTGGCATCCGTAAAATTTGATACTGAATGGAAATTAAGGGACCAGCGCTGTCTGGTAAGACCCAGAATGTTTGAAAATATTAGTGAGCTATCCGAAGTTTTCATCGACCTTATGAGTAATGCTTTTGCTTGACCACCAACACAGAATTGTCTACAAACTGAAGTCCTTGATGCATTTCTTCCGCTGCACCAAGAGATTCATGCCCCATTAGGGCCGGGGGATTGATTTGCACTCTATGGTTGAACTCTGCAGCAAACGCTCACGCAAGTAACTTCAAAGTATTCTGATAACCCGTGCGGTTGGATTCCTGCAGAGCTGGAATATTCAATGAGATGTTGTCCTGTCAGCGAGACCAATCTATGCTGGAAGGCCGAGAAGCACGGTACAACTGTTTCGTCCTTCTTGGAAATCATCTCACGAAACTCCGTGGAATTTCGTCTAATCTTTCAACGCCCAAATGTTTGGCCGCGACCGGCTGATCAACAGTGTGATTAACTCTCATTTTGGACAGGACATAGTACCATTTATCCTTTCAGTCAGTGGAAAGACGGTTCTTCTAGCATATCGAGACTTTACTGAGGCGATTTCTGCAGGTGTTGAAAATTACATGCCCACACGCATAAAACATGTTACTCAGACAATTCACTGAAACTATGCAAGGAGAAGGAAAAAAGGTGGAAAACCAAGGAGCACTCTACAGATGTCTTATCCTTTTTGGAAATCATCAGTGGAGAGGGAAACCCGAAAAATGTTGAGAATCATTGTCTTGGATTTCCACTTACTTGCCCCGTCTAGCAACGCACCAAGTGAAGGCTTACAGGAGGAATTTCGTATCCCGGCCGCTTGCGCTAGTTATTAACACAAGTACGGTAAAATATGGGAGGTTTGGGTTCGCCCCGAGTACTTTGATATGTATGATCGAACTGAAATCTCACGTGCGTGTTTTAGATACACAACCGAAATCGATTGAAAGAGAGGACAATGTCTGAGAAAGGGCTACTTGTCCAATTGTAATTGTCCAATTTAACACAGAGTAAGGACGTTGAAAGACGCAATATAAACTTAATACAGCTTTCCGAGAAATACACTAATTTGCAAATCAATTTGTTTTTTGCGTGAGACTCACCTGTAACCCAGCTGAATCTCTCGTTTGTGATGTTCCCAGGCAACTGAATGTGCTGCACCAGGCCGCCTCATGTTCCAGTTGGTAGGATATTCGAGATATCGCGATACATGTATATACGTAATGCACTACTCACAAGGTTGTTGAAAATTCTTTGGCAGCCAACGACCGGTTTCGCCCTTCTTTATTTTGATCTGTTTTACAGGGCGAAAGATTAGCTACGGGGTAAAGGTTAGGTGATTGACAGCTAGACGAATCAGAAGGACTTGGGTTGGGGAAGTGTTGGGGGCGGGGAGTAAGAGCCGTAAGTGTTAATTATCGTTCCCGGTTGCCCAGACCGAAGACTGGGGTTGGCTGAGATTCCCCACCTTGAGCCTTTGACTTAGAAGTCTGACCCACAAAGCAGAGGGTGGAAGTAGGGTTTTTTGTGACCACTCCCTAGACTCTGACTTGACCCTTATTGACAGAAAATCACCTCGCTTTTGTGCCATTATTCACAAGATCTTCAACCATCTATAGACGTAATACACTACTCATAAAGTTACTGAAAACCCTTCGACGAAAAACCGGGGACTGCGCTTACTTGATGAGCCCCAAGTGGAAGGGCGAAACCGGTCGTGGACTGTCGAAGAACCATCAGACCTTATGAGTAGTACATTACATGCAACGCGATATAACGAATATCGTGCCAACTGTAAGATGAGGCGGCCTGGTGCAACAAATTCAGTTGCTTGAAAACATCATCAACGATAGACTCGCTTGGGTTCCAGGTGAGTCTCTCACAAAACCACATTGGTTTGCAAATGAGTGTATTTCGCTAGTTACCGTCAGCCACTCATTTTCTGTCGTATTTTGTGTATAATTTGTCAAGTGGTTACTTGCGATGATGAATACTCTCTATAGATTGGTTATTCGTTGACGTCACTAAAGTTTTCCAGTCACGCTTCTTGAATACAGACGCTAAAAAGTTTTGTTACCGGACTCGATTAAAACAATCTGAATCAGAGAGATGAATTATAAGTCGAAATATGACAGTTTGAATTACGGCATCGTCAAATAGCTACCGGATAATCACATGAGTTGATATAACATTACTGTGATGGTCTATTGCGATGGAACCAGACGCGATTCAAACACGTAGTTGAGTGCACACATGTTTACTCTTTCGTGTAACACAGCGATTACCATTAGGTCCATTTCGGCAGACCAGAATGTCACACGAGGTATGTGAATCCAGCCAAAGCCTACACACATTCGTTGCATGACTCGACGACAACAGTTAATTTTTCAATGGCACACAACGGATTGACTGGACTTACAATGATTCGGCCGAAATGTTTATACTCGAAAACCGAAGGATTCGTTTAACCACAGTTTTGAAACACCCGCCCACTAACACACCGAACGAGCTGTTTTCAAGTTAATACAGGTTGGACACTAGTTCGGATGCTGGAGAAGCCCGCGTCAAACTCTAGAATGTGGAGGAAAACAAACAGAGTTTCCGACAAATACTATCCTTCGTGTACGAACTTGGTTTTGACAGAAGACTTGAGTGCATCCAGCTGAATCTCTCGTTTTGGATGTTCCGCCTCAGCTGAATGCGCTGAACCAGACCACCTCGTGTTCCACTTGGTACGGTACTAGAGATATCGCAATACGTTTCTGTTTAGAGCTAACACGCTACTCATAAGGTTGCTGAAAACCCTTCGATAGCTCACGACTGGTTTCGCTCTAACTGGAGCTCATCAGCCACACGCCGTCCCTCAGTTCAGCAGCACAGTGCAGCAAGTTCAGTTGGAGTGAAACAACATAAACGAGAGATTCAAATAGATTGAGTTGAGTCGCCTGCCAAAACAGAATTCGTGTTCAAATGAGTGTCTTTGTCGAATTTCTTGCAATTTGGGTTCAAGTAGAACCTAAAGCTGACAGAAACTCGAGGAGTGCGCCTATCTGATCAGTCCCAAGCAGGGCCCCAAGCGGTCGTGGGTTGTCACAGGGTTTCCAGCTACCTCTAAACATCTGGATAAAAACGGACTTTGCCTAATCGGAAGATTCGAGCCATATGACCTGGTTTCTTCAACTCACTAAAATGCGCAACGAAGAGAAGGGAGAATTCACTAACTTAAAAGATACATAAACTGTACTTATGTGAAGGTTGTAGAGCAAACGTAGCGTCACCACACTTTCATGAAATGTGGTGACTCTCATACAACCTATTTTGAAGAGAGAGCACATTCACACAGGAAGGCCAGGCGAAAGACTGTTCTCTTCACATGGATAGCCCACAGATGACCGAATGTCCAACACTTGAAAAGCGTAACCATAAATTGTGACTCTGTGATTAACAGTTGGACATACAATTTCGCAGACATTATGTCCTACGATGTTCGGATGAATTCACAAAACGCTTAAAATTCCTTTTCGGTGCCTAACTTTCCCCAAAGGAAACACGTGGGCTTGGATACTATCAGCTTGCCCATGCCTGGACAGGGGAAGGCGAAATTCATAGGTCGGGTTCGAACCACGGGTCTTTCGGTCCGTAAACTCGCGCCCTAACCAGTGAGTCATCTCGCCCCACAGCTCCCCCTTTAAACATGATATAGAGGAACACAGCTTCATGTAAACTCTGTGTCGTGACCGAAAACGTAGCACCCGAGACCAACTGGTATACGGTCCATAGATGATAAACCGAACTGTAGGGAACAACATGCAGCTAACCACACGGTTGTCCAGCTGCTCCAGGCCGAACGGTGAAGTGTTCAAACACTGCTCACAGGTTCGAAACTCTCCGATTTTCATGGGATGCCGATGATTCCCAGTAAAGATGAAACAGTTGTACGACTGTTCTTGGCTCTCCAAAATTGATTGGCTCTCTACTGACGGGACGAAATCAACCGGTGAGAAACTGCCTAACTTTTGCCTATCTTCTACTTAAAGTATCTGTGAAAGTTCGCCATCGGATTCTGAGGAATAATCCGCGAACCATGGATGTCGCGAATCCGTGAGTCTACATTGTTTTCTGATCTGCAAAGACTGTTGAGTTAACTTTGGTCCAGTGTACCCAGATAGTTTTCACAAACCAGTCTAAAACGCACTTACATTTCCAATAAATTTCGTACCACTGGAATGAAATCCGATCAGATTGTGCTCGCTTTTTCGAAATTCCAGCTGTTTGCCCCAAATACAGTGGGTAAATTCTGAATGCTGACATGCTTACCCAGATTCGGCGGCTACATGACTCGGATGTCTGCAAAAGTCATGGAAGCTTCTTCTCTGTGATTAGGCATCTTGACCAATACGTTACAAATATTTCTGGAAGCAGAAAACGAGTGCAAAGAGCAAGTGTAAATCACGGGTACGTGCTCTTGAATGGGAGGTACGCGGTACATCAGCTTGACTGTCACACTTTCGCTGTCCGATCTGCCCTACTTTATGGACCAGAGACGTGGTCGTGGTCTGTGGAGTACCTTCGAAGACCTTCTGTGTCAGACCATGAGTACCTCCGAAGCATTGCGCGGGTCTAGTGGAGTCATCATATTCGCAATGGTGAACTAGGCCAGTTGGTTTTTGGGGAAATCCTACTGTCTCATGATAGATCAGCTGATTACAGCCCGCAGGTAATGCTGATTACTTCATTTGCTTCGTATGCTCTAGGACCGTTTGTCTTGTAGAACTGTCGCCGGCCAGTCTTGTATCGGATGGAGACGACTCAGGGGAGGTCAGTTCATGACCTGGCAAAGAAGCATGAAAGACCTTACCGGTCAACTTGATGGAGTTATTAAATACTATCTTCCCATATGGGGACCGTGGGGCAGCACAAACCAATGGTTTGTGACCTCGATAGACACGACTGTGAAGCAGCCATTTACGGTCTTGCATCAAAGATATCACGTTTGTTGCGTACCTATCAAGCCCTGCCATTCCGGATGAACAGAAACATTCGACGTCAATGGACTGATTGGGCCATCGCCCCTAACGCGCGGCTGCCATTCTCTTAGTCCCTTATCTTTGGCGAACGAAGATGTAGCAGCTGGAAACATTAAACTCCGGTGTACGGTTTATGGGCTGAAAAACGGAACTGAACGGAACACAGGTCAATAGGTCACCTAATTAAGCAAGTGACGTCATTGTCAGACAAGTTTATTTGACCGGTTGTTTGTAGGCCAGCTCAAGATCAGACGTCACACGAGTTTCTTTTGGACGAAAATTTATAGGTCAGGCAATCGATAATAGTCGGTATCGTACCAGCCACGACCGGTTCAGGGACACACGGTATATGACATCAGAGGAAAATCTACTGAGTGCGACCACAAGGAATGCGTCTGACCAGCCATTGGTTGCATCCAAGCCACCGGGGCGAACAGGGTGGGTGATCCTGAGTGAGGGTCTGAGAGCGGTGCCAGGTAGACCATTAAGTCCCGTGTATACGCTGATCACCCCTATGCTAACTCTACCATTCAACGAGTTTCCAAGATAGCCCGTGGATTATCGTTCAGCTGGATGATACATTGACCTATATCACTCAGGACTTTTTAATCCAAGGGAGTTTCGAAGCGTTTGAGACCAAGAGCAGTACAAGTCAGCACTGCAAACATAAGAATGACGTACTACCGTATCGGGTGGACACTTGCAAGAACTTAAACAGATTGTGGTTTGTTATACGCGGTAAGCTCCAATCAGGAAGAGCATAGATCTCTCGCACGTATTCTTCTCTACCTTGTATGTGGAACCGATGTTCAGCAATCGGGTTACCGGAGTCTCTCCACTAGAAACTAGTGCACGGAAGCTTGCAATAAACCTATAAATCTAGTAGTAACACACTACTCATAAGTTTGTTGAAAACTCCTCGACATCCAACTGCCGCTTTCGCCCCTCTTAAATCTCATCCAGCAGGCATGATCACCGTTGAGTTGTCTGTCAAAACCAAATTCATATACAAATCGCGGTATTTGGTGGAACCCACAAATCATTCATGTGCGCGCTCAAGCCGACATTTCAAGGATTCTCATTCATGAAGCAAACGTCGAGGAAATTTCTTGTTCACCACAGGAACCAGTTCAGACAACACATTGTAGCGCGTGCGGTGAGGTGATTGCATGCTCTCAGTCAAACCGAAAATCCATTAAGTGAATAAGCCCTGACCTCTGTCTGGTTGCCCGTACTTTTACGCCAAAGAAATCGTACAGACCATTCTCCACAAAGAATTGAATGACGGCAGAAAGGAGGTGTCGATCGGGTGGAACAACAACTTGGAAGAAGAGATGAATCGGAGCCCATATTCGATGTTCACAGATCCATTCACAGATCACTGGTAACTTCTGAAACACCAACCTTATGATGCATAAAATAAAGTGAAGATTTTTCACATTTCGATAGTTTCATTTAGACATTGAAGTGGATGGAGGACCTACCTTAGGTGCAGTAATTCAAACAGCGGCCAAGTTGAGACACGGTGATCCCTTTCAATTCACAGCCGGAAACTTCCACCTCTCAGCTGCATTTGGTCAGTCACTGTGTCGGACATGTGCCTCCTTGGCGAAGGGGTTCACTGATCAACCAGCTTTGACCACAGAAAAACAGTGGACACACTGTATATACTTAATGCACTACTCATTAGGTTGCTGAAAATTCTTCGACAGCCCACGACCGGTTTCGCCCTTCTTGGGCCGGCTCATCAGGTAGGCGCAGTCCCCGAGTTTCCGTCAACCTTATGTTCTACTTGAACCCAAATTGGACTGTTTTTCGAGAAATACACTAATTTGCAAATCAATTTGGTTTTGCGAGAGGCTCACCTGGAACCCAGCTGAGTCTCCCGTTTTTGATGTTTCTAGGTAACTAAATGTGCTGCACCAGGCCGCCTCATCTTACAGTTGCTACGATATTCGAGATATCGCGATACATGTATGTACGTAATGCACTACTCATAAGGTTGCTGAAAATTCTTCGACAGCCCACGACCGGTTTCGCCCGTCAACCTTATGTTCTACTTGAACCCAAATTGGACTGTTTTTCGAGAAATACACTAATTTGCAAATCAATTTGGTCTTGCGAGAGACTCAACTAGAACCAAATTGATTTGCAAATTAGTGTATTTCTCGAAATGGACACACTGGTTCACCGTGACAGCTGGGATAGCAGTGCAAAGGTGACATGCTCATTTGCACGATGACCGATGGTCTTTGTGTGAGCATGCTCAGTAACCTTAGTTTTATAGGACATGCAATGTCCAATCCGACTGTCCCCGGATAAGAGTGCTTTCACCGTCGAGACAGAAAACGGTTGTGCTTTGCAACTTCGCACCTAGCCTGCAACACATGAAACCTACACACCCTACCGTGGTAAATCAGGGCAGAATAACCTCACAACGCATATTCACGTCACGTGGCCGGACGTAGGCTGACTAAGGTCACGGGTTTTTTGGGTAGGAAGCCCATGCAAACTGTGTGGAACTTCCTAACTGAGCAGATTACTTTCGACTTTGTGGGGATTTTGAGATTCCAACAGGAGTTTCATCCCGCAATATAGAAGAGTGCGGAACGATGTAATATAGTTTCTTTCAAAATTTCACGTCCAGAAAGCGCTATTCTGAGGAGAGAGGCGAAATTACTGAGGGGGAGATCCATGGTGCGAACCCTCGACTGATCCTGTCTAGGCTTGGGCAACCTGGTAGTATCTCACCCCTTGTGTTTCCTTCGCTTGTCACGACAGCTATGCACCAAGAGGGCGTCACAGCTGAACAATTTGACTTTAACCAAGGGTGTTTCCACCACCCACCGGTTTCCTCTGTTCAGCCAACAGGTCGGTTGTTTTTTATCGTCCGTGTTGTGGCTGTTTTAGTGTTCGTCACCACTTGACTGAGATGTGATCAGAACTGTTCAATCCCAATGCCGTAAATTGCATTTCATTGGATGAACCTGTTTCTCCGTGGTGGGGAGGTTGAATATTTTCACCTCGGATAGCTGGCCAGTCTGTCCAACAAATACCAACCAGCTAACTCAAAAACACTAGTTTCGAGACCCCAGTCCGAGAGTTAAAAGACAGTTGTTACATACACTTCTTCTCAACGGGAACTTGAGTTGTCAGTGGCAACAAGGTCAACCTTTTCTGTCAGGTAAGACGTTCACAGTTCCCTGAAAAATCTCCTAGGCTTGCTCGGTGTTGTTTACCTCCTGGAACCACTACCTGAGTAGTATACAGCACTTTGAGTACCGGAGAACGACAGCAAGCTTGAGAAAGTCAAAACTTCATTTCCGTTATGGACTGCATACTCATGAATTGAAAGCTGTATTTTGACAAGGAGAGACGTTGTCAGGCTAGTCGTTACTTGAAATTAGTCGAAAAGGCAAATGAGAAGCCAAGAAGGACGAAACCAGTCGTGGACTGTCGAAGAATTTTCAGCAACCTTATGAGTAGTGTATTGTGTCTAAACATGTATCGCGATATCTCGAATATGAGGCGGTCTGGTGCAGCACATTCAGTTGCTTGAAAACATCATAAACGAGAGATTCAGCTGGGTTCCATGTGAGTCTCTCACAAAACTAACTTTGTTTCCAAACGAGTATATTTCGCTAAATGAGAAACCCGTTTAATTATGGGGGAAACTCGCACCAACTTAGCAGTCAATAATGACTCATTCGTTGTGTGCTGTTTCTGCTTGTTAATCCCCGCTTCCGAATTGGTGCATTCTTGTCTCCGCATCCTGTGACTCACTGAAATATCGGATTTTGATGAATGTGTATTCGTTCGACTGCCTCCAAATTTCGCCATCCGATGAGCTGAAACACAAGACCATGTCTTGATGTACGTCGAAAAAGAAGTCCAAAGGCCATATCTGATCGACTCCAGCGTCTTGCCGTAAGGGCTTTGAGGTTCTTCAATGTCGGTCAATTTGTCTGCAATCAGCGGTATCCGCTTGCTCACTAGTTGGCGGCTCATTCAGGTGCTTACATCCCCAGCTCAATATGGCCTGAAGTTTCTACCCTAGTTGCTCCTCTTTTATATCTGCTGAGTACTACTCCAACCAAAACATAGGATATAACCATGAATACTCAACCTGTTAATGAGCTTTGGAGTCCATTTGTTTCACGTGAGCTGATCCCCCTAATGTGGCTTCTAAAAAACCGGGTTGCCACAACAGAATTTACAACCCAAGGTCCACAACAAAGCATCCGTACAGCAGGCGAAAAACGTTCATTCGTGCCAAATTACAATCGATGAACAATGAGGTTCGAAAGTGACCAATCACCGAATTGAGTGATGTAACAGACCGACTGATTGGGTGAGTGCGTATGTGTGCATGCCGGAGATTTCGCCCTGCAGACGAAGCTAGTCTATGCCGAAAAGACCACAAGCAATTTGGAGCTGTTTCATCCTTCTAGCGAATCAGCAGCATCAAGTCCTGAACCCGTGACTTCTCGCCTAGTTGACTGATTATTTAACCTTTCGGTAACGAGCGATCGACCATTCTGAACTAGATCGATCAATAATGAAGTCCAAAAGTGAACAGTAATCAAACTGAGTGAACCAGCAGACCGAGCGTGCAATGTTTGGGTGTGTATTCAGAGTGTATAAGTCGATATGAATGAGCGTGTAAAGGACCAGAACAGTAAAAATAGAGGTTATGGCGTGACCATACAAGCAGTGGAAAAACGAATGGAAAAGCCCTGGCAAGGGTGAACTAGGATATCATGCATGCCGACCGTTGATAAGTACGATATATAGCCTGGTCTATAAATGACGATTTTCTAACTCGTCACCCTTATCAACACTGCGTATACTTGAGTAAGGACAAAATTATCTCTGACGCCTACATTTGGTGTGGTAGACGCTCGATTTCACGCGGACCGACTGTAAAGTGGTTGTCTCCGGTTTGACAATAACTGAGCGAAAACCATGTTCATGAGGAATCTGAATATGCTGTGATCTCCGAATCTGTTCAGTTCCCAACTTGTTTGAGATGTAGCCTAGTTCCAGGACCGGTGCCTTTCTATACTATGGGTCTCGCTAGTTTACCAAACAGGTAAACACTCGCGCCAAACAGGTATGCGAGTGTCAGAGATACTATATAAAGTATGTTGGATTTAGCGCTACAAGTCGTAGTGCTGAAGTTAGGTACTTCGTGTTGGAATGAAATATCTTCATGTGATTCCGTTGTATACATGTTTATTCAGTCGGTAGACTAACGGCTAACATGCAGTCAGGTAGGATGGTCGATTAGATCACGTGAACTTTGAATTTGACCAGCTTCTGCTTATCCACCGGCCTGACATGGCGTGTTCGCAATAGATGCATCCAACTACTTACATAACGTGTAACAAACTAAACGCGCCTGTATTGTTACTGCCGACATGTTTGATAGCTGAAACTGTACATTTTGAGCTTAGTTTCAATTTGAACATAGGGGTCTTATAACGTACAGGGTGGCACAAAACCCCAAGACTGTTCACCTGACACACACAGGAGGTTAGTGGTCCAGCACCAAACGACATGAGTTTTTAACCTACAGAATAGCCCTGAGGTTGACAGATCAGCGGTAACTTTATGAAAAACTGTCGTACAGAGCAGGTGTAACCGAGCTGTTCCTCGGGACTCTCAACACTTGTCCTCAAACGATACGTCGCTTTTTGGCTTATTCCACTTTTCACATTGTACCTATATTTATTAAAGTGCACCTAACTACTGTATTCATCATCATTCCAGTAAAACAGACATTTTTTAGTGCTTGTCGCCTTCTGATGGTCAACTTCATTACGCTACAACTAGAACACTAATACACCCCAGGTACCGTTTCAGGCCGTGTGACTAGCCGTATGACTGGGAGATGAGTTGCGCTGTATGCTTTACAAGAAGGTGCTATGCATGAGAGATGAGCAGCGACCGCCCACGAGTGGTGCTCACTTGAAACTAGATAGTTCGATTTCACAAGGACTTTCTAAAAGAGACCTTTGGGCGTATCACATTATGCGTACAATGCGGCTCGACTGAACATTCCAAAGTATGTAGGTCGTGGAACAACTTCATGTAGTAGGGTTTTGCTGATCTCTGAAGCTGGGGATAGGTCACGGGAAAGCAACGACTTCCGCAAAAAAACTCGAAAGACAAGTGAGGAACGAAGCACAATTGGATGCTACTACGTGAGCTCGTGTATGTTTGCCACGATGTTCTTCGCACGTACGGATTTGTGGTCAAGCAGGAAACAAGATTCATGAAAAGTCGAAGAATGGGCAAAAATGTGGATGAATTTGAAAAATGTGCAGAGTGAACTCGTACAAATCAGCCAACTAAGCCCACAAAGATTAACCGCAAGATGAGACTGGGCCAACCGGGATGCAGAAAATAAACTTCGGAGAATCGAAGGCACAGTCAGACAAAAGGTTGGCGGACCACAACGCAACACAAATCACAAACAGACCAATCAGACTACAAGTGAGCTGTTTATGGACGACCAGTCAGGTCAGAAGTGAAAAATACGCTTTGCAAACCATGTAAACATGATCACAAAAAGGTAACTACCCACCCAACCGCGTTCTCGAATGGTGACGAAACGTCTGTGAGTTCATTACCAGGCTCGGCGAAATGACCAACAGCCGCCCGATCAACCATGATGGAGTAGGGCCATGTGCTGAGTTCCAAAACGGACGAAACCGGTAGCGTGCAGTTCAGAGTTTGCCTAGACATCATGAATAGCAGTAAATTCAATGCTAAAATTGACTTGATGATAAGTCGTTAGCCACTTTAAAGTGCAAGCTATTTGAAATGACAAAGTCACATGTGGCCTTAAATGAACCAGCCAACAAAGATGAACAATCAGACAGACGTTCAAACTCCCCCATGGCAGTGTAACCCCTCTCCACATCGATTCGAACCACGAAAGTCTTTGCGCAATCTTCGGCGAATGGTATAAGTGAGTGGCATAACATGGAATTTTGTGCGGAAACCTTCGAGAATAAATAAATAAAAAATAAATCGCACAGCTGTAACACCCTTTCGGTGCCTAGCTGCCACGCCACCCGAGGGAAGCACGAGGGCTGGGATACTGCCAGGTTGCCCAAGCCTAGACAGAAGAAGTCGAGATGCAGAGGTCGGGTTCGAACCACGGACTGTCCAGTCAGTAAATTCGCGTTCTAACCACTGACCCACCTCGCCCAACCTTCGAGAGCTAAGCTCTAACTCTCCAAATAGCACGTCATGTTATTAGCCCACAAAAATTATTCATCAACCATACTTTCAACATCGGACACTCTCAGTGTCAGGACAAAAAACTCAGATTTGAAAACCCGAAATCATCTAAGAATCCGTAGAATTGGAGCGGGTTGCTTCAAGCCAAATATTACAATGTAAAGGCTGTAAAAGTTTTAGTGCATTCGTGGTGTTATCTGGAGTCTCCAACCAAGAAACTAAATCCGTCCAATCAATAGGGATATAAGGCATTTGGCCATGTTACCACCTCTGTTGATCGCATGGCTGGGACTTCAGATGGGCATTTTATATGCGGAAAAGAGTCAGAAACAGACAAGTAGAAGTAAATCTGGTGTCACGCAATCAGAACCACGATCATCAGCCGTTTTAGTTCAAAATTTTCATACGCAGAACTGGTTGAGGAAGTCTTTGATCAACATGGCTTCACTCTCCACTGCCGTTACAAATTCGACGGATCATTTGGACCCCACGTTCTAGAATGAACGGAATGAACGGAATTGAATTCGATCTTAGAAGGATTGTGTTGATTGATCTGATCAGATTCCAGTGCAGTTGCGTCTACAGATTGTTAGAAACCAATCATCGAACCTGACCAAAGATGTTTCGCCTACAGAGCCGTGGGCTTGGAATTCGGTCGATGGCTAATTAAGGTGAATGTGGGTCAATACACAAGGTCTTCACCATTAGTGGTACAGGCCTCGTGTGATAGATAATCACAAAAATCACCTCATCTTTCCTACTACTAATAATAGTAGCCTACCAATTTCTGGCCGAATAAAATTTTAATTACGGAACTTTGTTGACAGGTTTCCTTAACAACATCTCATGGAATTGCGTGATTACCACCATCAGCATTTAGCAGCAGGCTTCCCCAATTTCGTTAGAAACGTTTAGTTTATTTAGCGGTTGACCAGGTGACAACTATTTTGCTCGCCGAGTTTGGCAGGCTTTCCGTCTTCAGTCGAATTGAATCCACGAAACACAGAAAATCTATTCACCGCCCATTTTATACCGTCTTCTAGAAGAGGTGTTTCTTTTTTCCACGGGTAACGCTGTTGATAGCTCTTGGTGAAAGGGTTCTTGGGAGACGTCCTTCACGGGAGGTCCATTCCCCAACGTTTGTCCAGCCGTGAAATTGATAGGAGCGCAAATGCGCAAAAATCAAACGCGGCGGCGCTATTTGTTGTATTCCTGACAGTATAGCACGAATATGAACGATGGCCACAGGAGCTCATCAGGCAAGCGACGACGTCTTGGTCAACTTCAAAACCTTAGGCCAACACTGATGCTGCTGATGATATTTTTCACCCTCCGTTATAAAATGGCTTTTTTTTCATGAATTGGTTTACAATGGGTCTTAGGATAAAAGGGTCTAGAAGCCCTAGGTCGGCAAAAAATCGTTCAGCTGTAGCACCCTTTCGGTGCCTAACTGCCATGCCACTCAAAGGTTGCACGAGGGCTGGGATACTGCCAGGTTGTCCGAGCCTAGACAGGGCAAGTCGAGATGCAGAGATCGAGTTCGAACCACGGACCTTCCGGTCAGTAAATTCGCGCTCTAACCAGTTGTGCCATCTCGCCCGTAGGTCGACAGTGGTATGCTGTGGTGATAAAACTGAGTGTCTGGTTTGTGTGAACTGCTTTTCCGGGTAAGAATCGCGTGTTGGTGCTTCAAGATGGTATCGAATAGAAGGTGGTACCTCTAAGAAAGAATGAAAGCTCCTAACTCGAAAGCTGTTGGCATTAAGAGAGATAGGTTGTTTCTTGGGGAAGATCGTGGCCTGTTCATCCTGGCAGAAGAGTACACACTCAGTGTGTGTCTGTTTCTAACGGAAAAAGTAATTAGGTTGACTGCTCCAGGAGCTGGACAATGCGTATGTGTTTTGGTCATGGTAGTTTGTCTATGGGGTGTGTTTTCGAGTAATCCAGGCCTCCTGAATGGGTTTAGCTCCACACAACGATAGCTCCTGGTGAGCTCCAGTCAACCTTTGCTATGTCCGTCCTTGCTGTTGTCGTATAGTAATGAAAACGCTACCTGACACCCAAGGCAACGTGGACGGCGATGGGACATTTACGTCTACTGTTGTATGTTTTCGAGGTTTTTAATAGCACCTTTACTAGTCCTTGAAACCAGGAGCAACAAGGTTGATCAAATGTGCTATCATTTTAACTCCGGCAGCGGGATCACTTTAAGGAAGCGAAATGACCACTAAATGACTGAAACAGTGGGCATGCCAACAAACAACTGGTAAAACGGCCGAAAGCTCTGATCTCCGTAAAATCCTGGTTCAAATCAGGAACGAGCAGCATGCAGTTCAGCGATTGAACATGGGAGTTTATGACACCGGAAACAACCCGGACCGGAAAGTTAAAGGAGGTTTGCAACACAAAAGCTTACATTGCCTCTGCTTGCACACTAAATCTCCATTCATGAGGAAACTCATCAACTCCATGTTCCGGAAAAACAGCCATATTTCGTCAGCAGTTCGCTACGTTTGATGGAAAAACTTTGGTTTTAACTGGTTGTAAATCATGGTTTTACGCATTTTGAAAACCAATGCACAATCAGTGCACGAATCTCCAAGCCTCGGGTCGCGTCTGCTCATTTGATACACCTATGGCGTCAAAGTGGTGTATTCCTGAATCTCAATGGACGTGTGTATCAAGCTATAGTGCGGGCTGTTTTGTTGTATGGCTGTGAGACTTGGCCTATTCGATCAGCAAAACTGAGACGTCTTTAGGTTTT
The DNA here is from genome assembly GCA_003604175.2 of Clonorchis sinensis. Classification (NCBI taxonomy): domain Eukaryota; kingdom Metazoa; phylum Platyhelminthes; class Trematoda; order Opisthorchiida; family Opisthorchiidae; genus Clonorchis; species Clonorchis sinensis. Next base: position 24,775,996 of record CM030374.1, read on the forward strand.
CGACAATCGTTGTCTCAGAACCATAGCTGGTGTGGGTTGGTGTCGACAAATCCGTAACAAGGCGTTTAGAAAGCGGGCTTTGGGTTGTGCAACAGGTATTTTCGTTGAAGAATGTGATTAGTGCTAGAAGACGCTTTAGTTGGGCCGTTTATCGGGCATGCCGGGTCATCTTTTATCGACGAGGGTGAAGGTATCTGTGCCCAGTTGAGAAATGGCCAACCTTTGACCTGGAAGAGGGGTATGAAAGAGATTGTGAAATGTCTGGGTGCTGCCGGTGCCACTCGCCTTCCAGGATTGGGACGGCGAGATCCCCACTGGGCCTGGTTGAAGACGCTGCTAACCGATGTCAAGGGAATTCTTGTTATTAGTTTCTATCCAAACTGCCTGAATAAGTGTCTGACGGTGTAGGCACCTCGGAATAGTAAGCTAGCCCTAAGTCCCTTCCCCGTCCACCTTTATTCTTTTCTTCACAATGAGGCTTTCAAATAGATCATGGTTGTACGGCAGCGAAGCAGCGGTGTTGAACACTGATGCTAGGAGGTTGATGATGATGGTTCTAAAAATCTCCTGAAAGTTTACTAACGGCCGTCACAACGTACTGCAGGCTAGGTAACCATATGCCTCATCCAGCCTTCTTCATTCTGTTGTGATCAAAATGATTTGCTATTTGGAAGGCCATAAAAACCACATTTGGTTTTTCTTTTTGTCCGTGTAAACTAAATTTCCAGAAAATTGAGGAACGGATCTGTGAAAAAGGCGGTGTTTTCTTCATATCTCTCTTCAACTGGCTTTCACAGTTGTATAGCGATCAAGGTTGGATCGATGAAGTCAGCGGAATCCGAAACAACTTGGTCCGATGCAAACCAAGTGCCATGTTAGGTTTCAGAGTTTGGAATATCATAAACCAGAGATTCGGATAGGATTCAGCTCAGCTGTGTGCTTCGCACTTTAGACCTCGTTTTTCTTGGTAGTCTGGAGGTGACTTGATACATCACGGGGAATGCAATGTCATATTCCTCGTTGCCCCTTGTCCACGAGATGCACTAGCGCTGAACTGTCGACTGCCTGCGTAACGTTCGGACTCAATCTTCCCTGATCGTCCTGCCGATGTAGAGTTTTAGACATGAGCAGGCGTACTGGTGTAAACACAAGGACAAACAAGTACTTATCTTAATATCGAGCGATTCGAGAAGCTAGAATGCAGCTGAGTATCCAAGAACATATTTGTAAATAATCCGCCATGTTGTTGACTCGATAACTCAGTAACTACATCACATTTAAAGAGCGATCTTAGAAATACTTGCACATTTGTAGTGATGAAACTCTTAGTAAGGAGCCTCAAATTTCTTTCCAGTAACCGGTCTGGAAGTCCACCGCCTGTCAAGATCATAGTAGCATTGTCTAGCTCTTCTTGAAACGTGCCCGGTGTCCAAATCCTCGATGCCGCATCTTATAAAGAACTAATCGGATTAATTTACACTTTCAGGGCAGCAAAACTTGTGAAGTTTATACGCTTATCGAAGCGTGTTTCTAGTAGACACGCCTTTGTATATCTTTGTTGTTTAGCTGGATGACCAGCGTAACCAAGAAGGCAGTTAGTTGTGTACCAGAAAGTTTGCTCCAGTGGGACAGTCTGCATCAGTAGAAAGATGAGAAAATTGTCGAGCGAGCGTATCTCAACTTGGTTGGCAGAAACGTTTACACGGATAATCAATATCTTGGTCGTGGTAAGTCCCGTAGACCAACGAAAAAGCGACTGCATATTGACATTGCACTCAAAGTGATGTACCAAGTCACTCTCAGGCTTCAACGTAAAATTAAATGTAAAGCGTTTCGGACAGCGGTTGCGATCCACCGAGACTATCCAGAACTCTGCATGTGTGTGTGTACTAAAAGAACTCACACTGAATGACAAACACATACACCATGCACACGGGTCACAAATCACTATCACAACCACAACCACTACCAGCGTAACTTCCCTCATCATCATCATCATCATCATCATCATCATCATCATCATCATCATCATCATCATCATCATCATCATCATCATCATCACCATCATCAGCAGTATCATCAGCGTCACTACCCCCACCTCTGTCGGGTTCCCATTTTCCAAATGGCCCAGGTTACGTCAGCCATTCGATGTCGGTGAGTCACGCATCCATTAGGGCTCTGGTATATGCTGAATGGAACTTTCTAAAACTTGCGCGTCACTTTTTTTAAAAAAAATCTGACGACACTGTCGAACGGCGTTTGGTCCACCTTGGCCGCCTAGTTGAAAAACTATCGAAAAATGTTTTCCAGAACAAAGGATGGTTATCGGCAGTTTTTGAAATATTTGCCCCCACAAAACGTGCACTTCGAAGGAAAGTGAAGTCCTGGCCGGCCCGATGGTGAACGCCACTCTGTACCAAACCCCATTCATTTTAGTTTAATTCATGGCTCCTTACAAAGACGTGATGAAGGCGCCGGAAGAAAATGATATGTTAATCGTCTGGTACTTAGGGGATCTGGTCACCCTCTCTGCTGGGAGGTAGATTCCTCGTATTCACATCCAACTGCGCATGTTTTTCAACCTAGCTCGACAGCCACTGAAACCCAGACTTGTATTGATTGCATTCATCAAACTTTCTTCAGACAACCATCTCTTAGGCTGCATGGTATTAGGCGTCAGTTTCCTGTCACATGATCATCATCACGTGATCGGAAGACCAGTGAAAATCAATCCTAACTAGGTCAATGTACCGTTTTTCAGCCGCCATTGATGGAATGCTCGGGTGTTAAACACCTTTTTTCAAATGTTTTTAAATGAACTATTGGTATCGGGTTGGAGACTTTGTTTTATCTCAGGCAATGACGACGGTAATCGAAATGTTAAAAGACCTTCGGTGACGGTCACTGATGGCTTTCTCCCGCCATGTACAGTCTCAAGCTTATTCAAACAAGTACAGACAGTGAAATGTCATCATTTTTCATACTTTCCTCGGTCACCAAAAGAAGACATTCAATAAGATTGAGATGAAGCCACTGAGAAGGTCTAAAGTGTTGGGATTGCAGGACTGTACATTGCGATGCGCGGTGAGGGCAACAGCACTTTGCGAGTTCTGTTTGATCCACACTTGAATTTCCCATTAAAAAAACAGCAGATACCTTCAGGTAAGACGAATGATCTCTGAGCAGTTCACCACTTCGGTTCCCAATCATTCTTGACTTTTAGTGGAGCACATGAGCAGTGACATTGCGCCATAACTGAGCTCAGCTTCTAGACTTAGAGAGCTAGATACATCTTCACTGAGTCGGTTTATGAAAGCCAAAGCTTCCGCATTGTTTACAAGACGCCGGCTAATCAACCCGGATCAGTAGAGCACCGTACGATCACAGTGGTTGAAGCCATCGCAATGCGACATCGCGACCAGATCCTTTGTCGGCAAAAAACGCTTTGTTTATGTGTTGTACTCGGCACGTTTAAACTCCCTCCCCTCACACTTACACCGTGTGCTGAACGCTCAAACACAGCACTGCCCGCACTGACAAAGTCAAGTCGGTCTATTAGTGTTTGTTCTTTCACAGGTAGTCAATGTCGTCTGTCACTCGACTTCCTGTTCATGTAAAAAATGCTCACTCAAATATGTTAAATACCACTCTCTTAAACTTTGCAACTGTATGGTTTGAAAAGACCTTGCCGAAAACGCGTTCGTCAAACCACCGGTGTTTAAATGTAATAAACTGTGCTCTCAGGAATTCAGGAAAGATCAACCGAGGGATCTCAGGAGTGTGAGTGTACATGTGAACATTACTCACATCTTTAGGACCCTATAAAATCCCAACAATCAGCCTGCATCGCCGCCCATTGCTATGCCAGCATTCCGGCTCACCAATCACAAACTGTTGACATAAAGTGGTCCTTATTTACCAGTTAGGAAAGAAGCTTTGCGATTTCGTCCGAGGTCGTAGACGGCAAATTTCCTTCTTTGGGTGTTGCCAGCAGGTGATGGTCCTGAATGAAGAAGGATGGATAAAGTGTTAGATCATCTTTGCTACAGTTCACTAACTGTGAGCCTCTGGTCATACATTTCCAGTGTGCAGCCAAACTACACAGACAATAGTTAATCTTTCAGTTGTTTGGTATTCACAGCCTTTCATCCACTCTGTCGTATTTGTCGGCAGCTGGTAAACAGGATACTTGTGCGGTCGCTTCGTCAAGTGGCCATCCACAGCCTAGTGTATTTGCATTTCAAACTTGAAAACATCCGGTCCGTAACGGTCCCCAGTAGAAACCGCCCACCTAAATCAAGGAAGCGACCGCACCAATGTAATCTGTCGGGGCTGTAAAGTGATTCCGGCGGAACTGAACTGCGGTAGACAAACGAACGTACAGTACTTTTGTACTGGTCCGAAATATTCACAGGCTGCTACGCAACACGTTCATGAGTGAGACATCAGGCCTCCTAAGGATAACCACGAGGACACATATAGTACGGGGTACAGGCATTTTGTCAATGCTCAGTTGCTGTATTCAACTACGCAGGTAAAAGTTGGATTAGTTTGTCATTAGGGAGGATGGTTGCGTCATCATCATCATCATCGACAGCATGACATCAGTGTTGAACACCGATGCTTCGCTGCCGTACAACCATGATTTATTTGAAAGCCTTATTGTGAAGAAAAAGAATAAAGATGGATGGGGAGGGGACTTATTGCTCTCTTACTACAATCATTCCGAGGTGCCTACAACTTCAAACACTCATTCAGGCAATCTGGATAGAAACTGACAACAAGATCGCCACTGACATCGGTTGGCAGCCATATCTTGCAGCGTCTCCAACCAGGCGCAGTGTGGATCACGCGGTCCCCATCCTGGAAGGCGAGTAGCACCGACAGCACCCAAGCGTTTCGTGATTTCTTTCATACTCTTCTGCCAGGTCAAGGGTTGGCCACCTCTCTGCTTACGCCACTCTGAATTGGGCATGGAAAACAGCACTCTCTTCGGCAAACGATGATTAGGCATGCGCAACACATGTCCCAACCAACGCAGCTTCTGGTGCTGGACACATTCTTCAATGGAAGTACCCGTTGCACAACCCAAAACTCGCTTTCTAACTGCCTCGTTACGGATTCGCCGACACCATCCCACACGAGCTATGGTTCTGAGACAACGATTGTCGAACACCTGAAGACGTCTCAGTTCCGCTGCTCGAACAGGCCAAGTCTCACAGCCATACAACAAAACAGCCCGCACTGTAGCTTGATACACACGTCCCTTGAGATTCAGGGACACACCACTTTGACGCCATAGGTGTCTCAAATTAGCAAACGCGACCCGAGCCTTGCAGATTCGTGCATTTACCTCATCTGTCACACTACAATCAGAACTAATACAACTTCCAAGATATGTAAAACGCTCCACAACTTCCAGTGCCTCTCCCTGGATTGTAAGTGGCGTGTTCAGTGACTGCATGTCCAGGAGCATGACCTTACACTTTTTGGGTGCAAAGTGCATACCAAAGGACGGGATGACTTTGGTCAGTTCATCTAAAAACACCTGCGCCTTCTCCTCCTCTTCAAAGATAAGAACGATGTCATCTGCATATTCCAGATCGACAAGGTTTTCGTCAGAGGCTATTTGAACACCGGGGTTTTGGAGACCTTCCAGCGTTCGTCTCATTATTTCATCGATCACGAAGTTAAACAGGAATGGGGAGAGTGGGCATCCCTGACGGACGCCACTTTGTGTACGGAAGCTTTTGGAGAGCTCGCCGTATACTCTCACACGTCCGGAAGTCTTGGAATACAAAGAGCTTATTATGTTCACGAACTTCCGGGGCATTCCTTGGTGGGCAAGCGTGTCAAGCAGAACAGACCGGTCAACCGAGTCAAATGCGCCTTGGAAATCCAAGAATACTAGAATTGTGGGTCGCTTATACGTATGGCGTTGTTCTAGCACCTGACGAAGTGTGAAGATTTGGTCAACGCAACCCCTACCAGGCCGGAATCCCGCTTGCTGCTCTCGAGACAGTGTCTCACGAGCCACCGTAAGGCGACGAAGCACAAGTGACGCCAACAGTCTCGTTACGACCGGGGTCAAGCTGATCCCCCTGTGGTTGCCACACTCACTACGAGCCCCTTTTTTGAAAATGGGCACTATCACCGACTCTCCCCAGTTGTCTGGGACAGACTCCTTTTCCCAGATGCAGGCAAACAGATCAGACAGGCGTTGACTGAGGATTTCACCCCCATCTTTGAACAATGCGGGTGGGAGGTCATCCGGACCAGAGGCTCGGTGGCGCTTGAGAGAACATATGCAGTCATAAACCTCCGAGGCCGTAGGTGGTTCCACGTTCACCGTCCAGGGTTCTACGTCACCTGTGGGTTCCAGATGGGCGCCAGCTGGTGGCCATGACAATTGTTGTTCGAAGTATTCGGCCCATCGGTCGAGACGTTCTTCTTTATTCGAGATGGTCACTCCATTCCGATCCTTGATAGTTTCGCTCACAGGTGGTTTCCGGGGACCGGTCGCACGGATCAACTGAAATAATCTTCGGGCATTACCGGATTTCTGGGCTTCTTCCATTTCCTTGGCTTTCTGTGTCCACCATACTTAGCGGTCGGCTTTCACCTTCACCTTCACTTGACGTCTGATAATTCGTCGCACCAAGTTATGTTCCGGGCCGGCTGGGATATTTCTCCGAGATTTAAGCGTGGCGACTAACCAATGCCTGCTTTGAGAACTGGGCTGGAGACAACCGGGTGTGTAAGGCATGAAATCACCAACCGGAAAGTTTGTGCTTCGAGTCGCTTTCAGATATCTCGACTGCCCTTGTCTAGGCTTAGGTAACCAGGCAGAATCTGGGCCCTCGCTCTTCCTTCGGGTGGCATGACAGCTAGGCACCGAAAGGGTGTTCATCATCATCATCATCATCATCATCATCATCATCATCATCATCATCATCATCATCAGTATGACATCAGTGTTCAACACCGATGATTTCAGAATAAACCGCTGAATATATGTGGCTGAAAACATTAGAGCAGTCCTACTTCAGCGAAAAGTATGCATACTGTGTGCATACTGCCCCAGGATCGCGATGAATCTTTCGGCTTGACGCCATGGATGACCTAGTTCATGTGTCATGCATCCCCGTTCCCCGCTGTTGACTGAAGTGCTCGAGGTGACAAATATTTGACAGATACCGAGTACTTGTCACCGTAGCATAAGCTAAACGTATGAGGTAGTGGATCGTTAGAGTGAATAACTTTCGTCACTTACAATAGGTGTCACTTACAATGCCGTCACACACACGTCCATCATGGCGAACTCCTTAGCAAGGCAGTTTTAAAAAATCCACTCCATTCTTGTACAACCTCCAAAACACTGCTTAGGCTTGATGCGCTGATTTCATTTTGTCGGTCACATGGACTGAGAGACTTTTAGAACCGTTTCTAACTGTGATAATTTGGTGACTCATTCGAATGTCATGTTCACGGCGGAAATAGAGTCGTTTCCGCCTCATGAAGACCGTTCTGCTACTCTCCCAGTTTCTTCTACTGAAATAACGGTGCAGTTGAGACTCAATTGGGTCTGTCGTGAACAAAAACGTCATCCGCAAATGAAAGCCATTTGGATGTACGTCCAATTCGGCGTTAAAATACGGGACAAGACGGATGGGTTAACCACGAGATGGGCGAAACTGGCTGTTTCCTGTTCGGGAGCTTTTCGCTGCGAAAATTATTTCGATATTTTGAATGTCTTTCAGTAAAACATTAGGTGGGGTCTGGTAGCATAGTAAGGTGGACTGAAAGATTCACTAGAGTCGCTTGTTGATATAAACTTAATTTTTTCTAGCTATGTGTTTTTCTACGCAAACGTTTGACCTCTCCTCAAGGTCGACCATGCTCAATGCATGAAAGCAAAAGAGTGAATTTGACAGTTGGACCACCAGACAGATAACTCAGTTTGGTGTGATAGAGACAACCACCGTAAGTGATGGTGTATCCGGCTGTTGCACGAGGCTACAAAGGTTTTCTTCACCCACCTATTTGGATTTACTGCTTAGTACTGTTGTGCTCGAACGCAAACCGGAAAGTAATGCTTCACAAACAAACAACTGATCTGCATAACATGAATTTTTCAACCCCAACGGTTTTCGTATGCATCAACAATTTGAACTGAAGTGATTAGTTAGCTCCAGTGACCACGTGACATCACGGCATGGAACGTGACAACGGACACATCATAGACGGTCGGATCCAACAATCTCGAGTGGAAACCACCAATCAGATCACAGCCAAAGCTAACACATTAACCAACCCGATTGCGACGAGAAGGTCGAATGTGGCTTGCACATCAGACATCCACTCCGGGGCTGTCAAGCTTAAGTACAGGAGTAATCACCTCGCTACCATTCGTGATCTGACAAGCCATGTTGTGCCTGCGCCTCGCTACGCTTCTGTGGCTTTCGTTTCACGCTACAGCTACCATCGACCCGGATGCATTCATCACCGTCCCCTCAACTTTGTATGTGGAACACGAGAACCTGATTGCCGTACGAACCTTACAGCGCATTCATGCTGCACACCTAATTACCACTATCCCAAGTCTGAACCACACAACTGTAGACACGAAACAGTTGGACTTATCCACCAAGTTTCCCGATAACCTATATGGACAAGATATTTCATACAAAACGCCATTTGTCCCTATCACAGAGAAGTCAACCAATGTGCAGCTAAATTTCTCCCTGACGTTTTGTGCAAACCCAGAATGCACGGAGAAGACAGTGAAGAGTCTTACAGCGGACACGCGAATCGCGCGAAGACCGGTGATTGTTTTGGGTGAGACAGACAAGCCCGTCTATCGTCCCGGTGAAAATGTCCGATTCCGCTTCCTTACTCTGACACCGCAGTTCACAGTGCCTCTGACTGGTCCAATCAACTATCCAACCCAACAGCTGGTGGGAAGTGCCACGGACGGTGAGTTAACTCTTGCTACATTTACCAGTGAACATGCCGAAAAACTAACCCGTGTGGTGTATGACGACATTTATGTTAAAGATGACAAGGGCAATCGGTTGAAACGGTGGCTGAACGTCAGTCCGGCTGAGGCGGCCAACCTATCCTACTCACTGCTTGCAGATGCCCGAGAAGGAACGTGGACCGTAGTAGCACACGTGCTTGGCGAGACAGAGACTTTGAGTTTTAGCGTGAAACACTATGTATTACCGCGGTTTGTTATGGAGATTAGTCCTCCGAAAAATCTTACATTCGAATCTAACTTCACCGAGTATTCGGTTTGCGCTCGGTACACCAATGGGCCTCCAATGAGTGGGAGCGTCCGATCCTACCTTTGTGTTTGTGACAAGCCAGGCAGATCTGAAACAGATTTATCTACCGAAGATGATGTAATGATAACGGGTACCTGTCCAGGTGGCTCTGGGTCACAACCTCCCAGACCTTGTGTTCAGCAAAATGACATCCTACAAAAAGATGGGTGTGTGAATTTCAGCCTCTCAACCGAAAAACTAGACCTGAAAAACAAAGATTATCGTATTTGGGGACAGAATGTGGTTGTTTGTGCCGAGGTAGAAGAGGAAGGGACGGGATCAAACGTGACTCGTTGTGAGGTCGGAAGTGAACTACTAAGGAGACAAGTGACCATGGAAATCACTGCTCCGTCTGTCTACAAACCTGGGCTTCCGATATCCATCGCACTGAAACTAAACGGGCCCAATTTGGCCGATGCCGAGATTACCGTGGAATGTTCAGAGAGTTGGAATTCCTGTTTTCGCATGTGGCACCCGTTGCCTAGAAAACCAGAACAGGGGCGTTATCAGTATAGCACAAAAGTCAAGCCCGACTCCACCGGTTATGCACAGTTGGTTATACCACCTCCGTCGACCACAAGTGGCATATCAGTCAAGGCGATCTATTCACTAAATGACACCAACAAGCGCGCCAAACGATGGGTAATCATGCCACCATGGAATGAGGACCAAAATACCCAACAAATTGTTGCATACGCCCATTTGTCAGCCTGGGAGTCTCTTTCGGGGACGTCGATGCAGGCATGGCCCAATGAAAAAGCGTTCAGCTTGAGTCCCTCCGGATTAGTCACGCTGAACCTTATGGCTAACGTCCCTCTTTTGAACAAAACCCTGATTGTACAAACAATGGTACGCGGAAAAGTTGCGCAACACATTATTCGTCCTTTGGATGGAGTTACGGAATATTGCGAGGATCGAGACGACAACTTGGGACATTACAGATGTCAGAACAACACTACCGACGGAATTGAGTGTTTGCATGGATGGCAGGGAAAAGACTGCCTACAACCGATATGTGCACCTGGATGTAGTTTGCGTGGAGGATTTTGTGAAGTGCCTTGGGTGTGTAAATGCAGAAACGGATGGACTGGATCAAACTGTGAGATATGTCTAAAACGGGAAGGATGTGTTCACGGACAATGTGTCGACGGGAACGACTGCGTCTGTGATGAAGGTTGGCAGGGTCATTTATGCCAACTTGCTCAGGTGCAACAAGAACAAATCGACGAGGTCACGGAGCCTGATACCACAGAAAAGACGGAAACAGTCGACAATCTACCGGATACAACCACAGAGGCAGTGTTGCCATCAACAGTTCCCAGGAGGACGCTTTATCAAAGAAATATTTCGTTCCCTGTAGATGGTAGTTGGGGTCCCGAAGCAACTGTGGTCATCTATTTTTACAATAAGTATGAATCTACGGCAGAGATCATCCCGGCAGTCCTGCAGTTGAAAGAACTTGAGAACTACACGAGCCCCGCTATGGCATTACAGACCCAAACCAATACAACAGGGATTCGGTTTGACCGGAATAGAGTTAGCCCAGGTCAGGCAGTGGAACTGACGGTTAATCCTGCAGGGGTAGACACTAACGCATTGAAAAATGGCCTTTTGAGCAGCGAAACCCTCTCAGAACAAGTATGCTTTATACGTTTGTCGGATGTGGCTTTGGACAATTTCGATGGGAAAAAAAATCTGATAAATTTGGAAACTTATGCAAAGTCTGTTGAACAACTCAGTGGTGCAAATGTGTGGAGGCCAACAGTTGCTAAAACCGTCGAAGAAGCATTTCAAGCGGCCGGAATGTACCACACTTCGTTTTTTGCGAATGAGCGCATCAGACCGGATATCATAGCTTGTCCCCTAATGTCCATGATGCGATCTGGTCCACAGAGTAACGGAATGGAAGTCGATTCGCCAGTTGCAAGCCCAGTGACGGCAAATCTTATGCCTGGTGTGAAACCAAGACTACGAGATTTCTTCCCTGAAGTATGGCTTTTTGAAGCAGCCCCTATCGGGACAATCAACTCCTCCAGTGGTCAGTCCACCGTGGGTGTTCAACAGTCCTTACGCGCGCCGGACTCTATCACAACCTGGAGAGCCTCGGCATTTTGTACAACCAAATCAAATGGACTGTGGATTCCCGACTCTAACACAGTCACCGTGTCAATGCCATTCTTCTTGGAGTTGACTCTGCCGAAACAAGTCAAAAGAGGAGAAATAATCTATTTGCCTGTAAGTGTGTTCGTCGTGAGGGAGGAAGCGCTTGATTCGAAGGAGAGGGCTTGTTATGAGGTCCGAGTGTCAACAAGTGTGGCAAAAGAAGATTGGCTACGAGTCGGTGTGAGCGACTATTCCGGTTGTGTATGCTCCGGAGAAAAGCAAACCTTCCAATTAGGCCTAATGCCCCAACGTCTTGGCCAGCTGAACGTTACAGCTGAAGCTTACGCCATATCAGGTAGTCCGCTCTGTGACGAATCACAAGATGAGTCTAATAGACAAGTTCACACGCTGAGCGACATGATTCGTCGACAGATTCGTGTTATTCCCGAGGGTGTTCCAAAAGAGGCCACGTTCGGAGATATTCTGTGTCTGCCAGATGGGGTTAGCCACGGCGTTGTGACCACTCCGGTCAGTGTCCCACCGAGTATGATCCCTGGTTCATTGCGTGTCTATTTGACCTATACAGATGAAGTCCTGGGACCTGCGTTAAGCAACTTGGACAGTCTGGTCCGCTTGCCCACAGGATGTGGAGAGCAGAACATGGTCCTTGTGGCGCCAAATGTCTACGTGCTAGAGTATTTAAAGTCGGGAGCACTGGTAAGCAGCAAAGAACGGGAGAAATTAATGCACAGCGCCCGAATGCATATTGTGAAGGGATACAAAGGTCAGCTGAAATACCGCCTGGAGGACGGGTCTTATTCCGCATTTGGCCAGTCGGATAAAGTTGGCAGTACTTGGTTGACTGCATTTGTCCTACGCGTGTTCACCAAAGCATATCGAGTCGACCGCACCCTTAGTATTGATTGGGACACACTGTTCAACGAAACATTCACGTTTTTGAAACAACGTCAAGACCTGGAGGGCTCCGGTTGTTTCGTTGAGAAGGGGAGAGTGATTCAGTCATCGATGCAAGGTGGTCTCGGAGGATCTAAAGAGAAGAACGATCAGGCCCTACTGACAGCCTACGTGCTATCCAGTCTCTACGACCTGAGGGTGACCAGTGCAGCTGAGGATTACAATGCTTATGAGTCGGTAATCACCAACGGTATCCGGTGCATAAAAGCAGGCGTTCCAAGAGATATACTTCTCCCAGAGCCATTGTCGAATGTGGCCACCTATGGCCTGGCCCAGGTCTCTTACGTTTTGCAAATGTACCAACCTGAAAAATATGATACAGAGTTGTACCTACAAGAGTTGATACGCCGTCGACGTACAATCTCAGATGCCCTCAGAGGTCCACGCAGTTACTGGCCAGCTAATCAGTCGTCGGAGGATACGGAAAGTTCGAAATGGGCTGGTGCCTTAGACGTGGAAACGACCAGTTATGCTTATCTGACTCTGGCTGAAAGGCGTGAACAAGTAAATGAACTATTCTCTATCGTCCGTTGGCTGTCAACACAACAAACATCGACCGGTGGATTTCGTTCTACCCAGGACACCATTCTTGCAATGCAGGCAATCGCTCATGCTGCAACTCGTTTGCTGTATAACGGAACGAATCCAGGGAACACAAATATTAGCCTGTCTGCAAAAGTGATTCCAAGTGGCTACAAAATCGATGACGTGCTTAGTGATCAGAAGCGACAAGTGGTCAATCAAATCGCCATTCCACACACCGACCCGAAAGATGTACAGGAGATAAGGTGGGAGGTGAACACCGATGCGTTGTCAGCCACACACTGTGTGGCTCTCCAGACTGCATTGTTTTACAACATACCAGAACCAACTTCTACGTCAGATGACGTATTTACAATGACAGCCACTGTGGTACAATCCAGACCACCACCTGGGAATTCATGCATAACAGCCACGCTGACTACCTGCTTGCGTCTAGCTTCGAAAACGGATCCCGTCCAGGAGAGTGGAATGTTGCTGATTCGTGTTCAGATGGTCAGCGGATGGAGGCCAGTTCAAGAAGAAATACTCAAACTTGTTGGAACCGATGAAGAGTCTGTTAGAAGGGTTGAATTCGATGACGATGGAACCGTGTCATTGTATTTCAACGGTTTCACTTCCGCGGAGGCCAAAGTTGCCGGTGGATGGAGCCACGTGAAGCGGTGTGTAGAGCTGAGTCTGCGGCAGACCACGTATGTAGACTCTACTCAGCCAGCACTTATTTCTGCGATGGACTACTATGCAACAGAACGTTCTGTGATGATCAAGTACCAGTTAGAAGGATGCAAATCCGCCTGGCTAACGGAAAACGAGCCACCAGTCACTAAAAACGCGTCAACTACAACAACTGAACCGTCTTTGTCCACTTCCACTCCAAAACCTCGCCTTTGTCCCAAATGTCAGCTGGACAGCGGTTTAAAATCGAATCTATCCGACAGTTTGTATGAGATGATATGCAGTGGGTACAATAACATGTTCATGATACATTTGTACGCATCCGATGAGGAGGTTTTCAACGTCACTATGATTGTCGTTTCTGCAAATGGGTTCGCATCTACCTGGAATGCTACAATTAACCGCGCTGCCCTTTCCAACTGTTCTTGCGAGTCCCTTCTTTTTAAAGGATCAAAGCTCGTATGGATAGCTCCGGAGTACTTGGATGTTTCTCTTGGAGAAACGATCGTTTCACTCGTGACAGACAATGCAGATGCCCTTCTGCTTGCAGTTGAAGACGTTTTACCTGACCTTCGAACAGCCCAAAGCCGTTTCGAAGCCAATTCGAAGTTGGCGAAAGCTGACACTTCAAATTCGCTTACATTGTCAGAGCTATACTCATGCAAAAGGATCAAGCCGTTGATAAAGTATATTGAGAAGAGACTACTCTCAAAATGATCACGAAATATCCGGACTGAGTTTGAGGACGTTTTTTTTCTTCGTTTGACCTCTTGTTATGGTGTCATTTTTGCGCTTATTTGCTATTCGCTTCACTGCGATACCAAGTCGAGTCATATACTTTCATACTATGATTTCAGTTTCGAACAATTTACTATGAGTGTTTCATTTTAGAAAAAATTACGTTCGTTTTTCGCTGCGCGTTGTTTCATGGGTAGAAGTTGATCGAAACTTGGCAGGGTAGCCGGTGGAAACCGAACAAATTGTGGATTCGAAAATGTCGCGTGACGATATTCAAAAAGTTTGTCACGTGATCTACTTGAGCCAATCGTTTGCTTAGCTTTTGCCTCTAGGCTAGTCGAGTGTGAGTCAGGAATAACTGGACGAGTCCCACTTGACAAATTAGCGGAAGTCTTTGCAGCGTTGGGAGATTACGACTTGCCATTAAGTTTACGATTGCCTAGGACCCTTAGTTTACCTGGTTAGCTTGGTGACTGGGATGCAGACACCTATTCACTGAACGGGTGTAGTGTGCATGAACTCTTTAGAGTCTAATAAACTCGACTCCATCTATTAAATGAGTGGTGAAACGACCAACGGTTGGTGCAACAGCGTCACTTCAAAAGTAACTCTATGCACATTCACAGTCAGAGTTTTTGTGTGTAGTCTTAACGGTTCTTCAGCGGATGTTTCAGTACTTAAGAGAATCACAGGTACCCTGGCCAAGGGGGATTTTTTTATCGGTGAGCTCTAGAACAACGAAAAATGTAGAACATAAGGTTGACGGAAGCTCGGCGACTGCGCCTGCGACTGATGAGCCCGAACTGGAAGGGCGAAACCGGTCATGGGCTGTCGAAGAGTTTTCAGCAACCTTGTGAGTAGTTTCCTTTATGAAAAATGTACCCTTCTAATTCCTGATTCAAGTATTATTGAATCACAGCAATTGCTTCGCGAAATCAGATGAATGGCAGCTGAAGGTGCAATATCAGTTAGGCAAATTACTATTTGCTTCCAGACTGATAATCAGTTCGATAAAACAGCTAACAAATATCGATCGTCTGGTTTGTAGTCAGGAGGTCATCGTGAATTAGGATACACCCAGACACCAACCTATTTCGACCCCAAATTCGTGACCATGATCGATATGTCGCTGTAACCACGGTGATATTCCTCGCTAGTTTTCTTCTGTTTAAATGACCATAAGTATTGTCGTATAGAATATCGCTACTGAAGGTTTCTTGGATTAGAAGGTCCCGGATTGAAATAATAGGTAACCGGATGATAGGACAGTCCAGGAAATCAGTCAGCGTTTATGCGGGATAGTGAAGTATTCGAATAGTTTATAGTTCACCTAGAACACACTTCAGTTTTACTCAACTTTCTCGGTTCGTCGTAATTGGAGGGGTTCGGAAAAAGATCACGGGAGACTCGAGACGATGCACAACAATTGTTTATTGGTTTTGGAAATCATTTTCAGAGATGTCTACCGGACAACTGGTCTCGATGTACAACAGTTTTCATCTGATTCTTTTGAGATGACTTGAATGCTACCTCGGAACAAAGGTGAACAACCAGTTTATGCATAGTTGACCCCATTTGCTACCTGATGAACGTGACCGAACAAAACTTTTGGCGAAGTCTGGACCACACGTTTGTTTCACGCGTCATCTGAGCAAGAACTCGAGATAGATCAGTGGTTAAGGCGCAAACTTACTGACCGGAAGGTCCGTGGTTTGAACTTGACCGCCCCTGTTCAGGCTTGGGTGACCGGGCAGTATCTCAGCTCTCGTGCTTTCTTCGGGTGTTATAGCAACGGGACACCGAAAGGGTGCCACAGCTGAACCAACATTTATCTGAGAAACTACTCTAGGTGAAATCGAGAGTGCATACGGAAGCATGGTGTTTATAAAAACTCACCAAAATCCCGGAATTAGGAGAAAAAATTCAAACTGTTACCACGTAGGAAGATAAAAACGAAAGAGAACTCTAACTGCTATCGCACTGATGTACAACGTAAAATACTTTATAAACGAGTAAAAAGTTGTCCTACGGGTTCTGTGCCTTGTGGTTTTGAATAGTGCGCACAGTACGCGAACTTCGATAAGTAGTGTTTATCACTAAAAGGACAAAGTGCACACTGATTGGGAAAGTGAGATGGTGTTAACTTGGGACCAACTAAACTTTCCGTGAAGGCGGTTAAGTCGACATACATAAGGCATGTTTCCGACATAAATAATGGTATAGACTGAATAAAACTTATTCAGATTCACGAAGAATTGATTCCTCTCCCAGTCACGTGTTTTTTTCGGGAGATTCTGTTACAGGTCTAACCAGTAAGGTTCACGCTTTCCAGGTGTTCTCACTTCCTTTACTACGAAACGTTTTTCGGACGATATAACTTATAGGATGATGATAAAATGTCTTTCGTTTGTCATACGTGTACGTCCGCGATACGTCCCTATCGCCACTGAGTTATCACCTTTGGTTTCCAGTTAGGAGAACAAAATTCCAGTGTCCCTACACTGGTTTCTCCCGCTGTTGTCAGAGGGGAGCCCAATTCATCCAAGTACACCACTAGCGCACCATAAACTCAAAGTTTTCCACTTGTTAGTTATGTGTATCCTAAATAGGCAGTACGGTAGAACGTTTCAACTTGTATGAGTACTTTCACTCGGCTGAGATGTGCAAATATTATGGGAGTCGGTCCACACATGAGCAGATGATGCAAACTGCATGAGTGTAGAATGAGTGACACCATATCCCAAATGGGTGGTGTGGACTAATCAATCAGCTGATCAGTCACTTGGTGTGGCCTTCAACTACTAGTCAGTAGGACGCGGGTTCGAGTCCCTAAAGATGCTTGCTGTTAGTGATTCCAAAAATGGATGGAACAGTTGTGTAGTGAGTGTCAGCCTTACGCCACAGATTAATTTCACTTACAGGATGGAATTTTCATTAAAGTTTCCAAATCTCGCTCGGTAAACTATCACACACACACATACACTTCGGTGCAACACATTCAAATGTCTTTTCACTTCAAACAAACTAGTACAATCACGATGCACGTTTGGGTTTTCACGGGCAGTAAAGGGCAAAACTGAACCATGTGATGCGAATCCGTTACATTGGTTTGCGACAAAGTGTACGATTTGCCCGACAAGCATCGTTTGTATCAGGAAGGTCGGATTCCTGAAAGCATCACTGAATGCCCGAAATCTACTGAGACCGTCAGCTCTGCTAGATGTTGACCAGACAGACAACGCCCCCGCAATATACAGCGCTTCACAGCCTTGTATCAAACCCAGGCAGCTCGAGTCAGCGTTGCTCAAGGTCAGACAACGCCCCCGCAATATGCAGCGCGTCGCAGCCTTGTACCAAGGCCAGACCTCGTGCGTCAGCATTGGACCAAGTTAGACAGTGTCCCTCCAATCATTAGCTTGAGACCGTTGTGTTCTCGCACTCGCACGTACTCACGCTCCCGCACTCGCCTGTTCGGAATATAGCTGTTGTGTCCCTTCTGTGACTCATTTTTTCGGCATTAGGCACTGGAGCGGGTCAGCAGTCAGATACAACAGATTGGCGAATCAGCAGACATAACAGTTTGATACAGTTGTCCAGTCAAGGGGGGGGGGTAGCATTCCGACCAAGTGAAAATCTTTCGAACATTCCAGAATTTCCCTGTGAAGTTTTCTGCATCAGGATAATTGTTGTGCGATATATTTCCTCCCTTCCCTGATTTACCTCGAAAACTTCTGGTTATACTGCGTCCTCCTTCCATCATGCGACGTAACTGTTCAAAATGGCCTCCGGGTGAACTGCTTGAAAGCGTCTTACCTTGTATGTCCTACTCAAGCACTTTCAAATCGAGTTCGCCGGTGAATGCATATCCGAATTTCGTTAGTAGACTTGTTCGCCAAGCGTTTCTCACTATTCTAAAGAGAAATCATCAGGTTGCGGTGATGTCTTGTTACCGGTTGACCCGATTAGATGTGCCAACCAGAAGTCAATGTTCTAGCTCATGAATAACGCACACAGCTTCTTTGAGATTTTCCATTATGCATAAAGCGTTCACAATGACGTCTATAGAAAGTTTAACCTGTAAATGTGTTTGCCTATCCCTGGGAGGGCAGCTGTACGTATTGATTTCAACTCGGTGGGATGAAAAAAGAACGATTCAGTCGTTGTGGCAGTCCGGACACATTCTTCATGTCGATTGTCGAGAAAGCGGCTTGGATGCATGCTGATCAGTACCGTAGTCTATCAGAAAGAAGCATATATCGGAGTTTTGTGACTTCCTGTTCTGGTCATAAAGGCTGTAAAAGATTGTAAAGTAACAGTTCTTACTTCCCTGATGAGTTAAGTGGTGGGATTCTGCTACGCCGTAAGTGGCCCATTACTACTGTTTTATGCTCACTTCAGGGCTCTGAGGTGACTGTCGACCTTACTGAATCGATCGATATTACTGATGTACTCAATGACTGGTCCTTCAAGAAAGCCGGCTAAGGCATTCTCTCTCTCTCACTCTCACTCATCGCCGGGAATCGATCGCTTGCTCCATTAATTTCAGGTACATCAGACTCCCCTAACGCATTAAAACATAGGTTCGGTTTTGCGGGAGACCCACCCGGAACCCAGCTGAATCTCTCGTCTAGAATGTTTTTAAGCAACTGTATGTGCTGCACCAGACCGCCTCATGTTTCAGTTCGTACGACATTCGAGATATCGCGATACATGTCCAGACACAATACACTACTCATAAGGTTGCTGAAAATTCTTCGACAGCCCACGACCGGCTTCGCCCTTCTTGAGGCTCGTGGTCGCATATCAATCGGGTAAGCAACGGTCGCATTATACACAGTCGGACCGGCTGAAAATTACAAGTTTACTCTTTTAAGTCCCTAAATTAGGCCTAAGAAGGGACCTATAAGAACCAAATTCATAAGACGTTAACGTTGTGTAAAATGTCTTGCTGTTCGAAATTTCCAACCTATCCGTGTTCTAAGCTAGATGGTCGATGATTTTCGTGAACCACATGGTATTGATCCACCACACACAAAGTCTAATTTAAGCCGCCACGTCTAGTTAGGTAGTACTTTCCAGGTATCTCTAGGGTAACCAATTAGTTGGAGTATGAGAGTAAGCTGATTAAAAAAACAGTTAAATTAGCATAATAGACCAAGATTTGGCCTTTTGGTCCGTAAAGGACATATTCCCCGGGAAGGGTCTGCAGGGGGAACCATACGGAATTTCAACGTGAAATGAAGACCTCAGATAGTTAAACTGAGTTCTATGAAGTCTTTGTGCACCTTCCGACTGGAAGCGATGCGAAGTGCGATGTGCAAGTGGCTGGGCACTCTGCAGGAGTTGGCGTATACATTGTCTCTTCGCGGCCGGACTGTCTAGCTGAAGGTCCAGTGAT
This sequence comes from Clonorchis sinensis, assembly GCA_003604175.2. Lineage (NCBI taxonomy): Eukaryota > Metazoa > Platyhelminthes > Trematoda > Opisthorchiida > Opisthorchiidae > Clonorchis > Clonorchis sinensis. The sequence goes on from CM030374.1 coordinate 24,795,751, forward strand.
ATTCCATCCTATTGGTAGAGCCGATCTATTCTGAAAAAGCTGAAAATTACTGTGAATCTGTTTACGTTTTGTTTGGGACTACCAGTAACTTGACTCACACTTATTTCTATGGTGGTTCGAACTCATAACGTCGAGGCAACAGGCTGGAGACTATAGCTTTGAGCAAGGAATGGCTGGTGAGCAGTCACACTTAGAAAGGCTATAACCCCGTTCATCCTGCAGTCGCGCAATTTCCATGCAATTTGCATGCTGACTGGCTCCTGGAGTGGACACCTTTCAGATAAAAGGTTCATGGAACCTGAGCCTTATGAGTAGTATGTTATGAGTAGTATGAGTAGTATGTTGTGAGTAGTATGAGTAGTGTGTTACGAGTAGTATGAGTAGTATGAGTAGTGTGTTACGAGTAGTATGAGTAGTATGAGTAGTATGTTGTGAGTAGTATGAGTAGTATGAGTAGTGTGTTACGAGTAGTATGAGTAGTATGAGTAGTATGTTACCAGTAGTATGAGTAGTGTGTTACGAGTAGTATGAGTAGTATGAGTAGTGTGTTACGAGTAGTATGAGTAGTATGTTACCAGTAGTATGAGTAGTGTGTTACGAGTAGTATGAGTAGTATGTTACCAGTAGTATGAGTAGTGTGTTACGAGTAGTATGAGTAGTATGTTGTGAGTAGTATGAGTAGTGTGTTACGAGTAGTATGAGTAGTATGAGTAGTATGAGTAGTGTGTTACGAGTAGTATGAGTAGTATGTTACCTTATGAGTAGTATGTTACCTTATGAGTAGTATGTTACCTTATGAGTAGTATGTTACCAGTAGTATGAGTAGTGTGTTACGAGTAGTATGAGTAGTATGAGTAGTGTGTTACGAGTAGTATGAGTAGTATGAGTAGTGTGTTACGAGTAGTATGAGTAGTATGTTACCTTATGAGTAGTATGTTATGAGTAGTATGAGTAGTATGAGTAGTATGTTACCAGTAGTATGAGTAGTGTGTTACGAGTAGTATGAGTAGTATGAGTAGTATGTTACCAGTAGTATGAGTAGTGTGTTACGAGTAGTATGAGTAGTATGTTGTGAGTAGTATGAGTAGTATGAGTAGTATGAGTAGTGTGTTACGAGTAGTATGAGTAGTATGAGTAGTGTGTTACGAGTAGTATGAGTAGTATGAGTAGTGTGTTACGAGTAGTATGAGTAGTATGAGTAGTATGAGTAGTATGAGTAGTGTGTTACGAGTAGTATGAGTAGTATGAGTAGTATGTTACCAGTAGTATGAGTAGTGTGTTACGAGTAGTATGAGTAGTATGTTGTGAGTAGTATGAGTAGTGTGTTACGAGTAGTATGAGTAGTATGTTGTGAGTAGTATGAGTAGTGTGTTACGAGTAGTATGAGTAGTATGAGTAGTGTGTTACGAGTAGTATGAGTAGTATGAGTAGTATGAGTAGTATGTTACCTTATGAGTAGTATGTTATGAGAAGTATGAGTAGTATGTTGTGAGTAGTATGAGTAGTATGTTACCTTATGAGTAGTATGTTACCTTATGAGTAGTATGTTACCAGTAGTATGAGTAGTGTGTTACGAGTAGTATGAGTAGTATGAGTAGTGTGTTACGAGTAGTATGAGTAGTATGTTACCTTATGAGTAGTATGTTACCAGTAGTATGAGTAGTGTGTTACGAGTAGTATGAGTAGTATGAGTAGTGTGTTACGAGTAGTATGAGTAGTATGTTACCTTATGAGTAGTATGTTACCAGTAGTATGAGTAGTGTGTTACGAGTAGTATGAGTAGTATGAGTAGTGTGTTACGAGTAGTATGAGTAGTATGAGTAGTGTGTTACGAGTAGTATGAGTAGTATGTTGTGAGTAGTATGAGTAGTATGTTACCAGTAGTATGAGTAGTGTGTTACGAGTAGTATGAGTAGTATGTTACCTTATGAGTAGTATGTTATGAGAAGTATGAGTAGTATGTTGTGAGTAGTATGAGTAGTGTGTTACGAGTAGTATGAGTAGTATGAGTAGTATGAGTAGTATGAGTAGTATGTTGTGAGTAGTATGAGTAGTATGTTACCAGTAGTATGAGTAGTGTGTTACGAGTAGTATGAGTAGTATGTTGTGAGTAGTATGAGTAGTATGAGTAGTATGAGTAGTATGTTGTGAGTAGTATGAGTAGTATGTTACCTTATGAGTAGTATGTTATGAGAAGTATGAGTAGTATGTTGTGAGTAGTATGAGTAGTGTGTTACGAGTAGTATGAGTAGTATGTTGTGAGTAGTATGAGTAGTATGAGTAGTATGAGTAGTATGTTACCTTATGAGTAGTATGTTATGAGAAGTATGAGTAGTATGTTACCAGTAGTATGAGTAGTGTGTTACGAGTAGTATGAGTAGTATGTTACCAGTAGTATGAGTAGTGTGTTACGAGTAGTATGAGTAGTATGTTGTGAGTAGTATGAGTAGTGTGTTACGAGTAGTATGAGTAGTATGTTGTGAGTAGTATGAGTAGTGTGTTACGAGTAGTATGAGTAGTATGAGTAGTATGAGTAGTGTGTTACGAGTAGTATGAGTAGTATGTTACCTTATGAGTAGTATGTTATGAGTAGTATGAGTAGTATGGTTACCTTATGAGTAGTATGTTACCTCTGGACAACAACCCGCGGCAGCACATTCAGTTGGAGCGGACTATCATAAACGAGAGATTCAGCTGAGTTTTCTGTCAAAATCAATTTCGTGTGCAAATGAGGGTATTTATCAAAATCTGTCCAGGTTGAGTTCAAGTAGAACATAAGGATGACGGAAACTCGGGGACTGTGTCTGTCTAATGAGCCTGAAGCGGAAGAACGAAAACGGCCGTGGGCTGTCGAGTAGTGTTCAGCAATCTTATGAGTAATGTGTTACGTCTAGAAAACAGCTTACTTTTTCACAAACAAATAATTCCGGAAGCGGATGACAGCTCTTGACCTACAGATACGGGAGTTAGTGTCGGCGCGTTCATCATACATGATGTCTTATTCGACGGTTTTTCAACTGTAGCCTGTCAGAGCGCGAGAGCTTTAAACGGAAATTTGGGTAATTTTCAGGGGAACGAATGCTAGATGTCCGCCAAGATTTGAAGAAGTGGACCTTCATCCACTAGTCGACAGCTGCAGGAATGCAACTGTTCGTACACCTTCGACTGCTGCTATTTAACCGTGGCTTCAGTAGGTTTGTACTTTACTGAGGTCTGTCGTTGAGTGACGGTGGAATTCTTTGTCGTCCTGTCAGGCGTGATAATTCAGATTCGTCTAAAGTGCATTGGTGGAGTACTGAAAATCCGCTCGCCTCGCATGTCGGATGTCCGGAGTTCAATACCTCGACACGGTCAAGGATATGCACTTCTGATGAGCTCCGACGGGAGAGAAACTCGAGTCCGGTGGTTTTCCCTTTTGGCTTAGACTCACGAGAATAATTGCGTTAGGACAGTGGGAGGATTGTTCCTGAACTGTTCCGGCACTTAGCTGCCGACGGCCTTTGGTTTGTTCGCTGATTTGGGCAATCTGGCTAAGAACGCTTTATCCTCAGTCGGGACGAAATCACTAGTGAGTTGAGGTTTCAAAACCCTATTACTGTTGGCGGCATATGGTGTGAGCTTCCGTTGAAAACAGTCCATCACTGATGTTTCCGGATGCAATATAAATTCCTCAGTTGTTATAAAACGGTGAGGAAAGAGACCCCGGCGGCCAAATGGATATGACCGTGACAGACCATCTGGACAATCCGAATTCGACAATTGATCGTCTGTTTTCGAATTATCTTTTCGTCCCCATCCTGATAAGCTGTACAACTTCTATAAAAAAAAGCAATCGTTTCTCTGCCTAGCCATCATGCTACCCGAAGGAAGCACTAACCGTGAGACAGTCAGATTGTTCCAGCCTAGATAGGTTCATCCTAGATGTCGAAGTTCGGTTCGAACCACGAAGTCTCTGGCCAGTAAGGTCCGACCTTGACCACTTAGCTACCTTGAGCATTACACACCTGTTTTAGAAAGATATGGAAGGGGTTGTAATTTCTTCGTGATGCTCCACACCCAGTGAAACTGAAGTCTGACGTAAATGACGTATGTAAGGAACAAGCGAACCTGCAGTTGGTTATTCTTGGATTTCAAATGCCTGATAGCCCTTTGAACATAGACGACGTGAAATGAGTTGTTGAGAAGTTCTTTCCAGATGGAGCTGGTAGTTTCAGGAGGTCCTAGATATTCCTTTCCGGGTTTTGTTAACTGGATTTGTCCTGACGAAACACGAAGTCATACTGTTTACGTGGATGTGCGTGAGACAAGCCAGTTGAGCGACCGGGCGGTGGACGGGTTAAGGATAAACCTGTAATCAGACCAACGTGAAGTTGACACGTACTACGCAGGGTAGTAAGCATTCTGCCGGAGAGAAATGTGGAAGTTACCAAGTTTTTCTAATCAGAACTCCGCTTGCATCAGGTGGGACTATCAGCAGTAAACAAATCTATTGGGAAAGCCATTAAGTGGCACACAAAATTTAGGCAACAGTGATGGTGGATTCAATGTGGTTGTTTGAATAAATCCTCGTTTTGTACAAGCAGAGTGGTGCTCAGTGGTCCGGTACCTATTGATTCTGCCATGTTCAGCGCCAACTGTAGAACGGTTTTCAATCGATTACTTGGAGTCCGCCAGATGGTGATAAACTGCTCGGTCGAGCTGTCTTGGTGGCCTGTATCTATTAGATGGTGTACAACTGCTCTATCGACTGACCTCTCAGTCCCCACAACCCGGAGGTTCCGGATAATGCTGTTTGATTCTCTTAGCAAAGAGCAGATTCCGTGGCAAGCAAACAAATGAACAGATCATCACTCATGGTTTGTGGACAGACGATTTGTCCCAGTGACTCGTACTGAGCGTCATTGAACTATAAAACGAAAGCTTTAGTACAAAAGCATAAAATACCCTTCTGAGTGGCTGTTTTCTCTTCGGGCTGTAAAGCAAGCCCCAAGAAGGGCGAAACCTGTCGTGGGCTGTCGAAGAATGTTCAGCAACCTTATGATCAGTGCATTACGTATATACAAATGAACATCTGTTTGGATGAACTAGGCTTGTTGAGTTAGCCGATGCTGTAGATTGAGGGAGAGTGTACAAGAACCTCCGCAAGTTTCAAATTGTTGGGACGCGTCCAGACATGAAAAAAGTACATGTGTACGTGTACATGTCGTTAAGGTCACCATCGGTTCCGGATCGTAGGTGCATTTGCGGAGCATAAACAAATACAGCTTGTGACCAGCGGAGTGAGTGTGAAGTTGTTCACTGCAGGACGTCGCCATTGGCAGTACAGAGCGAACAAATGAACGACCATATTTGGCCCTTTGGTCATCCCATACGTATTTACACAGAAGTTCTGTATGTTTTTCCTGACATTACAATCGTGTCCTGGGTTCTCTGTCTTCTTATCGCGTAGTCTGGCAGGCTCAGTGCAGGCGTAACCAATAGACGGCCCCGGCAAGATACAACACAAATTATGGTGCTTCAGTCAACCGAAATCGCTAACAACATTGGTGCTCTACGGACAACACGCTCGCAATCGAGGTAACAGTACGTACGAAATCTTGGTCGACAGTGTTGTTTTGAAACCTTGACGTTTTCGCTAGGGCGGAGACGACACAGCTGAAAACCACTGCACTGGGAGACAACTTTACAATAACTAACTGGCTTGGCACTTGAAGCTAATTAGCCAGGGTTAAATCACGTGACATTTACGTAATAGTACACATTCTTCGGGTAAAACTAGAACTTTTAGTGCGTGCCTGGAAGAGAATGAAGCACATTCATTCTAAAATTGAAACGCGGAACACGGGCATCTTCTCGAATTCACGTAATAACTCTCCCAAGAAGGCCGACGATTCCTAAAAACCAGATGTCCCTGGGCTTTCCGGATTGGAGTAGCGATCCCCGATCAATTGGTGTGGAGTTTACCAACCAGGCCACGTTTTCCACGGCAGTATCACTGCGTTTGTAGTCACTTGCCCGTGAAGTTCCTTATAGGTTTCCAGCATAACCCAGAACGTCATCTAGATTCCCCCACGTTGGTAATCCATTCAAAATACCGAGTCCCAGTTCGTACGTTCGCAGTTCAACCACAGGAACTCAACTCATGCGAACGACGAACAAATAATGTACAAGTGTGTGTGTGTTATGCTCTGCGTTTCACCTCCGATCTTTCATCTGCAAGTGTACTACCCCAGGTTACAGTAAGAAAGTGTGCAAAGTGAAGAGATGTAAGTCAGTCAGCAAACCAGACCAAAGATTTTGATAAAAAAAGGAAACGTTGCAATAATGTAATTCGATACAGGTGTTTTCGTCGGCTCAATCCGAGATGGCTTACAACTCCACTTGATACCGTAATGATTCCTGTTTTGACAGGACATCTAAGAGACCCATCAAAATCCCAAATGAGAGAAGTCCTCTACAGGGCGGGGGGGGGGTCCAATTTTCCTAAACCTGGAGCGAATTTGTTCCTTCAACCAGCTTCGCTTATGCAACAATGGCTACCAAATGACACTTTCAACGGTTTCTGACAGGTGGAGGTGTAATGCCCGACAGTGTCGGCAAGAAATCGGTCTTCGAAAGGGAAGTTGGCTGGAGCGGTCTAGGATGGAGTTTAGGACAGTAATTCTATTCATTTATTGCTGGCCCAAAAATTTGACGACTTTTTCCAACTCCAACAGTTATCGGCGGCCCAGGTCTACACGTCGAGATCGATGAAATGCTAATATCTCGCCGTAAAAACCACGCATGGAGAGTCCTTCCCAGTAGTGGATTTTTGGAGGGATCTGCCGGGAAACTAAAGAGGTGTTCACGTATGCAGTGCCAGATCGAACTGCGGCCACTTTGATGACACAATCCGGGCCTGCATCACTCACGGCTCAATCATCGTCTCCGATATGTGGGCATCATACCAAGAAAGTGAAACGATGATTGACATGAATTATACTCATGAAACGGTTAATCATACCGAAAACTTTGTGGATCCAACGACTGGAGCTCATACACAAACCATCGAATCTCTTTGGCACGTCTACAAGATGCAGCATAAACGCCAATGCGGCACACACCGATCTTTAGTAGACAGCTACTTGTGTGAGTTCGTTTGGAGGCAAATGTACCGAAGAACGGACCTTTCCATGCAAATTATTAATGACATGTCCCAATTTAACCCTGTTCGATAAAAACTAAAAGTACAAATTTCATATCCTCTTTTTGCTAACCTTTTGGGTGGCAGGGGTTAATTTTTCGGCGGGGCTTAACTGGAAAAGATCCAATTTGTCATCATCATCATCATCATCATCATCATCATCATCATCAATCATCATCATCATCATCATCATCATCATCATCATCATCAGCTGTGAGGACCGCGTACCTGTCTTACAGTGGTTGTAGCTGTCACAGTTTCGTTCACCGATGATTTGAGGAGGCGGGGTTGGTAGCCCCGCATTGGAGGCGGGAGCTGATAAATTGCTGTGTGAATTCAGCACTGTCAGTGGACTTTTAAGGAAGGGAGCTATGCAATAGTCTGAATGCACCGGCACCACCGAGGGCGTGACTGGGTTATGTCTGACAATGTCTCTAACCATTGATGTGGCACATCTGGGGGTCCTCATCCAGGAAGATGGCAATGACCAGTGAGTTGACTTTGCTGGTAATGACTTTTGTACTTCGCTGCCAAGTCGTTGTTTGACCACCTGTGGCTCGTTTCCACCCTTCACGTGGTTGTGCGAAAAGAACCCTTCGAGGAAGTCGGTCGATCGACATACGCAGCATGTTGCTGAGCCAGCGCAACCTATGCAGTGTGATGAGTTCATCTGTCGTGGGTGAGTTATTTCTTCGGAGGCTAGAGCAGATTATTTGTCGGTTTTAGATAGTGAGGAGACTCTGGAGTTTCAGCGGAGCAGATGAATCCAATCTGTTTTGGAAAACCAACAAGTCTTATACACTTCCATCGAGTCTGATGGGCCTTCCGCATCTCTTGAATTTCGAAAGTCAGTTGAACCGCAACACCACGGATAAGGGTTTGGAACACTCACATCAAATGTCTTCGGCGGCTGTTCAATACAATGAGCCTATAACACTGCTCCCCATCCACCTCGCAGATTCAGCAAGAGTGACCTGGGGTTGAATGCCTAGAAGGGAAGGTGTCTTACTTTTTAGTCAGGTGACCGATAGTTTGTAAGCAGTCAGGAGACTTTGCAAATTCGATGTTTCAAGGCCAAGAAACACGTACAACGGCGCGGATCACGCCATCTTCGAGGGTTATGAGAATTTACAACGGTTCAGCCGGGATATAGCCATCCTGTCTTCAGATGTTGTGTGCTAGAGCGACACAAACATAAACCGATTGCGGTGTAGTGGACTTGCAGCGGCTCCGCTCTGTTTACTGATCTTTTTTGCCAATTCGCTTAGTTTGATCAGTACATGTGCACCTAGGAATTACCATCCAGTTTGTTTACCTTTATGCAATGCTTACGAAATTGATCCACATCAGATTTTGCAACTCTCAAGCTCGAATGACCGTATGACTTCACACCAGTTTTCACTTCATCCATAATAAATGGACGTGAAACTTGACGCAGTACACAAACGCGCGCGCACACACAAGACGAGTAGACAACCGAACCCCACGGGTCCACGGACAATTACGGAACACGTGTAGCAGTTATACTGTAGAGAAAACACGTCTTGCGTCCGGACCTCCATTCAGAAACTGTCACCAGTTACGTTCAAACGATATGCCTCTCAACACCTGAATATCTGTGGAGATTTCAGCCTGTAAATGAAGTCGCTCGATGCTGAAAAGCCGAGAAGCACTATACAACTGTTTCATCCTTATCGGGAATCATCTGCAGTGCGCATCTCGCGAAACTTCGGAGAGTCTCGAACCCCTCCTGGCTAGTAGTTTGAACACTTAACCGTTCGGCCATGAGCGTTTGATTAGCAGCGTGATTAACTCGCATTTAGACAGGATATAACGCCGCTCATCCTTCAATCACAGGATCCATATCACGCGGTCACTCGTGTTGACTGGCTCCTGGAGCGAAATCTTCTCAGGCAGAAGTTTCTCTTATCGGGTGAAGTTTGGTTCTTCCCCTGAGCTACTTATAGATTGTTAGTAGTGTGAGATACGGGGAAAACAGTGTTCACATTTGTGCGAATGCTTTTCGAGTTCCTCATCTTTCGAAGTGAATAAAAAGCGTTGAAACTTGGAAAAAAATGCCATATAATTAGTGATTGACCGGGACTGGAATCTCTATGAAAGGCATTCGGTAAGTTTATAAGTGAAAGCGGGCAATCCTTGGACTTCCGGCTGATCGAACCTAGAGTAGATTTGAAAAGGTCAGATCAATAGGGCACTGGTTGTGAGCATTTCTTCTCACAGGTGCAACGGATTTTGTCCAGATGGGAGGCCATGGTCATCTAATACTTGTTGCATAATCCAGCGTCCCTGACTGCTTTCCAAAGGATAAAATTCACCAAGTGTCCTTAACTGACTCGGTCCTCGTTAATCTCAGAAGCCATGGATGAACAATTCAACCGAGAGTGCTTGGAAGAACATAACAGGTGAGCAACGTTTTTAGTATGCACACACCAGAAAATATCTGAAAAGTAGGCCTGACCTCTGAAGTCTGTAGAATGATCCAGAATTTCAATCATTTTGGAAATGAATGCCATAGGGACACAAATGCGAACTATACATCTGTCACGTGAATAGCCTGGCCTCGCCCAGAAAGGACATTCTACGAATAGCCAGGCATCTACTGCCCAGGTAATGAGATTACACCAACAACAGAAGACCCGTTTTGAAGCTGGGGCAATTCGGCTTAAATTTGGTGTTCCCCCTATGAAATCGGGTACCTTGATCCGGAACTAATCTCAACGGATTAGGCTCCCACGAAAGACGTGTTCATCCGCCGCCACTGGAAGTTTTCACGGAATGATTTTGTCATCGCAAATAATTTACAATGGCCTTGGATTCCGAGTGGCGTATTGCCACCCTGGCCAGAAATATAAATACCGTTTTCACATCGGCGGACGGGACTATTGGAACTGGCCGTTTTATGCAACCTAGCTGACGCGATCTGTTAATCGGTCGTTCAGCTGTAACACCCTTCCGGTGCCTAGCTGTCATGACACCTGAAGGAAGCACGAGGGCTGGGATACTGCCAGGTTGCCCAAGCCTAGACAGGGCAAGTCGAGAGGAAGAGGTCGGGTTCAAAACACGGACCTTCCGTTCAATAAATTCACGCTCTAACCACTTGTGATTCTTACACGACAGGCTCTTGTGTCAGTCAGTGTTACTTTCCAACTTCTCCCACAGCAAGACTCCCTGCGATTACGTCTCCATGTATCTACCGTTGACTCTTGCCACTTAAACGTACTGACCAAGCCATACGAACGAGGCCATTTCCGTCGGTCTGATCCTGCTAAGATAGTGTTTTCAGAACAGAACCAATGAGGGCATACAAAATATATTCAACGTCCAAAACGAATCAAAATCCCACGGTACAGCCAATCAGCATTCGGCGGGTACTGGAGCATGCTAATATATTTGGTTCACATTTTCGACCAATTGGAGCTCGCCTTGGCACTGGACCGGCAAGCGACCCGACCTACTGACCAATAACGTGTGAGTTGGTCCCAGTGGCCGTTGCAGTTCCTTGTTGCGAGCAGTGAGGCGGAACCTATGAGCAGTAACCCATCTAAAGCCGATTTTACTGCAGTTAAACTAGAAAGCTGTAGTCACCGACCTCCGGAAACCTGGTCAGCGGTATTCCATTGCCAGCAGTCCAGCTCTGAACACTGTCTCCAACACCTCCACCTCTGGTGAGGGCACCCGTGCAAAGGTATGCTAATCTGCTAGCCAGTGGCTTACCATCAATATAACCGATATTCAATGTTTTCCTGTGATGGACATTTAGTACTGAAATCCAAAATCTCTCGAGGATCTCTGCTTGAAGAGGAATACCCTCAGGGGCAATAAAACGTCACGACAAAAAGCCACGACTAACAACGATCTGCACCACACTTCCGGTTGTGAAACCTGTCCATTCATTCTGCTTTATCTTACCTGAGAACAAGCGAGTCGGATAGAACTAAGCAAATGATTGATGTGAGTAATCATTTCACGAGATTTTGCTCAGTTTATGATTGAACTAATGGTTCAAGAACAGAAGAGTTTCTCCATCTCACTGGCCAACTTCAGCCGATATCTTCAGAGAAATTGTCTTTTATGAGGTTGGCTTCTGTAGAGTGGGACAAATGTCCTTCATTCACTCAGTGAACTGGATTCACCTACGTGAGAAGTACAACTCTGTACAGGTAAACCTTTACGCCATCAGCAATTACGAGTCAAAGAAGCGGTGCCTAGTAGGCTGCCATTTTAAAGCATTCCTCGCCCGATGAGAAGAATCCTTACAAGAAGCCCATTTTCTATTTTGAAAGGGCTCGCCGTAGCAACGATGAGGTAGATGGGAACGTCAGTCACCAACATCACGGAGTGAAGTATATCAGTGACTTTTCAAACGTGGCGGTCCTGGCATTCGATTAAGTTTGTTGGAAGATCAGGAATGTACGACGGCAGAGAAGAACCAGCGATCGATTCCACGTGTTGTATCCAGAGGTTCCATAGTCAGAGTAAAGTAAGACCCATTGTTTTGGCCGGTGGCAGAGAAATTCCCAGGGAAATTAATGCGACTGACGCTCAAGATACTACTGAGCAGATCAAAGGAGTTCACGTTCTTCCATGGGGAGTAGTTTCTTGTGCTGTAAGGTTAGCGAGACCAATGTTTGTGCGCCAACGACTTCTTGCCTTGGAATGCTACTTTACTCAGTCTCAGCAATTATTTGGAGGTTCTCAAAACCCAGTCCTTCCAAACAAGATAGATGTGGCTACACGAAGGAAACAAAAAATCCTTCACTTAAGAAGAACTAACTCGTAAACGAATTCATATGAAGAGTTACGCAGGACTGAAAATACTAATGGGTACATGCTTTCATCTCCCCTGCAAAGATCTGGAGTAATTTGTTCATTCAACGGATTACTCGACGTTTAAACACAGATTACGTCATGCACCTGAAGATAATCTATACTGAAAAGCCGAGAATGACAGCAGAGCGCATTTCAAGAAACTTCTGTAGGGAATTTTGAACCCTAGACCTTTGGAGCCAGCGGTTGAATTCATGACCATTTGGACGAGAGCAGCTGACCAGCAGTGTGATTAGCTCTCACTAAGACGGGACATAGCGCCCCAAATGCATCAACCACGGAAACCACATCAAATAGTCACCTAGTAGACTTTTGCTCACCGATAAGATGGACGGCGAAACGATGGTCTACGCTATAAGGGGTGGGTGATCCTTCCTCGGTCGAACAGTTTAATTGTTCAACCTACCAGCCGGAAGGTCGTTGGACCAAAACTCCCTACTGGAGTTTCTTAGGGCGCACATTGCTCAAGATTCTCTACACTGCTTCTCGGCTTGTCAGCAGAGATTGGTCTGTATCGAAATGTAAGTCTCAGATCACGAATGCGCCGACGGGAGTATCGGATAGACTGTAGCCGAAATCATCATATCAAAGGCGAGGTTGAGTAACTTCCTTATCAGTAGCCTCGGATACACCATGAATACCGGGATTGTGCCAAAAAGTGTTCTACAAAGCAACACGGTAGGGTTTGAATACCAACTATATAACAAAGTGTTAGGTAATTTGACTTTGGAAAGGTTCCTCCATTTGGATTCGAGCAGCAGATATTCAACAGAGGGGTATTGCGTGTTGGACACGCACAGCGATTGGTAAATGGCTGAACTGTGAATGCAGCAAAGCTTGTAGACCGCGTGATCCCCAGTGCGCCTGGTTGGAGACGTTGCAAGTTATGGCTGCTAATCGATGTCAGTGGCATTCTTGTTGTCAGTTTCTATCCAGATTGCCTGAAGATTGTCTGGAGGTGTAGGCACCCCGGAGTGATTGCAGTAAGCTAGCACTAAGTCCCTTCCCCATCCACCTTTATTCTTTTCTTCACAATAAGGCTTTCAAATAAATCATGGTTGTATGGCAGCGAAGCATCATTGTTGAGAACTGATGTAGTGCTGTCCATAATGACGATGATGATGATGACAAGTAATTTTCAACGAGCTGAGACCAGAAAAAGAGAATGATACTACCACTAGTAAGTGATCGCAGAATTTGTGGAATTCAAGCTCATGTCCTTCTTGTTTGAACTGTCGTCCTCCTGTCCTGGCACAATCATCCTGGTGAGTCCACACCAAGACACTATATTCGAGTTGAGTTCTTAGTAGCGCTCATCGGCAGTGCGCATCCTCGACCGTGTCGGGGTTTGAGCTCTGCACATCCATCATGTGAAGAGAGCATCTGATGAGGCGATGGTGTTCACACTTGATTGATGTGATCGGTGTGCCCAACGCCTTAAAGGACGGCCCAGTAAAACCGGCCTGGTTGTGTCGACCGACCGACCCGCCCTTCAGGACTTCCCAGTAGGGTAGTGCCGTTGTAGAGGAAACAGAGGTGACGCTTTAAAATGACAATGCCTCAGCTGAGAATTTCTTACTGGTGCGCTTTAGGATATCTGACAGATGCTTTCTCAAGCAGGTAAGAAAACTAATCCATAAAAAGTGCTTGAAGGACGATAGTATGCATGTATTTTGAAGAGGATGTCCACTATCATAGGTAAAGCACAGGAGAAATGACTGTGTCATTCCGCAGAATTTATATTGAAACTGCTAAATTCTACTAGTTGGTACCAACCCTACTTATCAGCGTTTCGCACTCTGTCAGCAAGCAACCTTAAGTTATACGGGCTACTTGGACGACAAATCAAAATTGGCCACGAATTCATTTGACAACCAACCTGATACCTACTCTAAATTTCTCTTGTACATACGTGGGACAGATAAGGAACGGGATGGGGGATCAGGTAGACAAAGCCATACACTAAAACGTCCAATGACAACCTCGCCTGTTCAGAAATGATAATTCAGATTCGTCCAGAGTGACCTGGTAGAGGTTAACCCCCGACCGGCACAGCGAAGGGCATAGACTACTGAAGAAGACCCTTCGCCGCGGAGTTGTTTATTAGAAAACATCAACTAAACAGTTACAGACTATTGGAAAGGAAATTCAAACCTTTATATGCATATTGTTTTTCAAAAAAACTGATATATCTAGCTTCTTGTTGAACGCGTCTTCTTGAACTCTTTTAGATGTTTATTGACCATCATGCAATTGCAAACAAAAACCGCAAAGCAGTTTCACAAATTCCGTCATGTATCCCACCTTCCATTAGATCAAGGCGGAGTTACGAGAAAACCACATACTACTCGTCAGTAGTAACCACCGTCACATTGGTAACCTCTGGTAAGAAGGGAACTGGAGTTCAGTGCATCCTCCGTTTGTTGTGGACTCACCGGAATAGCCTTACCGCTTCTGAGGAGTACTGTTCAAACGAGAGTGATGTGAACATGAATCTTTGATATATTCTACTCTGTTCTGCAGTGTAATATACATTGCCTATAGAGCCTGAGTGGTACTCACCACGGAATTCTATTCTAAGTCAATATGCTGATGAATCATTAGGTTAATGGTTCAGTATTGATTACTCGTTACATTCTTGAGGATGATAAGTATGAGCGGAACGATCTGTTAACCGAACGAACATTGAGTGTTGACTGGTCGCCCGCAATTCACCTGATAATATCTCAAAGTGCGGGTCCGCATGAAGATTGGGTTATCTGTGAGCAGGGTACAAAAAGTGAGAACTACAATAAAAGAGGACCAGAAAAGTATTCTGGCGCAGCCTTAACCAAATCCACAAAAATGTGGGGCATCAAAGCAGCGTGTCTTCTGAAGCGGTGAACAAGGTGGTGGGTGCACTCCCGGGGGTCCGTATGTGCCACAGTACTTTTTAATGCAGAGAGCAGGTTGGGTACAGTAGACATGGAGCCAACTAAACCAACCTTCCCCATGCACAGGATACTAGCAGGTCCCGATGGAGACAGCTTATCCCAATGTACTAATAAACGCAAAATCCTGCTTGCCTAAAGCAACCACTGACTCTGTTTTGGGTCTTCTAGAATTCATTTGCCTAGGCCGGTGTTAGAGTTTGAAATTTTCTGGAAATTCCTATGGGCATCATACTGTGGAAGATATCCAAATAACCGCTGGCAAGAAAACTAGAATCCGGATGTATAAGGCACTGACAGTGAGGCCAAAACTGTGGTCGGGCATTATAGGTTGTTTTCTAAATGGTTTACGTGTTCTTGATGTCTACCAGGACCGGTACTTTCGCAGACTCCCGGGATCCCACGTTCTGTAAGCAGACAGGATAAATGAAATCCTAGTAATCCATTGATATATACCGCAATTTTTCGAATAGGCACGTTCTGAAGGATAGTGTCAGTATGGATTTCCGTCACATTTCCAAGTTTGAAAATAGTTGCATTGTTTCCTACTGGTTTCGTAGTAAGTAGTTTAAGGGTATCGTAAAAATCACTTATCCGAACCCCATAATTCAAATGGATAAGTTATGGAAGATATTGCGAAACTTCCGGGAACCTTAGGTGCTACTCGTCTATCAGGATAGGGTAACTGATTCAACTCGTGTGCGGTCAAAGGCGCTGCAAAATATAGCTACTAATCAATCTCAATGTCGTCATTATCTCTCCAGATGGTTTGGTTGAGCGTCTGGAGATGTGGGCATCCCGGAGTGATTGCGGTGGAGTCGCAC
Source organism: Clonorchis sinensis (assembly GCA_003604175.2). Lineage (NCBI taxonomy): Eukaryota > Metazoa > Platyhelminthes > Trematoda > Opisthorchiida > Opisthorchiidae > Clonorchis > Clonorchis sinensis. The sequence continues at coordinate 24,811,536 of CM030374.1, forward strand.
TAACACCCTTTCCCATCCATTTTATTCTTGTCTTCATAATAAGGCTTCCAATTAAACCATGATGTTATGGTGGCAGGTCGTCAGTGCTGATGACGATGAAGATAGGACAGGTGAAGTTAACCCGAGTGACCGTCCGTGGCAGTCTTTTCTGACAGTATCATGAGCGTGAGGAATTAGGATTTCAGTTTGTGATTTGTCCAGTTCTTCAGTACCAGCCTTCAGCAACCTTGTATTACGCCTGCTGCCGTTTCTAACGTGCGCTTCCACCTGACAACCACCAACATCGGAGGACCTCCTCAGTGAGGTTCACTAGATCAAGCCACTTGTTGAACAAGTAGGAAGAAGTTGATTAGGAACACAGAAAAAAACTTTTTGTCCACCACTCTTCCTCTCGGAGGAACATCCACTACAGGCGTAAGACAAGCAACGTCTCGGTACTGAAATATTGCCGTTGCAAGCGAAGGTCACAGGCGCAAGACAAGCAGCGTCTTGGTACTAAACTATTGCCGTTGCAAGCGAAGGTAAAATATCACAGTTATTTTGCTATTGGTCACTGACGAAGACATTTTTTGAGCGGTTTCCTCGGAGAGAAAATGTGGAGGAGACACATATGTGTGAACAGTAAGACGGTGTTGCTCATGCCACCACAGGAGTTTGTGGCACTACTGTCTGAGTGATAAGAAACGCTTGAAGACTGTGGGTTCGCTCTTCTCTACTGAATGTGTAACAAGAGCTGCGATCGACCGATTGATCGATCGGATTAGCTCCAGTAGATTTTGATGGCGTTAGTATCACTAGCCCAGAAGGCGAGTGTACACTGTTGCGAACCCCTCTTCGGTTAATCAAGCGATAAATTACTGACTAAGGCTTATCAGTCTGGATACTCAATTGAGTAACATTCATTTATGCACGTAAATGTAAGTTTATATTGCCCAAAAAAATCAATAATCTGTTCGGAGAGAAAGTTTCCCCGAATAGTTCCACTCTCTGTCTGCGAGTATGTCAATGGATTCGTGTGATAACAGCATAAACGAAGTGCTTGAGTGGTAGTCACACAAATCAAAGTCTGGATTCCATTGCCAAGCCAAAGGCTGACTTTCCGTCCTACTATTTTTGATGAGTGGTCCGTAATAATAGTGGGAAAACGGCAAACAGCCACCTCCCTCCAAATAGCTCCGAGTGTACCAATCAGATATAAGAGGCAGTTACATTCAAATGAGATTAAACCAAACTCTACCTGATGACTTACTAAACATATTTGATATACAAGGGAGACCAGAGGACCTTAAAACCCCCAGCTGCTAGCTCTGTCTGAGAAGTCCTTAGTAGGTCGAAACTAGAAGCTGACTGTCGGAAATTGTTCAAGTTGTTACTGGTGAGAGCCTTGTTGATCTGGA